>CAMTDV010000023.1:63870704-64398068 GCA_947069175.1 Scalesia atractyloides
TCTTCAGGTGACATGCTGAGGTTTCCGCGACGTCCAGTTGCCATTTCAGATTTTCGCAAGACAACACAAACACACACCAATAAGTATCATATTCCACACTTCAATCATCACACAAGTTATGTCAACCCAACAAATTTAACAATCAAAAGGAACATTTGATTAAATAAATTGCAATGTCTCACAAAATACCAACCAAACATCTCAGTTTAATTATAAAATTTCAAGTTCAAACATAAGGGGAAACAAACAAACTAAAGAAAACCAAGCGGAGGTTGGCGAGACGAGTCAGTCTTCTACGTCTCCATCTCCCAAGTCACTATCGTTGCCGTCATCCTCTGCGGTGTTTTCAGCTTCAACAGCCGGGTCCTGTTCCGGCTCCTCTTCCTCTGGATCCTCCTCCGGGTCTTCCCCTGGATCCTCCTCTTCTTCCTCTACCAGCGTTGGAGGGGCCGGTGCTGGTGCGGTTACTGGGACATGTGCTTGATTCTGCTCCAGTTCTTGAATCCTCCAACTGGACTCAAGAACTCTATCTTCGAGCCAGTCAGCCCTCAGCTGCTCAGCACGAAGATCCTTAGCTAAAATGTTTCGAACTTTCCTATTCTCATGTTGCTCTTCCTCGAGTCTTCCAGTTTTACCAGTTAGTTGACGTATCATCCATCCTTGTGCTTCGATAGTCTCCTGCATTCTCTCTAGCTGTTCTTGTTGTTTCCTTAACATATCCCTAAGTAGGTCGTCCCCTACTTCTAACGAGTTGACCGATTCGACCGGTATAGCGGTGGTCGGACGGGAGGACGACTCCCCTCCTAGAGCGAGTCTTTTCCTAGCAGCTGAGCGTGTCTCCACGCCATGAGGTGGTGAGGGTTCGACCATGGGTGCCTTCCCCGGCGCCCTTGATTGTCGAGATTTGTCGGATGATGATGATGACATTGCCTGATGGGTTGGTGTAGTTAGTTACGAGTTGCGTGCATTACAACATACATATATATCTTACATAAAACAGTTGTAGTATAACACATAACAAGATATCACAGTTCGGTGCCAACTAAGTCTAGTGTCGTGTAACAGCTATAATTTAGGTCTACTTTTAATGCAAACCTGGTTCTCTATAGCTAGAGACTCTGATACCAATCTGTCACACCCTCAATTTTCACTTGCGGAGTTTTAACGCGAGGCGTGTGAACAAACCAGAATCTGAGACACTAGTAATATCGAACGATTCTATATGATTTATTTAAACGTTTTCCAAAAACATTTGTTTAACCATTCATAGTTATTTTCAAATTATCTTAGTCTCAAAGTTTAGCGGAAGCATTAGTTTCAAAGTTTAGCGGAAGCATTAGAGTAAAGTAAAGTAACGGGCGGCAGCATAAACGCCAAAACCAAAAATCCCAAACAATATTCGTAAATAAGACTCGATAAAAATGTCTTGATCAATGCAGGTGAGTGCACCTAGCGCTCCTAGCATCCTGAGAAACATGTTAAGAAACAAGTGTCAACATTAAAGAAGAGTGAGTTCACAAGTTTTTATAAGTTCACAAGTTTGGTTAAATGTTTGCTTTCCCCGTTATCCCTAACTCGGGATAACGATATAGTTCCATTATTCCTAACCCGGAATAATAATGTTGGTTCGTAATTAAGTTCAATGTTAACATGTAGGTAGCGAGACTAAAGTTACGTCACATAAGAGTTCGCGATCGAAGCTGACTGTTGTTGCCTCAGTGTTGCCAGGCCTATCACTAAACATGGCGAAAGTTAGGCCAAATTATTCACCCGTTGACTATACCCGGTCGGCTAGCGACTAGCTCGGGTGGGGCTTGTCGGGCCCAGTAGTACTACTTATAATTTCCCCGCTATCTAACCCAATACTAACGATCCGAGAGTTTGTTGAGGACTTCCGTGATATAGCTACTTAGTGACCATAACGTACATTAACATTAACTTGGGCCGCAAGGAGGTGAGGTCGACACGTTTCGCGGCTCGGTTCGGTTCGGCTATTTATTTATTATTTTTTATAACTAATAATCGCGAAATCAAAGCGTGATATAATAATCTACAAAATCTACAAACGTCTAATAACACATAGCACGTAATTCACCCAATAGATTCACAAAGTTAGCGTAATTATTGCGAGGGTGTAATTTAATTCTCCGAATTAAATCAGCGTAGGAATGAATAACCGTGAAGTAGCGCGTTTAAGATACCTGAAAAGTCAGGATGTCACATCTGACACAATACTCCTCTATTTATAGGTCGACATGACTCGCACTGGAGTGTGTGAAACAAAGATTGTGACTCGTGCGAGTGATTGCCTTGTACCAGTCATTTGACTCACTCGTACGAGTCTCTACAAAACATATAAAATACACAATAACATTTATACATTTGACGTTTAAGCCCTATATACAATAATGACATATCCTAGACGTTAATGCACCAACGACCCAGATAGAGCAGATGTAGTGGCAGATGCTTTGAGCTGTAAGGAACGAGTGAAAACTTTACGCGTTCAAGTAGAAATGACTATTTAGACGAACATTACGACTCGAGTGCACGATGCACAACAAGAAGATGAATGGAAAAACAAATGGAACCAAACAAGGATTGAACTTTATATTTCATGAGAAGGATCTAGATTCCCTATTTTGGCAATCTACGAGGCTTGTGCTGGACGAAGTACACAAGTCAAAAGACTTGATACACCCAGGATCCGATAAAATGTATCAGGATTTAAAGGAGTATTATTGGTGGCCTAATCTCAAGGGAGATATTACGACCTATGCTGGGAAATGCCTAACTTTTGCAAATGGTCAAGGCCCAATACCAAAAGCCATTTAGCTTATTACAACAACCTGAGATCCTTGTTTGGAAATGGGAGCAAATCTCAATGGATTTTATTACAAAACTTCCACGGACCTCACCAGGTAATGACATGATTTGGGTTATCATTGATCGGTTAACCAAATAGCTCACTTCTTAACCATCCGTGAGAAAGACAATACCGGGAAGTGAGCTGAATTGTATCTTAAGGAAATCGTGGCACGTCATGGAGTACCAATCTCGATAATCTCTGATAGAGATGACCGCTTTGTGTCGCAGATCTGGCAATCATTTCAAACTTTGTTAGGTTCTCGCTTAGATTTAAGCATAGCTTTTCACCCGCAGACCAATGGTCAAAGCTGAGCGAACCATCCAAACATTGGAAGACATGCTTTCGTGCCTGTGTGATGGATTTGGGCGGAAATTGGGATACTCATTTACCATTGGTAGAGTTTTCCTACAATAACAGTTATGTTGGGCGGAAGTCAGTGACAAACAACTCATTGGCCATGAACTAGTCCAAGAGACCATAGACAAAATGTTCAAAATCCATGAACGTATTAAAGTGGCACGGATAGACAAAAGAGCTACGCAGATCGGAGACAAAGTATTACTAAAAGTCTCGCCTTGGAAGGGCGTAGCTAGATTTAGGAAGTGCGGAAAGCTAAACCCGAGATACATTGGGCCTTTTTAAATTCTGGCAAAGGTTGGTACACTGGCTTACAAGCTAAAACTTCCAGAAGAACTCAACAATGTACAAGACACATTTCATGTGTCTAATCTAAAGAAAAGCTTGACTAATGACACGGTTATCATCTCAACGGATGAAATCATGTTGATGACAAGCTCCAATTTACCAAGGAACCCGTTGAGGTTATGGACTGGAAAGTTCAAAGGACAAGGAGAAATCGAATAAAACTAGTCAAAGTTCGCTGGAACTCACGTCACGGACCCGAGTATACTTGGGCACGTGAAGATCAAATCAAGACAAAGTACACCCACCTATTCAAGGAGACTCCTTCAGAGGATGCCTCGAAGTGAATTTTTGGACGAAATTCTTTTTAATAGGGGGAGTATGTGACAAATGGCAAATAACCGGTAATTCCATACAAGCTATCACTATTAGTATTACATAAACTCAGGCATTTTATCGAAATTTGATTTCGTAACTAAGTCGTACGTCATATCACAAGTATTAGGACAAGTAAATTAGGTCATAACATATACTGGTTTCCGTTACGACACAAAACAAACCAAACAATGCCCTAAAAGTGTTGATAGAAAGTGTAGGGCGCACTATTCGCGGATGCACTATTCATGCCAATAAAACCGATAAAACGAAACAGAACAACGAATAACGGCATGCTAATGCAATAATTGAGTCCAAATATATATGAAAACACTGATATGGGAACATCAATTTCAGAAATACATAACTTCCCGGTACAACGTCTAAATTTCAAAATTGTCCGTTTCGACCAAAAAGGCGACAATTTCAATTTATCCGCCACATTAATTTGGTAGTTCTGGATTTCCAGAATTATAACAAAACAATGTTGAACACCCTAAAACAATATGAGAATAGCAGAATTACATAAAAGACAACGTTTCCGGTCATACGGCAAACAGTGCACAACTTCACCGGAAAGCGACCGTTTGTTGAACCGACGAAAATTATAAATGGCCGATAGCCTCATGCATCCATCTGGAGAACTAGTTAAGCCTCATTTTGGGCTCGGTGACCTTTCAACTATCTTGAGGTCACAGAAACACAACTTTCGGAAAAGTTCGACGGCGAAATATATAAGTGCCGATATCGAGAGAACAACTAGACGAAAAGCTTTTTGACCATTCTAACTCAACATATATTCGGCTAGCGAACTAGTTAAGCATATTTCTACATCAGAAGTCTCCTAAATAAACGCCATGGCAGTTATGGTGGTCAAAAACCAAAGGTTCTAGTACGAAATAACAAAGTTCATATATTAGCCGATATTGTGCCGATGAGCGAACTAGTGAGGTTTTCGTTATCCGAAACTTATACCAATTAGTCAAGAGGACTAATTAACATGAATTAACACCCTAAACCCTAATTACTTGCTAATAATACAAGATCAACCCCTAATCATCATACTTAAGTTAATTACCTAAATATCTAGTAAATAAACACATGTTATAAAAAAATTGTTACACTTACCCCCCTCCTTCATGTGGCGGATTCAAGTGGGTCCGACACCCACTTAATTTGTGTTGAAATTGTAAGATTATGAGTATGGTGCATGATTATTGGTGTGATCTTTGAAAGATAGCAAAACATATACAAATCTTACACCATATCTTCCATCTTTTTTACAAAAAAATTGAAACAATCTTCCCTATCTCCCTCTTCTCCCATGGCTCAAACCACCACCACTACACCACCACATTTCTACCATTAAACACCTCATTTATACCCTTTAAAGCCACTAAAAGATTATCCAAAGTGCTTGCAAGGATGGAGGATCATTAGGGCTTTTTGGAGCTTCATCTTCTTCCTAAATCTTCACTAATCTTGTGTAAACTTTGTAAGATAAATTTCTTCATGTTTAAGCTTCTTATAATGCCTAGTTTAAGGAGGTACAAGTTGATTATCTTGAAAGTAAGAAAATACAACTCAAAAACCCTAAACCTCACCATAATAATAACACTAAATATAGTTATTATGTGTTGATTATGTGCTTATTTGTTAACTAGTTAGCATGATGATGTTGATTATGATAAAGTAAGGTGTTTAAAGTAGATGATCATGTATGAATAATAATAATATAAATGATGATTTAAACATGATGATGTTTAAATCTAAACAAGATCATCAACCTCATGATCCATGAAGATTACTACAACTTAAAAATGATTTACTACACATGTGTGGTTTTTATAATGAATAAACACCATGATTTAGAGCATAATCATCATAAAAGGTGTAGTAAAAAAAGGAGGTTAAAGTGGAAATAATGATTTCAAAGTATAATTAAAAATTGTGAGGATCTAATAAAAATATAAAGACCACATTATTTTTAAGAAAAGTAGTAAAAATATAATAGAAGAAAAGTAGTAAAAATATAATTACAAAGATCATGGATGATGAGGTGCATAAGTTGTAAACAAGATGGTATGTGATCTTAAGTTGATAGTTGATCTTGATTATAGGTTTAAACATGGTTTAAATACGTTTTTAAAACATGGAAAACACCATAGTTTAGGGGAAACTATGGTGAAATTTTCTAAAAATCTATTCGCGATTAAAGTATGATTAACGGGGTGATTAACAGGACTAAATGCGATTAGTGACCTAAACCGTCATTAAGGAAGTTTTAATGACAAGGCTTAAACCTTAACCACCCAAGAGTTCAACAAGTGTGTATATATATTTTTACAAGTTAAAAATAAGAAATTCTAGCACATATATATATATATATATATATATATACACAAATATTTGTGGGTATAAAAACATATGTATAGGCGTATTTTGTCACCAAAAGTTATATGTAAATACGTATCTAGAAGGTTAGGGTATATACCACAAAATGCCCAACTTAAACAAATACTACAAACGCTTGAAAGAATTACCAAGTGTAAATGACATAAAGCACATAAACTTTTACAATATGTTGAAACAATGATCGGACAAACAGAGCAATGCAGACGATGGACGAACGTACACGATACACCGTCGGGTCGTCGACCAACGAACAAATTGCCAACATGAAGATTTACTACGACGTTGGGCACTTAACGTATTTTAGATTACGACGCGAAAAAAGTATATATTAAATGACAACGACATCATGTCTAAAATAATATATTTTAGACACTTAACGTATATATATGTTAAAGATATCAAAATCCGGGAAGTTAAAATGTATAAAAATTTACTAAGTGGTTTATAAAAGTTTATAAATATACTTAAAAATCTATACTTAGTAAAATTTATAAGTGTAAGACTTATGAATATTGGACACTTGAAAATGAATTGGGCTAGGCCCATTATATAAAAGACACGGGCCAGGCTCAATTACATAAAATATATGGGCTAAAACCAAAGGTATAAAATACATGGTCTAGGCCCAAACACATAATACATGGGCTAGACCCAAACATATTAATTACATGGGCAAATGCCAATAACCTAAAGACATGGGCTAGGCCCAATGACATAAATTACATGGGCTAGGCCAAATCACATAAAGACATGGGCTAGGCCCAATAACACGTGTGCATTGCACGAGGACATGTGAAGGGCGAGGCCTGTTCACACACGATCTAGAATAACAATATATATAACAATATATATATATATATATATATATATATTTTGTTGAGAAATATATGTATAAAAATATTAATCGAACAAACGAACTACCAACACTATGATAACATTAAAAGTTGTTTTAATGTGTTAACAAGAATTCAATTTGAACAACTAGTATGAGGTCCAACGAGACCTAGGTGTCTCATAAAGTTATTACACATGTAGGTTACACACGTGTATGAACACCGAACTTTGATAAGTACGATGTACGAAACACAAAGCTATGAGTTCATGTCCCTCCTTTCAATTATTTCAAAGTTTTGTTTTAAAACTATCGAGGGGAAATACATGTCATAACAAACGGTATGTTAGCTATGGGGTTAGATGATAACACGATCAATGTGCGTAAGTAGGATGATGACAAGAGTAACCATTAATCACATAGTGACCAAGGTGCAAAAGGTGTAGATCTATCGAGTTTGAGACGCGCTCCACTCCTGGTTTATTAACCCTTTAGGAGTGCTTTTGTGATCCCAATTGATGTCAAGAATTGTCTCGGTTTTGTTACTTAGTTCTAGCACATATGTCAGGGTGCTAGCTACACACTGATAGATCCTTAAACTCCATGAATGCTAATAACATACTCAGATTTCATTACTAGATTATAAGCATGAAATTTTATGAGAAAACAATAACTACATGAACTCGCCAACTTTATGTTGACTTTTCAAACTTACATGTATTTCAGGACGCAAAACTTGAGCCCGTGAAAGACTACGGGAAATGGGAATGACATGACAACGAATGCCACCTTTTGGAGGATTTGCCTCTTATATCCCAACCTCGTATGGGTATATAGGAGTCAAAACCTCAACATGCTTATACAATGAAAACAATCTTTTATTATGGTGTAATGTAGTCTAAACCATATTTTTATGACAAGGTGAAACCATTGAAAAACCTATGACTTTACTTTTGGAAACTTGCAAACGTTGGTTGCAAATTATTATAAGTTTGGCATCGTTGTTGATTTACACTGGTTTACATGATTGGATGCAATGATTACCTCATAGTCACAAGTTTGCACTTCCGCTATGACCAGGGTGTGACACTCCTTCACTTCATGACTCTCCTCAGGAACTACCTCTTGTAACTAATGTAACACCCCTGCCACTCGTTATCACCAATATTGTCCGCTTTGCCCCTGATGGGTGGCCCATCCAGGAACTCACGGCTTTGTTTTTTTGTTGCCCTGGTGGAGACTTCCCAGGAGGTCACCCATCCTAGTACTACTCCCACTTGAGCACGCTTAACTGTGGAGTTCTCCTCTCATCCACTAGGATTAAGCCCAAAACGCGTTGGTGATTTTAGAGGTAGGGCATTACTTATGAACCAGGAATCTCTCCTGTCCACGGACGATGTTGGGAGGTATGCCATTAGGTGTTATAATCACCCCCCTAAGGGACTCATCGTCCTCGATGAGGTTTTGCCCCAACATGTAGGAGGTTGCCATTATGCTCGATGAGGTTTTTTTTGCCCCACATTTGGGAGGTTGCCATTAGATGTTACAATCACCCCCCCCCTAAGGGACTCATTGTCCTCGATGAGGTTTTGCCCCAACATCCCGAACGGCACAGGAGTGGCTCTAATACAACTCTCTAACACCCCTGCCCCTCGTTATCACCAATATTGTCCGCTTTGCCCCTGATGGGTGGCCCATCCAGGAACTCACGGCTTTGTTTTTTTGTTGCCCTGGTGGAGACTTCCCAGGAGGTCACCCATCCTAGTACTACTCCCACTTGAGCACGCTTAACTGTGGAGTTCTCCTCTCATCCACTAGCATTAAGCCCAAAACGCGTTGGTGATTTTAGAAGTAGAGCATTACTTATGAACCAGGAATCTCTCCTGTCCACGGACGATGTTGGGAGGTATGCCATTAGGTGTTATAATCACCCCCCTAAGGGACTCATCGTCCTCGATGAGGTTTTGCCCCAACATGTAGGAGGTTGCCATTATGCTCGATGAGGTTTTTTTTGCCCCACATTTGGGAGGTTGCCATTAGATGTTACAATCACCCCCCCCCCCTAAGGGACTCATTGTCCTCGATGAGGTTTTGCCCCAACATCCCGAACGGCACAGGAGTGGCTCTAATACAACTCTCTAACACCCCTGCCCCTCGTTATCACCAATATTGTCCGCTTTGCCCCTGATGGGTGGCCCATCCAGGAACTCACGGCTTTGTTTTTTTGTTGCCCTGGTGGAGACTTCCCAGGAGGTCACCCATCCTAGTACTACTCCCACTTGAGCACGCTTAACTGTGGAGTTCTCCTCTCATCCACTAGCATTAAGCCCAAAACGCGTTGGTGATTTTAGAAGTAGAGCATTACTTATGAACTAGGAATCTCTCCTGTCCACGGACGATGTTGGGAGGTATGCCATTAGGTGTTATAACTAAGCCATCATGGCTTTGTCGGCTATTTACTTTAAATTTTCACCGTTCATCTCCTTTGTGACATCAATAATTTCTTCAACTGGCTTCTTGGATTCTTCTATCTTTGGAGCGCATTGGTATTCACTTGAACTCTAAAAAAACCTGGAAAAGAATTATGAACATCAGGAGGAATCACAGATTTAAAAACATGATGAAATATGTATTCATCAGTACAATGTTCATAATAAATAGCTTGAGCAAGCTCTTCAGCATATTATAGGCGTTTCATCAAGCACAACTTCACATTCTTCATTCGAACTTTCCTCGATAACCTCAGCAAACGCTGGTTCTTCTATGATCTCAGCAAGCAATGACCAACTCTCCTTTTTTGGAATATAATCGTTCCAATTAAATCCCTCATCCTCTACAGTTACCACGAGTGGTTTGTTAGCTTTTTCCGAACCATCCTCAATATCAATAAGCTTTGATGTACTTTGAGTAGGAGAAGTCTTGTGATAGATCACTTTCTTGTAGTAATCATCCGTAAATGGATTGTGAATACGTTGTCCTTCTCGATTCGGGCACTCTCGCTTAAAGTGACCTTTCCTCGGCAATTAAAACATGTCACCTTAGCATTATCAAATCCCAATTTACCATCTGGTCCTCCCAAACTGTTACGCCCTGTTATTTCCATAAAGCGCTGAGATAACTATACTGGCCACCATTGGATGTCAATTAATTCAAACTCTTCAAAGTCGATTTGATCGTAATCCTCTTTTATCATGCCAGGATTCCTGATCTTAGAGGCTAGAAGGCTCACATAAGATTCAAGCACAGATGTGAGTAGAGCCATATGTTGCTTAGCTGTATTTTCAATGAAGTCTTGTGCATTTGTCAAGTTCACAACTGTATTTCCGTCGGTGATTTATTAACGCGTAAAATACGAGCAAGGGATCTCATCTAATATGGTTGCTTAAAACCCAAGATTCTGAATTGGAAGTGTTTTTGAAAATTTTTGACATGTTATGACAAGTTTACACTAATTAATTAGTCATGTGCATAAACACGGGTCCGAATGATCGAAATGGGTCTATGACTGGTCTGACATGTCAAAACAAGTTTCATGATGATATATGATCAATCTTGAAGTTAGAAACATAGATTGTATAAGTTTTAGAACCATTTTAAGCCAAAAGGGCATTTTAGACTTTTTTTAGACATAAATAGTTGTCTCATTAGTTGACCCACCAAATGAAATGACCATAAGGTATAATCTCAGAGGATTATTCCCTATTAATTATGTTCATATTGTTGGGCTTGATTGGGTCCTAATGTTGACCAAACGGGTCAGATTTGAAAGTCAAATGAGAAATCAATCTATTTGACTTTTGACTAGGAATTGAGTACTAAACTAGAAATGACAATTTAGACATGATAAAACCTGTCTTATAATGTTATATAAATTGATTTGGTGCCAAAACCTTTGGTTTTAATAATTAAAAGTTCATTTCTCGTAAAATGCAAAATTCTGCGTTTTTACTTTTATTTAAAACATGTTTAACTCGTCATTTTTCCTACTAAATGTGATGATTAGAGGGCGTAATCGCAAGGAATTAACACCTTCATTATTATGTTCACATAGCAAAGTTCAATTTGAACTTTGACTTAACCAAAATGGTTAGAACCAAAAGTCAAAGAAAAAGTCAATTTGCATGACTTTTGCCTCATAACTAATTAATAAAATGAAATAGACTAGAAGAAAAACTTACTAGTGTTTGGATGGAAAGATTAGAATGTAGAAAAGGAGGCTTCAAGTCCAGAAGAAAGCTCCAAATAATGTTTTGAGAAGCGAAGAATGAAAGGTGTGAATAAATTCAAGAACAAGGAGCCTATTTATACTATTGGAGGATCAAGGAGGTGTTGTCAGGTGTGTTTTGATGTTTCTTAGTAGCCTAACATGTGTTCATATCTAAAGTCATGTGTTGGTATCTAATCTATAGATTATTCAACACACGCTCTTTTTAGCCTATTCGCACATGGCAGACACACAAAATGTGCACCAACAATATCCCCCTTGACCGTCACTGTCGACTCTTGATCTTGAAATATGAGAGCCGTGTTTGAATATTCTACAACTTCAATTAGGCATCTTGATATCTTCAGACAATTCCTCCTTGATTGATGATTCGGGTTATCTTCATTATGCATAAATTCCCCCTGAAATGAATCTAAATCCTTAATGGGATTTCTGAAGGTACTTTCACAAGTTTACTGTTGATACCTACGTTAAATGTTTATGTGCAAGGTTGTATGGTATTATAACATAGAATCTAAAGTGATTTAGGATATCGAGACGAGTGTAATATGATAAGGGCATGGTGCATACGCCACTAGTTTTACCTAAATAGAACAAGTAAAACAGAATACAAATCACTTGAAGATTCTATGTTATGATGAAACAAAGTACAAGTAAAAAAAAATACAATGTACAATTCTTGTTAAAACAAATTGCTTGGTTATATACGTAATACCATCCACAAAACACTCTTGTCACAAACTTTTACTATCAAACACATGTGTTGCAATACTAAACTTTCGCCATATACTTGGCTATAAAATCCCATTTCACACATCAACTGATGTAGTTGAACAATGTATCATAACAACAAAACTTTTGCCAATTATTTGGCCACAAAACCTATGTCACTCACCAAATTTATTGTTTACCGTCTATTTTCACATATGTTTCAGGCATCAACATTTCAAGCATGGTACACAAAGGAACGAACTTGGGCCTTAGATTGCTTTAAGATCTAAAACATTACTTGTAATCCTTGTGTCTGTAAAACAATGTAATCAATATAATGAAATTTTAGAACCATGTATTGTGAATAATTTATACCGTGACTCCCCGACGTTTCCGCCACTAGTTCCACGTGGTCGAGTTGTTACACAAACCATCCTTTAAATGATCATACTAAATAACAACCGCCATTCTTTACGAAACGCCAAACACAAAAAAAAACAAAACTTCAAATACAAACATAAAATATGGCAAACATCGTTTCTTGGAGGTTCAACGCGCTGATTGACAAACTCGTTATTATATTCTATACTAGAAGAAGTGTGATGGTGAAAACAATTAACACCAAAATGAACTTGGATGAAGATGTTCAGAGGGGGATACTAGATCTTGGCGTTCTTTTGGATAACCCGTGTGAGAAAGCGCATACTGTCATAATAAGAATGAGTAAAAACTTTCATGCGAATATGAAATCCATTTGTCAAGCTAACATGGCATTATGATGAGGAGATTGATATAGTGATGGTAGTGTGGACCGACAGATAGGAAGATGACTTCCATGTTAGAAGCCTACTCACTAAAGAGAATTTTGGGTTTATGCAACAGTTATGTAATTCCATGTTTAAACACTCAGATAATTACGGCAATTGATTTGCTGGAAGAAATGTTAAATGGAAGTTTCAAGCACTACAAGACGAAGATGTTGTTCAAATTGAAGATGAAAATGAAAATTTCGATAAAAGCATATGAAGGAGAAGCTGATGGGTGATGGTTACTTCTCAGACGTAATCCCATCGGATGATGAGTTTTGAATTTCTTTTTATTTGTTTATTAAATGAATAAAATCTTATATATCAATAAAATATAATCTTAAAATGCCAAAAAAAGTAAACCATCAATATTGATTAGCGCCAAAATCTGTTAACAAAATAATAAACCTTTATTAATGCGTCGGCTAATTTGTTTTTTATTTGTTTTTTCAAAATCATCAAATAAGTCGGCCACTCGCCCTCTAGAATTGCTTTGGCTAATTTGTCAATCAACTCTTCATTATCTTTTGTAATACTCAATCTCTTCATTTCCACAACCAAATGGCAGTATCTCTCAATGAGCTGCTTCATCGATTCGGGTTTTAATGTAGTGAAAATGTCAAATTCCTTTTTTATCAAGGCATTTTACTTTTCAACATTTGTGTACTGCCTTCAAATTTTACTTTCAATGCATCCCATATTATTGCGCATCTTTTTGATGTTGTAATAGCGTGAAAATGTCTTCTTTTATTGCTTGTTGCAAAATGTTTAATCGTGTAAATTTTTCTTTTTTTAGTTGAGTGAACTGTATGATACTTTTTCGAGTCCATTCTCTCCTGTAGAAGAGTGCATCCTTCTTTAATTGCATACCAGCATTCTAGTAATTCGCCTGCCTTTATAATCTTCCAGATTCATCAGCTTAGGTAGCTTGGTCACGGTTCCCATTTGGTTATCAAGAGTTAAATTTTTAACGACTAACGTTGTTGCTGTAGTGTCCAAAGCATTGTAGAACTCATTCTCCATTTTGTCAGAAATTTTGAACGAATCAAGCTTTGTGCGAATTTGTTTTTGTGCGAAGAAACCTCTGTTCAAAGATGCCTTTGTGCGAGGATAGCTTCGTGCGAACTAAATAAAAAAACAACAATTTAGAGTTTAATTCGTACGAGGGTAACAAAAACAAAGTTTCTCAAATATATCTTCGTACGAAGGTTTTTGTTCATACGAACGAAGTCACTTCGTGCGAAGATGACTTTCATGTTTTCTTGTTTTTCGTTGATTTTAAGGTGATTCTGATTGATTTTAGGTCCAATTTTTTCAAGGGTTTGTTATAAACAGATTTTAAGTATTGCTTGAAAATTCAGTTTATTTCGACGATCAAATTCATGAAAAATGAAAAAAATGAGAAGAAATGAGTACAAGAGAAGTATGAGATTATTGAATCTTATTGTTTTTATTCAGATTAAGCCCGCAGGCTCTGATACCACTTGCGGGGATCTGCTATTCATCCAATAAGCTCAGGTCTAATTTGTTTAACCTAGTCCAAAATGCAAAATTCATTTTAGATTAGATGACAAGTATAACAAGATTACTTTTCAATTACTGTTTCATTAATATTGTAACGTTTACAATCCGAAAACAATTTGACAAGGCTTCGCCGTATTGTTTGCACAACCAATACAAACTCAATGACCATGCACAGCTATATATAGACATTCACCTTTGTACAAACTAGAGTCTAAGTCATTTTCGTACCAACTAAGCTATACTTCCTTCGTAAGAAGTAAACTAGGTTAACTTTGAACGAACTAAACACTATCTGAGAGTCAATGATCCAACGGTTCTAGACGAAAGTTTGGGTATAATATTGTAGTAGTTCGTTAGAATATTATAAAAGGAGTAGAAGCAGCGGAAGTCATAAGTTTCATTCATGCCGAAAGAGTATACAACTTGTCAAGATGGCGAAATCCTTGAGAAATTTCGCCAGCGTTTCCCCTCTGGGAACTCCAAAACAAATATTAAACACACGATGCTATATATAAACACAAACTCACCTCGTATGAAGTGAGCATTTGACTTTGTACCAAGTGACTTCACTTTGTATGAAGTGACACATATGCTCCTCTCATGTTCGCAATTCAATCGTTTGTTCGTATGTAATCTATAAATATTCAACACACATTCTGTCTAGCCTATTCGTATATTGACAGACATAAAATGCATCAACAATATCACCTTCTTACGAGGTGAAAGTTTACAATATCAAAATGTAATAGTTAAACCTATTACAAACACTGAAACGACTCATAAACGCAGGCAGCAGACACATGTATCAACAACGATTACGGTCAAATTGATTCTGATGAGTTAGAACTAATAGATATTAAATGGTGTATGGACAGTATAGTTCGAAGAGCTCAACGCTTCATGGAAATCACTAGGAGGAACAATCTCAGTGACTCAAAACTGGGATTCGACTAGTCCAAAGTAACCTGCTTCAAGTGTAAAGAAAAGGGCCATTTTAAGAGAGAGTATCCAAACTGGGAAGTTCAGGGGAGTCATAATCCTTTTAGTGATGATTTGTATGAAAAGGCGATTTATCACATAACTTCCCAACATCCTTAGAACGCGGAATGCATTTTAGATTAGATGACAAGTATAACAAGATTACTTTTCAATTACAGTTTCATTAATATTGTAATGGTTACAAACCAGAAAAAAAATTCGAAAGGGCTTGGTCGTATCGTTCGCACATCCAATATAGACACAATGACCACACACACCTATATATAGACATTCACCTTCGTGCGAACTAGAGTCTAAGTGATTTTCGTATGAACTAAGCTATACTACCTTCGTACAAAGTAAACTGGGTTAACTTTGTATGAACTAAACAATATCCCCTTCGTACAAATTAAACTTTACAATATCAAAATCTAACAGTTAAACCTATTACAGACACCAACACGACTTGTAGACGCAGGCAGCAGACATATGTATCAATAATGATTACGATCAAATTGATCATGATGAGTCAGAACTGATAGATATTAAATGGTGTAGGCCAGTATAGTTCGAAGAGTTCAACGATTCATAAAAATCATCTCCAAAATAACCTACTTCAAGTGTAAAGAAAAGGACCATTTTAAGAGAGAGTGTCCGAACAGAGAAGTTAAGAGAGTCATAATCCTTTTGGTGATGATTTTTATAAAAAGGTGATTTACACAGAACTTCCCAACATCCTCAGAACGTGACAAGACCTATCCGAATAGTGGATGGTTCGGCAAAATCAAAAGACAAGGCTCTAGTTGTCACTATTGATGAACTTTTTTGCCCGTCACTATACGAATAGGCTAGATAGAGCATGTGTTGAATATTGTATAGATTAAAAACGAACATACGACCTAAGTACGAATGTGAGAAGTGCATATATGTCACTTCGTACAAAGGTAAGCTATCTTCACATGAAGGTAATTTCCTCACTTCGCATGAGGATAAAAGGTGTTTCCAAACCATTGTCGTGTGTTCATTGTTTTGTATGTTTTGGTGTTCCTAGAGAGGAAACATTGGCTGAATCTCTCCAGGACTTCGCCAGCTTGACAAGTTGTATACTCTTTCGGTATGAATGAATGAATGCATCTGCTTACTCTGTTTCTACTACTTTCTTAATAACATTCTACTGGATTAATACTATCCCTACCCACACATCCATCAAGAATCGCTGAATCCCGGACCTACAATTGGCATCAGAACTAGGTTACTGATTTAATCGAACTAATCATCGATTGAATCACCTAGGCTCATGAATTATGGAAATTTATGGACTTACGAAGGTTTTAGACGTAAAAAATAAAATAAATGGACAAAAAGTAAAACTGAATCTATAGGATTGTTAGAAAATTGTTTTCGACCAAGTCTGTGCAAGAATCATCTTGAAATTTGTATATATAAAGATTTTGGATCGAAAAACACATTCATCATGGATTTAACTTCGCATGACAAGGAATTTTTTGATCGTATTGACGAGACGAGTGTCCATTAAAAATCAACATGTTCAGGGACACTGTCTAGAGCTTCAGAATACCAATTTGATGGTACGATTACAGTTGGTTGAAGATATTGGGGTAGTCACTGATACATATGCAGAATGTTGATCATTTGGTATAGTGATTACTAATGGGCCTTAACGTTAAATCCACATTTGTTGATAACTGATTTTCCAGATTTGAGGGGGAATTTTAGTGAAAAATTTTGATACGGTCAGAGTTTGCAAAAATGAGGGGGAATAAAAATTTTCACATATATATGAAGATTCCAGCATTTTTGAAATTCGTGACTATGCAACAGTATTCGGGTTGTTCCGTCTCCAGATTACCCAGGGATACAAAAGATCTAGTTTCGTTAGTTCTTGATTATAGGAGGTTTAGAATTTTCAGATCGTGAAACAGATTGATGCTTACGGGTTGTAGTCATGATCTTCGATGAAGGGCGAGTTAGTAGGATTAGCAGTTTTTGTCGATATCTATAGAGGATCTGATGATATTCAAGCTGCCTTGTCCACACGAATGTTTAGTGATGGTCTTCGGTGCTAACTGGACTAGCTCAGGGTTTCAAAAATTACCAAGAAGATCTGAGGTAATTAAAGATATTTTCATACACGAATGATCGATGATGTTCATAGGTGCCATTATTTTTAGTTTTCAAGCAGATGAATAATTCTTTTTGGACTAACCGCCGTTGAATGACGATGTTTGTTGGTTAAGTTGCGCCTATCTACCGGAGATAGCTATATATCTGTTATTTTCTCTGAAGAGAAAGAATGTGATCCTGATCGCGGAAGAACGTTTCTCAGATCTGATGTGTTACCAAATGATTTGATTCCGATAAAGATTTGCTGATTAAGAAGATTACCGATATGCTAATCAATCTTTCTAGAGTATGCTTAAACGTGATTACGGAAATTGGGATTTCAGATTTTTCCAGGTATTCATTGATTTGAAGTTTACCATTGTGGTAATTCGAAGTTTCAATCAATTGCCAATTGGGTTTTTGAAGATCAGAGGATCGACCATAGGAGGAGTGCACTAAAACCGAATGCAGATGTGGTTAAAGATGAAATGAATATGTTGCATTGATCAATTTCGAGTTAGTGTTTATTCGAGAAAATTTGCCGCTTAAGCAAATCAGATGAGGTTGGGAACCGTACAAAAAAAGACTTGAACTAGAGAATTATTTCAGAGAGAATGTGTTGAAGAAATTTCAAACCCGAATCATTAATCAAGGAACCAAGTACGAACCTGAGAGATGCATATATGTCACTTCGTACGAAGTGATAGCTCACTTCGCACAAAGGTAAATGTTATCTTCGTACGAAAGTAAGCTACCTTCGCACGGAGGTAATTTCCTTACTTTGCACGAGGGTAAAACCTGTCTATAAATAGTGTCGTGTGTTCCTTTTTTTGTATGTTTTGGAGTTCCTAGAGGGGAAACACTCGCGGAATCTCTCCAGGATTTCGCAAGTTTGACAAGATGTATACTCTTTCGGTATGAATGAATGAATGCTTCCGCATACTCTGTTTCTACTCCTTTCTTAATAACATTCTACCGGATTAGTACTATCCCTATCCAAACTTCCGTCTAGAACCACCAGATCCCGGACCTACAGTTACACAGGAAGATGAAGGTTTTGATTGGAATAACAACATTCCTAAAACCGAAAGTCTTGCTCTTTTGGCTGAGATAATTGAGGAACAAGAACCGATTGTGGAAGAAGTGATTGTTGAAGAAGCCATTGGTGAAGTTTGTGCTGAGATTACTTTTGATGGAACTCTAGAAAATTCTAATGATTACTATGATTCTGAAGCATCTTAAGATATTTTTCATAATGCTATTAAATCAATTATACCTCCTGATATGTTTAACTCTTTTGCAGGTTTCTTCAGTGAACAAAGAAATTATCAAGTCGCATGATGCAAAGAAGAGAAGAAACAAACTGTAGAGGAGATTATAGATGTAACAAAGGAGATGAATGCTAAAAACCTCAACAAGATTGTTGGGAAAGCCATGATGGCTCAGTTAAAAGAGGTAGTTGAAATCTCTGAGGAGGTTCAGGAATCATAGTTGAGTCAATCGAGGTGGAGTGTTAAAAGTGAGAAAATAGAAACAAAGAAACAATGCACGAAATGCATAGAGCCGTGCAAATCTTGTTTTGAAAAAGATGAAAAGCATAGATAATCTAACAAATGATTTAAAAGAAACAAAAGAAGCTTATGATAAACTGAGCAGAACTATCAACCAGTACCGTCATGCTAGTAGAGAAGATGAAGCTACGCTTTCTATGCTCAAAGCGACTGTCATGGATAAACGAATTGCAATAAATAATCATATTGAAATAATCGCCAAATTAAAACAAGAGCTAAAAACAATTAAGATAGAAACAAAACGGGTTTATAATAAGCTGATTGGCATCTTATATTTTGGATCACATTCTTCCCAAACCAACAGGAAAAGATGAAAATGGGGAATATGTGTATGGTAATCAAAACAAAGGTTTGGGTTATAATCGAGTTCCAACCCTACGTGGAATAGCTACTCAAGAAAGAAACTAGAAGGGGTGGAAAAGGCGGTGAATTTAAATTGATAACTACACAAAAAGATCAGCTGCCTGACAATCTCGATATAACCTATACAAATCTGAAACTGAGTGTGAGTCAAAATTGGTCAAAAATGTTGTTGAACAAGTTTTAGCAAATGACAGTGATAACACTGATTTTGAGAGTGCTCAATCAAAGTTTGAGAAAACAAGTTCTTGTTCACATTTTGAAAATGACAACATTTTCACAAAAAACATATATCCCAAAATCATACTATAGTTTGAATGATGATCCGAATGTTGTTATGTACAAAATGAACAAATCACACAAGCTATACTCAGATGATGAGTTTCCGATTCAGAATGTGAACGTGAACAAAGTTGAAAAAGTATTCAAGTTAGTAGAAGTTGAGATGTCTGAGATTGAGAATTTGTATGAATCTTACTATTCCAAACCAAAACATTCCTATTCTAATAACAAAAAGATAAATAACTATTATGGGAGAAACGGTTCAAGATAGGTAAGAGAAAAATAACAGGTTTGGAAAATCAAAATTTACAAAGAAAATGACTTAGAAAGTGAAAAAGAGAGTCAATCAAGCAAACAATCCAATCCAGGAATTCTTTTTTTGAGAAAAGACAACGTGAACAGGTTAAGGGATCCACTGTTGTAATAGATAGTAGGACATGCTTTAGATGAAATCAAGTTGGGCATATTGTAATTCGGTGCCCACAAAAGCATCCTAAACATGTTTACAGTGTCAAAAAGACTTAAGAAGATTTGAAGAAAAAATCACGGATGTTTGTTCCAACTCAGATCTTAAAACGAAACAAAGAATCTGTAAACAAATTGAAACCAGTTAACACTAAGGTTTCAACTGATAAAATTGGTGAATCTTCAAAAAACTGAATAGAAAGATTCTAAATTTTACACAAAAACAACTTTGAAAAGTAAAACTTGGGTGATAAAGAAAAAAGAATCTTATAAAGAGATTAATACATCTGTTTCAACAATGATAGATGAAAAGGTTGAACAGAAACTTGAACAAAAAAGTGATAGTGTGTGTGAACCAAAATTTGTAAACCCACCCAAGACCTGTAAGGCTTGGGTCACACTCTTCAATTAATTGTTTGAGTGAATGTGTAGGGGCTCCCAAGATCCGTTATTTTGAAGTGGATCATGGAATGCGGAGCATCTTGGCACATGACGAGGATGTTGGCTTTGCTCTATGACGTCAAATCTATTAGAAGAGGCTACGTCAAGTTTGTAGGGAACCCGGGAGGAAGAATTGTAGGAGAAGGGATATTAACCAATGGTGTGGTGTCATTCAACAAGGTCAACTACATAGAAGAGTTGGAGAACAACTTACTCAGTATTTCCCATATCTATGTTAAGAAATTCACAATGCAATTCACTGATAAAGAGTGTATAATTCTGAAGACGGGGTTCAAGATACAGGAAGAGTGGATCTTAATGCGCGCTCCCCGTGAAAATGATTTATATATCTTAGACATGAGCATGGCAACCACAACTATACAAAGCACACAGTGTTTTGTGTCGAAAGCGTCAGAGAAGGAGTCAATATTATGGCACAGGAAAATGGGACACATTCATCTCCGGAAGATGAACTTCTTGGTACACAATGACCTAGTGGATGGTGTCAATCTAAAGAGCTTTCACTTGAATGATAACTACATTAGCTACAAGAAAGAAAAACAACCTAAAAAGTCGCATCCAAGGAAGCTTCTGAACTCGATAAAGCTCCAACTAGAAAGACTACATATGGACCTCTTTGGGCTTGTAAATGTTCGAAGTACTTCAGGAAATCTATACTGTCTAGTTGTTACCGATGACTACTCAAGGTTTTCGTGGGTGATGTTCATGAAAAGTAATGATGAAACATTCAACAATGTGATGATCTTCTTTAGAAAACTAGCAAATCGTACCATTTGCCAATTAGATGCCTTCGAAGTGACAATGGAACAAAATTCAAGAATAACAGGATGTTATAGTTTTACAACGATAAAAGAATTCTTCATGAATTCAGTGCACCGTACACCCCACAGCAAAACGGTGTAGCTGAGAGAAACAACAGAACACTGATAGAGACCGCACGCACCATGCTCGTCTATTCAAAACTGCTAGTTAGATTCTGAGAGCGAAGTCGTGATCTGCATGTTACACATTAAAAAATTATTGACGGTCAAGGTACATAAAAAGACGTGTTTCGAGCTGCTTAATCAACAAAAGCTAAATTTGAAAATGTTAGAACCTTTTGGGCCACAGTGTACGGTAATCTATATTGATGCCAAATTTGGGGCTAAATCGTTAGAAGGATTTTTTGTGGGATATGCTAGTCCGCTAAAGAGAGTTTATCTTTGTTGGTGCATTACGTCTATTGCCTACGTCTAGGATATGTCTGTATTGTATATAGGGCTTAAGAGTCGAATGTATAAATGCTAATGTTTATTTTATATGTTTTGTAATGGCTCATACGAGCTAGATTGGATGGCTCGTACGAGTGACTCACAGTCACTCGTATGAAGAAGCTACTCGTACGAACCACATCTCTGTTTAACACACACTCCAGTGCGAGTTGTGTCGACCTATAAATAGAGGAGTGTTGTGTCAGAGCTAGTAAGTGTTTGTTCAGTTGGTATGGCGAAGCCCTGCTGATATGTTTACTCGCGTCTGTACTTGCACATCATTAATACAATTCAGAGCAGTTAAACAGTAAGATCTTTCTGGTTCGTTTGTCATCCTCTCTAGCAATGAATTCCACCTATTCTAGCCGAGTTAGATCAGACTGGTTGCTCATCGGAGGAGCCGATCCCCGTTCACAAGTGGTATCGGAGCCTTGAGGCCTGATCTGCTGACAAACGTCAAGTTCTGCAGGCTATCAACTATTTCAGATCAGATTCACTGTTGCAGCTTTCTACTTCTACATTTCTCCCAAACTGATCTCGAATTGGATGAAATTATGGACAAATTGGACTAGGATTCTAGAATATTCCGTTAAAATCAATTCTAAACAATCCTTAACAATTTGAAATCTCACATCAAGCTTAATCATGTTAAAATCGGTAAAATTCATTCGATTGGAGACTTAGTTGTTTGGAAAAAACAAGTAGAGAGACCACTCGCACAAACAACTTTAGACCATTTGTACGAACAAGTAACCAGAAGTTCTTAAAATTTACAAGTTTCAGATTTTACAAGTGTCATTCGCACGAACTATACATCTATATGAGCATCTCGTACGTACTTGTGAAATCTCATCCGTACGAATTACATTTTGGTTCGCACGAGTTACTTGTTTAACTCATCATGGCCGTACAGATCTCTGGTTCGTACAAACTGATCTTAGTCACTCGAGTTGTTTTGTTATCCACATGAAAGAATTTTTCCATACTAATCAGTTTGTTCGAAAAGTGTGTTTTTGAATCTTCACGGACAAATGTCTGACAAATTTTACAACGCATTCGCTACATCGGCAGTCACGACCACAGCGGCTCCAAACATGAATATCTAAAATGAGATGGGTACCATAACCAAACCGCCGAAGCTAATGAACCTAGAAGATTTCGACAGCTAGAGTGAACGGTTCATGAATTGGGTCCAGGCAAATCACTTTACGTGCTGGTTCGCTATCGAAGTTAAATATCAAGCTCATGTGGGTGAAAATGGCCTCGAAAAGACTCTAGCTTAACTCTGGGATGTTGAAAGGGAAAGGTTCATAAACGAAAAGAAAATGATGAACATTTTGCAACAATCTATCAAAAAAGATATTCTGACATTACTACAACACGATGATGATGCTCAATTATGGTGGAATGCTCTTCGTTTGAAGTTTCAGAGAAGTGCTCAGCTTCGCAAGAGTAAACGGGCCTTGTTAAGTAAAGAGTTTGTATCTTTACACTGACTAAAGGAGAAACTGTGAAACAACTAATCAAGAGATACTGTCATTTGGTGGTGAAATGAAGAGAATGGGAATCATCAAGACCAACGAAGAACTTGTTGATAAGGTGGCTGATTCTCTACCGCAAGGCGAATGGTCCATGTATTTGACCATCTTGAAGAATGGAATCGAATATGGTAATTTTCATTACCACGTTTCATTGAAAGACTGGAGGGACATGAACTTGAAATGAAAAAGATGGCGAAGAACAAAACCGTTAAAGTTCAACAAGATGTTAATCTATACTTCAAGAACAGTTCTGCTACTCAAATTTCAGTCTCCGAAGATCCAGACCGCCTTCAGCGCGTACAGCTTGCCAAGCTCACTATCAAACCAAAATAGTGGCTTTCAATCATTTGCTACAGGTAATCGTCACCCGTCTTAAAGCCCACAATCGTCACACGGATCAAGCACTCCTCAAGTCAACCTGAACAGTCAGTCAAATCCTACTCAAAGAGTTCTTCAGTGCAATATCGCAGTGGATTTCCAGAATGCACAAAACTTCGAAGAGAAAACCACGAAGCAACACATGTCTCTATTAGCATCGGTTCTCAAATCGTATGATTATATTGTAGTAGGAAGGATAGGAAATGCTGAAATGACAAGAGAGGATTATGACCAGATAGATCCGGTTGAAATGGAGTTAATTGACATCAAGTGGTGCATGGCATCTATCGTTCGACGCGCACAACGCTTCATGGAAATTACGAGAAAGGAGAACTTGGGAGGCTTGGATGGAAAACAGGGATTTGAAAAATCCAAAGTTACTTGTTTTAAGTGTTGGGAAAAGGGTAACTTTAAGCGTGAATGCTCGAATAGAGAAGCTCAAGGGAACCAGAACCCATTTGCCAATGACTATTACAAGAAGGCTATTTACCACCATCCTCAACCAAGAAGTCGCATGGTGCATATCGAAGATAAAAGCCGGAGACCAAAGATAAAGCGTTCGTGGTTACTCAGGAAGATGAGGGCTTTAATTAGAACAAATATATTCCAAGAATGAAAGTTTGGCTTTGGTTGCTGAGATAATCAAAGAACCTGAAGAAGAATTGGAGGCAGCTTTTGATGAGGCACCAGAAGATGATTATTATCATACATCATCAGAAGAGAAAGAAATTTGGAACAGTGCATTCAAACACCTCCTGCCTAACGATATGTTGAAAACTTTTGCAGGTTACATTGCACCAAGTCAACAATCATCTTGTTCAGAACAAAAGACGCCTCATGTTCAAGAGAAAGTCGATAAAAAGATTGAGAAGTTGTCAGATGACATCATCAAGGCATGCATGGCAAATGGCAATGAGGTAAATGAGTCTAAGAGTGAGTTTGTAGTTGAAAAACCGTGTCTAAAATATGCCGAGCCATGTAGTTAATGTCTTGTAAAAGAAACACGATATGCTGAACTCCAATGTTTAACAGATAATTTGACCAGTGATTACAAATCAACTAAAGAAGCATACGACAAGTTAGTAACTCTGTTAAACAATACACAAAAGCACTCAGAGAAAGTGACGCTACACTCTTGATGCTCAAAGCGACAATAATGGACAAGCAAATGTACATTAATATTCACTTAAACACTATCACCGAGCTAAAGAGTGAGCTTGAGAAGGTAAGAACTGAAACTGAATGGGTTAACAAACTGTTAATCAGTTATTCAACAAGCTCTTACGTCATTGATTACAGTTTACCTAAAATTTAAAACAAAGAAGAATCAGAAAAAGGTTGAAACCAAAAGTGCGAGTTACGATCGAGTTCCACCTCCTATGTGGAAGAGTTATGCATGCAAAAAGCCAGTAGGGTTGGAGAAGGCACGCAATCTAAAACTGAAAACCAAATAATCAAACGAGTTGCCTACAAACATCGACGTAACTTACACAACTTCTGATAGTGAATGTGACTCAGAGGTAGTTAAAACTGTGGTAGAAAATGTTTTATAAAGTAAATCTGAAAAGTCTGAGTTCTGATGCTAAACCATCAGAGAATAGTTTGACCAATGATTTATAAAATGAAAGGATCAAATAAACTATTTTCCGATGAAGACTTTCCCATCAAGAACGTGAATCAGGATCGTGTTGATAAAATGTTCAAGCTTGTGGAGGTAAGTCATGCTGATTTAGATAAACATGATGCATCTTTCTACTCTAAATCAAAAAGTGACAACCGACCTTATTATCATAAAAACAGAGATTATCCTGAAAATTAGAGGGCAGGGTTGGACTTCCAAAAGCAAAGAATGAACAACAAATCTCAAAAACTTAAATTTGCCAAGAAATCAACTTTGTTTTTGGGACAACAACAGAGAAGCAAAAAGAAATCATCGGAACACAGTCAAATGATGATTTCAAGAAAGAGAAAGAGAAAAGGAAACAAGTTTTGGAATCTTCTGTTTGAAAGGGTAGTAGAACATGTTTCAAATGTCAAACTGTTGGGCACATTGCAAGATATTGCTCACAAGAAACTCCAAAACCGATTTCTCATTCTAAAAAGTTCACCAAGGACGAGAAACAGAAAGCACCTATGGTTGCGCCAAAGCAAATCTTGAAAAGAACAAATAAATCCTACAAAAAGGTTAAACCAATTATTCAACGTTATTAAAAATTTGAAATTGGTGAAACAACATCTAAATATTGCTAAATAGATTCTAAATTTTATGCTAAAAAGGCAAATCTGAAAATGCAAAAATGGGTGGCAAAAGTAAAACCGTCCAAGGTTGAACCAAAACCTTCTGTTCCAAACAAAACTGAGCTTAAAAAAACATTACAAATAATGTAGGTCCGAAATTCGACATTCCGAACCCACCCAAGACCAAGATGGCTTGGGTTTCTTTGTTTATATAGTATCTTCCGTTTGTGTGCAGGGACTCCCACGATCTATAATGTCTTAATGGATAATGGATAGTGGAGCCTCCAGGCACATGACAGGGATGCCTGCGTTGTTAACGAAATTAAAGGAGGGAGGATTCTCGGTGAAGGAATTCTCACGAATGGAGTTGTATCGTTTGATAAAGTGAACTACATCACGGAACTCGAGAATAATCTACTCAGTATTTCACAGATTTGTGACAAGAAGTTCACAACGCATTTCAATGATAAAGAATGCTTGATCTTAATACCGGGTTTCAAGATTCCGGAGGAATGGATTCTGATGCGTGCACCAAGAGAAATGACTTGTATGTTCTAGATATGAGTGTCGCATCAACAACATCGAAGAAAGTTCAATGCTTTGTTTCCAAAGCTACCGAGAAAGAGTCGATATTATGGCATAGAAAGATGGGGCACATCATCTGCAAAAGATGATTTATCTTGTGCAAAACGACCTCTTGGAGGGTGTTAATTTGAAGAATTTTCAATTATCCGATGATTTCTTGAGCTGTAAAAAGGGGAAGCAGCACAACAAATCGCACCCACGAAAGCTGTTGAATTCTATCAAGCTACCACTAGAGAGGCTACATATGGATCTTTTCGGACCAGTAAATGTCAAATCCATTTCTGGTGATCTATATTGTCTTGTCGGTACAGATGATAATTCAAGATACCTCTGTAGAGCAAAGACGAAACATTTGAAATTCTAATGATCCTCTTCAGAAAACACGAAAACCTATGTCATTTGCCATTCAAGAGAATCCGCAGTGACAACGGTACAGAGTTCAAGAACAAGCGAATGATCGAATTCTGCAGTGAGAAGGGGATTCTTCATGAATTCAGTGCTTCTTATACTCCACAGCAAAATGGAGTTGCTGAACAAAAGAATCGCACACTGATCGAGACTGCCAGAACTATGTTTGCCTATTCGAAATTGCCAATCAGCATCTTGAGTGAAGCAGTCGCGTCAGCGTGTTATACCTTGAATCGTGTGTTAACAGTTAAGCCTCACAACAAGACGTGTTTCAAGTTACTTAATCAGCAAAAGCCCAACCTTGCTTTTCTAGAGCCATTTGGATCACCGTGTACTGTATTGGACCCGGTTGGTAAATTTGGTGCCAAATCCTTGGAAGGATTCTTCGTGGGTTATGTTACTCCTCAGAAACGTGTCTTCTTGCCGAGTCTAAACCAGGTTGTTCTCTCGCAACATGTGGATTATCAAAGATATACGACACCAACACAGAAACCTGGGGATCCATGGCTGTTTAACTATGATAGTTTGTGGAATTCTTTCGACCTACTAGATGTGCCATCAGAAGAAGAACTTGTTATGCTCTTTCAACAGCATCAAATTTCTAACCAAGAACAAGTTACCAAACCGTTAGTGATTTCCCCGTCACTTCATATGTCTACCATGTCTGATGTAAGTCCGAGCACTACTCTTCAAGACTCTATCCCTGTACCCGTTGTCAACACTATCGAATCATCTGCCCAGCAACAGCCAAATGCTGACTCTGATCGGGAATCGACTTTCTACGATGGTGGATCCAGTTCCGATGAAGGATCTGAATAGATTGAAAGCTTCTTGAACACACATGCTGATCAGTCTAACATCAGGAATGAAGATTCTTCGTCTGTACCAGTTATGGATGATGTCATCACAAATTTGCAAATGCAAGTAGTTGTTCCGAATGAAGTGATGCCGAGAACGCTTTCGTATTATCTGTCGGAGGAAATTATAGGCAGCTTACAATCAGGAGTTCAAACTCGTAATCAGATCAACAAGGATCTAAGCTGTTTCAAATAATCGTATTGCTCCGCCTCAAACCAGACTTTCTAATAGTTGTTTTGTTTCTCAGGTTGAGCTGGTAAACTGGAAAGGCGCGTTCAAGGAAGAGAGCTGGGTGGACGCGATGCAAGAAGAGTTGCTTCAATTCCAGAAACTTGGAGTCTGGAAACTTGTTAACCTGCCCGATCATCACAAAAAGATAAACATTAGATGGGTCTTCAAGTGCAAATGTGATGATAGAGTGCACAACAAGCTCGACTTGTGGTTTAGGGTTTCCATCAGCAGGAAGGGATAGATTACACCGAAGTCCATGCGCTGGTCGCCCGTCTTGAAGCAATCCGCACATTCTTGGCCTCTGCCTCGTGGAAAAGGTTCAAGGTGTACTAGTTAGATGTCAAATCTGCTTTCTTGTACAGAAAACTAAAAGAGGTGTATGTCGGCCAACCACCGGGGTTCGTTGATCCAATGCACAAAGACAAGGCCTACCTTCTGAACAAAGACTTATATGGTCTGCATCAAGCCCCGAGAGCTTGGTGCGAAACGTTGTCAAGTCATATTACAGACAACGGATTTAACAGTGGAACCATAGATTCTACCCTCTTTACAAAGGAAGTGGATGGGCATTTGATTATCGTACAAATATATGTGGATGATATTATTTTTGGATCGACAAATGACAAGTTGTGTAAAGATTTCGAAGAAGTCATGAAGCGCAAATTTGAAATGAGCGCGATGAGGGAGATGAAGTTCTTTCTAGGACTTCAGGTCGATCAGTTGCCTGATGATATCTTCATCCATCAGACAAAGTATTTTCATGACATATTGGAGAAATTCGATATGGCAGGAGCTAAACCAGCATCAACCCCATTAGCTCCTAATCACAACATTTGTCCAGATCTTACTAGAGTCATAGTTGACGAAACTTTATACCGCTCCATGATCAGATCCTTGATGTATCTCACTGCTTCTCGACTAGATATCATGTATCCAACATGTATGTGCGCCCGTTATCAGTCTAATCCAAGAGATTCGCACTTGCTCGCCGTCAAACGTATCATGCGATATTTGATGGGATTTCCAAGCACCGACTTGTGGTACACTAGACATGACGACTTCAATCTTGCGGGTTACTCGGATCTGATTTCGGTTGCGCAAACTCAACACCAAATCTACGACGGCTCGTTGCCAGTTCTTCGGAACCCGTTTGGTAACATGGCAATGCAAGAAAAAGACCGCGGTCACTCTCTCTACTTGGGAGGCTGAATATGTTTGAGCATCCAATTGTTGTGCCCAGATTCTCTAGATTCAACAGCAGATGAGAGACTTCGGACTGCAATTTCTTGATACGCCAATATATGTAGATAATCAGGCTGCGATCGATATCCCAAGAAACTCACGTCAACATTCTTGAACCAAACATATTGAGATTCGACACTTTATCCGTGATTGTTACGAGAAAAAGTTGGTTAGAATTGAAAAAATCCACACTGATGACCGAAAAGTAGATTTTTATACCAAAGTCTTTGATCGAACAAGATTTAAAAATCTTTTAAAATTAAATGGTTTAAGAAATCTGACATAAGGGGATATACACAAGGTTGAATTTGAGGATGACGACGACTTTTATGTACATTCTTTCTTAAAAAACTCTAAAAATCCAAAAATATGTTTTTGATTTTAGGGGAGAAATTTTGGGAAAATACAAAAACAGTATAAAAGTCAAAAAGAGTTTTTTTTTATGAAAAAGGGAGATCATATTATATCAATATGACAGTCACAGTATGCTAAAGAATTGGAATGATTAAACAAGTAATTAAACAGGTCTTACTGAGGATGTGCCAATAGGCTTCATTTGTTTAGTAAATTGTTTTCAAGATATAAACCTAAATGAAAAACTGAATAACTTGTGGGTTAACATATCTCAGATATATGGACTTATTACTCCGAAATTTCGTTTGAGAGAATGCTAGATTCTGCGATACTAGGTCTTTATATTTAATCGATATCTGGGGTATTATCTGAGTTCTTCGGATTTTGCGTAAGCAATGGCCTAGAACTTGTATAATACTATACGCATTATTCGCCTAAAAAGTTGCTTAAAAAATAATTATACCATAACCTTTGTGACATCTGCAGTTCTAAAGATTCCTTTAAGGAACACCACCTAAAGACGAGCCTTCATCTCTTTGTCTGTACGGTAGTACTAACCTGAGCTCTCAAGGCCTCGTAATTCACCCACTTACAGATATCAGTTAGATATATTCACCTATGAAATGAAATTATGGGAATCTCGATACGAGAGTATATTCTGAGATGGGACACACAGTTATTTCATGTTCCAAAAATTACCTAAGATATCTTGAAACAGTTGAGAAACGAGAAGAGGTTTAAGTGGATAACATATTGGCAATCTAGGTAAATCTGGTTAAAAACTTAATGAGTATACCAAGACTAACGATACTGGTGATTTGTTAAACACTTGATATGATCTTCTTGAAACATAAAACTCACAAAAATATGTATCTTTACTTGTTATTTCGTTTCGAAAAAATTCCAAAACTCAAAAATATTTTCAGTTTCCTTAGCTTTTAGTTTTGTTTTTAGTCTACCGATAATGTAAACACAGATAGTTGAAGTCATGGCGACATCTTGCTGAAAGGAACCTGAAGACCATGGGTTGGGAGCTAATTTGAATTGAAAAATTTTTGGAACGTCAATAAAGATCATTAATTTAAAACTTTACAATTTAAAATAAATCTGTTTTGGTAAAAAATGGTCAACCAAGGTCATTAAATTGGACTTGGTAGGCAAATCAGGTAACCAGGGTCATTAACTTGGACTTGGTTAACTGAGTGGGAATTAAACAGATAAAAAGCATAAAAATAAAAAATAATAAAATTATAAAAAAAAGTTTAAAAGTTGAGCTAATTCGTGCAAGCCTTACTAGCTTGTACGAACTAAGTTTGGGTTTGCTTCGCATGAACCGCTAGTTTGTACAAACGACTCAAACTAGTATAAAAGGTCTCATTCTTCGCACGAACAAAGTTAATGTTACTGTGTGAACTTTGTGCAAACTGAGAGAACTTTGTGCGAATACGTTCTGAACTTCACATTTCCTGACATATTTCAAGTATTATGACATTGGGGAGGTTGATTTGCACACCTCTTGCAATAGGAAAAGTAATTTTGCTCAATCTTAGCCGTCATAATGCCAGATTTGAACCAAACGGACTTGAAACATAGATTTAGGGAGATTGGACCGGTAAAACTTAAATATAACCTTAAAAACGTTAATATCGCCCTAATAACCTATAAATCGACTATCAATTTGTTAAAAACAACATGTTTTAGGTTCGGATTAAACTTGGTTTATTAGAACGGTTCATCATTTTTACGAAGAAGTCGTTTGTACGAAGCAAGGTTTTTCAATATTATGTCTTTTCATTCGTACAAATGAACTAATTCGTACGAAGCAAAATCTTAAATGTTAAAATTTCAAAATTATCTTAAGTATTGATGATTCGTACCAAGCAATAATTCATATGAAGCAAGTTTGGAAAAACACAAAATGTTTCTAAGTCTTAAGTCATCCGTACGAAGTAGTGATTGGTATGAATGATAGTTTGTTTCAAACTTGTAAAAAAATTGTCTAAGTGTTGATTCGTACATGTATTGTGGCTCGTACAAATGATATAGTGAATTTAAAATGTTTGAAAATTTTTCTAGCAGTTTGTTGCTATCTTTGTGTACAGGTCAAGAAAACGTCATTTTCGCCATACACATATGTTGTTTGATAGACGAGACTATACAAGAGATCGCAGCTTATCGAGATGTATTAGATTTTCTTAGCCGAATTCCAATCACGAAGGCACTTACAGATTGGCACACAGTATATAGATCGCATGTTGAATTTTTATGGAACACCCTGAATTTAGTGGTGAGGATAAGACGAGGATATTCCGGTGAAGATAACTGAAGAGTTGATCCGAACAGTACTGGACTTCAAAGATAACGAAGATGATCCTACTGGCTTTTCAAATACATGGTAAAAGGATGTTTCTACCGGATGGGTATGCAGGTTTCGTGAATGCAACATCATTTAAGAAGGGGAATTTAAGCGTGCCTTTTCGTTATATTGCGCATGTTCTGGCTCACGCTCTTATCCATCGGAAAGGAGGTTTTGACAATTTGGTGGATTATCAGATGTGTATGATCACCACACTAGTCCTTAACTTGCCATATAACTTCTCCAATGTTATATTTAATCAGATGGTGCAAAACATTCAGCCGGAGAAGTTTTTATAGTATCCGCGATTTGTACAGATGTTATTTGTTGGGCTTATACTAGTAAAGGTTTACACATTAGAGCTACATTTGGGCTTTTGAAGGGTTTTGGGCTTCCTAGTGCATTGTGGGCCTAGGGTTGTAACTATTGGGCTTGGTGATTTGTATAAATATATATCTTAGGTCAATGTGTAGAGGTTAGAGAGTTGAAACTGAAAACTTGTATCAGACACTATTCTGGTGTGTGCAAGTTGATTTTGATTCAAGAGATTGTTCTTCTTCCTAATCTTTATTTCCGCAACTGATTAGGTTTACGATACCTGCTAGATCCGATTCCGGGACTTACAATTGGTATCAGAGCCTGCTGTACAATACATGCTCCAGGTATCGCAGATTGAAGAGCTGATTGGAAGTGGAGTTGTTGCTGTTCAACTCGGATTACTGTTCAGAATCGAAGAATTGCTGTGTTTGATCGGAATTGCTACTGTTCCGAAGAACTCAAAGAAGGTCTGAAGATTTCGGATTTGATACTGTAGCGGATTTCGAAGAACTTGAAGAAGCTTCAATGATTTTCGGATTTGCTGCTGTTGAAGATCCCAAAGAACACGAAGGAGATAATCCATCCTGGATTGATCCCGGACTATTGTTCAATCTGGATTGCTACTATTTCGGAACCGAAACACTGTTGGTGGTTATCTGTTGCTTGGAATTCAGACTACTATTGCCGGGAATTCAGACTACTGTTGCATTCAGATAAGGACCAGATTCGGACTGATTTCATTCCAGATCCAGTCTCATTCCGGATTCTTCCTAATTCCAGATTCATTTCGAACCAGCGTTCATTCTAGATTTTCTTCCATTCCGGGACAATATCATTCCGGATTTCTCATTTCGGATACACTCTACTTTCTGGATTATCATTTAGGATTCTTCTATTTCAGATTGTTTTCGGATTCAACCATCTCGGATTTGACCATCTTGGACTGATTTTGGATCTGCCTATCTCAAAGTTGTCTATTCCGGACTCATTTCGGACACTGTTTGGGACATATTCTGATCACTATTTAAATTATAAAATTCGAATTTACTGAATTTAAATTGCCCCGTCTGTTGTATGGAGATGAGTACTATGAACGAAATTCAGATTCTAGCAATATTGCAAGGCCAAAGAGCCTGGGGTGTGGAGGTGCATTATGAATGGTCATCGAACGATTGTTTACAATACCGATCAAGATCCAGATACAAAGATTCCAAAGCCAGTCACTTGTGGACTCCAGAAGATGTGAAAATCATTGAGGAAGATGAAAAGGCTTCAGCTGTATTGACAATGGCACTTGGACCAGAGATTTCAATTGTGGTCAGAAAATGCAAGACCGCTAAAGAAGTGTGGAGCAAATTGCAAAATCTCTATGAGGAAATGCAGATATGAAGGCCAACAGAGTAAATTAGCTAAATCAACAATTCAGCTCATTTAATCACATTTACGGGGAAACCATTGAGAACCAGATCCGGAGATATGCAAAGCTCGTTTCCCAGATGATATCAGCTGAGATTACTCTTACCAATAGTGCTATGAACAAACAGCTGTTAAATTCATTACCGAAGAGTTGGGATGCTGATGTTGGAATGATCAAGAAGACGAAGAATCTGAATGATGTCACTCTCACATAAATGATAACTACTATTAAATCGTATGAGATCGATAATAAGCAGAGAGACATCAATCATCAGAGTAGTTTGATGGCCACTGATATTACAGGGCGAAATGCAGCATTAATGTCACAAAATCTGGTTTATAGCCCTCTGCAAGGAAGTTCTCACACACCGGGTAGCTCAAACATGGTGTACAGTCCTCTTGCAACACCATAGAAAATTCAGTACGTCTACGGTCTTCAGTCTCAGACTCCTACTATGATTTCTGCTTCCCAAGTTCAGACACAGTACCATGATCAGTATCCTAACATCATGTACAGTCCTTCCATTGCAGCTGCAGCTCAACAAGGCGGGATTCCTCAATCTGCTGCTCCAGCACCGGCACCTGCTCAAGCTGTGTCCAATTATGCTTTTCTCACTAAGGAAAATGAAGAAAAATTGGCCACAACTGCTTCAATGATCAACAACTTAAATGCCTTTTTAGCAGGTGATCTGACTCCCCCATCTATTGTTCCAACTGAAGTGGATCAAATAATAGAGGAGGATCTGGACGAGATTGACATGTCCTGGAATCTTGCAATGGCTGCCTTTCGTGTCAACAAGTTTCAAAAGAAGTATGGGCGTCAACCATTGTCAAATCTGAAGACTGGACTCACAAAAGATAAACTCAGGTGCTACAGATGTCATGATCCAGGACATTTTGCAAGGGAGGTGCAACATGCCACCATCTGGATATGTGACATCCAGAGTGGCGGACATACAGAGGAGTGACAGACAGCTGGTGCCAGTCTCTCCCTCAAAGTCTACTACTAGTCCCTCAAGCAGCTCAAGCGGGAATTCGACAGCGTTGGTGGCACAACAGCATGAAGGATTCAACTAGGCAGATGCTGCAGCTAAGATGGAGACTTTGAATCTTTCTAAGAACAGCAACCACTGCATGATGGCGCAGACAACTGAGACACAAGATCTTTCAGAAATGGTAAACGAATTCTCTGTTCTGATAGTTGTCGTTTTAAATTATCACAAATGGGCGCCCATAATTCAACTCTTGTAGTTGAATACCAGCAAGCTGCATCACAGAACATCGCCCTTAAACATAAGAACAAGCTTCTTGTGGAAAAGGTCGAAGCTCAAAAACAAGATATAGCTCAGCTAAAGCTTGACTTGAACCAACAGTTGAATGCTACTAATAACTGTGATAACTCTTGTGATGAAAACATGAATTTTGCTACAAGTACAACATCGACAGATGATTCGGTTTCCTCACTTCCTACTGAAGAGACCGGAAGTTCTTCTCCAGAGGTTTCGTCTGTTGATGCTAATCCCAGGGTTGACAGTGAGAAATTCAACTAACCAACTGACCTTGTGAAAAAATGACATTGGCATAGTTCTAGAAGAATTGGGTGACTCAGCTTCTTCAAACAAAGAACAGGAATTGATTCTGAAATGGCAGATGATGAGCATTCTCTTACTACTGATTCAGATACAAATCTTGAAACTGAATCTGAATCGGGCTCTCAAACTTTTCAAAATTTAGAGATTCCTTCTACTTGTAATGTTTCAAACTCATCTTCTGGAAGTTCAGAAAAGGATGTCCCTGCTGAGCCACCCTTCTCCTCTGCAGAATCTGCCACACAAAGTGATTTGAAAAATAAAAATAAGAAACGGAGAACACGTCGATCCAAAAAGAAGAAAAACAAACAGGCGTCTCAGACAAATGAAAAGGCAACTGCTGAGTCACTTCTTCACTATGAGAAATTGACTCAGCAGCCCCAAATTGAATCTGTTAAGCAACCAGCTGTACAAAAATCAGTTAAATTTGTATCTAAGTCTACACACTCCAAATTGTCTAATCAAATCACAAAACTAACAAGTGTGCTGATGGTTGTGCGCAGGCAACAGCCAAGATCAACATCGTGCATCAGCCGTCAGTACCCGCAAGCAAGAAACTAACAGACAAATTGCCTAGAATTTCCCAAGCTGAACGGACTATTTTCTTCCAGAAGAGGCAGACATGTTTCGACTGTGGATTTCCCGGGCATATTGCGCCAAATTGTCAAAAGGCTTTTACACCCTTTAAAGCATTATACTAAAAATATCAGAAAGCTATGCCTAATCGCCTAAATAAGCTCGATTCGCTATGGCTAATCCTTCTGATCAAGACTGGAACATGGCCAAGAAACGAACTCATAAATCACCAAGACCTTCAGGTTTTCTGAATCCTTCTAGCACTCCAAGGATTGTGCAGAAGTCTGACTCGCTAACCTGGAGGCCTAAGATCTTGACCAAGATTCAGTCTTCTGCCCCCATATGCAACAAATCAAAAGCATCAGCGACCTCATCCTCAACTAATTTAATTTCCGTGAGGTTACTTATGTTGATGCAAATGGCATGCCCAGATCTTCAATGGCCTGGGTTGCAGCCTCTAACTAAAACCTGTTGAAATGTGTAGGAACAACTCTGGTGAACTCTCGTCAGACTCTGGTATATTGAAAGTGGATGTTCCAGGCACATGACTAGGGACATCTCGCAGTTGAATGACATTCAATTTTTCAATTGCGAGTTTGTCTCCTTCGCAGGTGGTGAGACCGGAAAGATCACTATGAGAGGAACAGTATGCAACAGAGCTCTCAGCTTTAAGAACGTGAACTATGTACCAGAGTTGAAGCATAGTCTTTTGAGTGTGTCTTAGCTCTATGGCAATCATTTGGATTTTTACTTTACCAAGAAATGGTGTTATGTACTGAAACCAGGCCTCATTATTCCGGATGATTGGATTCTTCTAAAAGCCGCGCGAAAAGGAAATGCATATGTCATCGACATGAACAAAGCTCCCTCTGACAAGCTCACTTGCTTATTCTCGTCGACAGCTGAGCATGATGCAATGCTATGGCATAGTCGACTAGGACACATCAACATGAAGAACTTTAATCGACTAAACCACCTTTAGTCAGAGATCTACCAGTTCGCGATTTTATGCAGGTTGAAAAGTGTGAATCATGTGCACGTGGGAAACAACATCGACAGCCGCACATATCTAAAACCGCCCCTTCCATGTCTTAAGTCTTAGAACTGCTTCATATGGATCTTTTTGGTCCGACAGATATTCTAAGCATTGGCGGGAAGACATACTGTCTGGTCATTATTGATGACTACTCACGATTCACCTGGATTTTCTTTCTGGCACATAAGAGTGAAACCACTGAGTTAGTTAAACAGTTCGTCACACTTATGCAGAACCAAACAGACACCACCGTGAAGGCTATTCGTTGTGATAATGGAACAGAGTTTAAGAATATTACCTTAAATTCTTTCTGCTCCTCCAAGGGTATCGACCGACAGTTTACTGCAGCCAGAACTCCACAACAAAATGGGGTTGCAGAATGAAGAAATCAAACACTAATTGAAGTTGCACGTACTCTGTTGGTTGAATCCGAGCTACCTCTTCTTTTTTGGGTAGAAGCAATCAATACCGCCTGTTATATTCAGAATCATGCCCTGATCAACACAAGACACATGAAAACTCCATACGAAGTGGTTGTAGGTCGCAAACCTTCGGTCAAGCATTTCCGCGAGTTCGGATGTCGTTGTGTTCTCCTGCTCATGGATGCTAAAAGGAAATTTGAATCATGTGGGGATCCATGCATCTTTGTTGGATATTCCAAAATACTTCATCTCGTTTCTATAATAAGATTAAGAAAATGGTAGTTGAAACCTACAATGTGTGTTGGCTGGAGGAAAATCCCAAGGACACACGCATTGGTCCTGACTGGTTGTATGATTATTCCACCTTGTTTAACCATGTTGATGTCCTTTCTAATGTGTCTGCAGGTTCAAGCAAAGTTTCTGAACTTCCAACGATGCACATCTCACCTGAAGACGATGCCGATGCTGCACAACTGCATGAGTCTTTAAAGAAGCTGAGTGTGGATCCACCGGGATTTAATGAAGTTATATATACTCCTTCACCAGTATCGCAACATCAAGAAACAGCATCTGACCAGACTCCTCAGGATGATTCCCCTGAAGTTGAGGCTCTAAACACAGAGCCTCCTGACAAATGAAGGGTCTGCTCCTCCAGATGTCTTGGTTTCAACTTTGTTTCCTGAGCCTACTCTGCCTGACTGTCCTGTTGATTCATCATTCAACACTCGTACTCGTGCAACTAATGGGGGGGAGTCATCTGGAGTTGCTTCAAGGAGTGTTACCAACTTGCAAACAGATCTTCTTGTCCCTGCTACGCCAATACCGCTGCGTCTACAGCGCGGTCATCCAATTGAAAATATGATTGGTCTTGCTGCTGTTCGAACCCGCAGTCAATCAGGGGATATCTTTACTCTTGCTTTATCTCACAAATTGAACCTAAAAACATTGATGTCGCCTTGCAGGAACCAGGCTGGGTTGATGCTATGCATGAATAACTCAATCAATTTAAGAAGCTTGGTGTATGGCAATTGGTGATGCTTCCTCAAGGAAAACGTGCTCTTGTAACTCGCTGGGTATTTCGCAATAAACAGGATGACACTTGAGTCATCATTCGGAATAAAGCTCGACTGGTGGTTCAGGGTTTCCGTCAGATTGAAGGATTAGACTACACTGAGGTTTATGCACCGGTCACTCGATTGGAGGCTATTCACATTTTCTTGGCATATGCATCTTACATGGATTTCACTGTCTATCAAATGGATGTCAAGACTGCGTTTCTCTACGGCACGGTGAAAGAGGAAACATATGTGGCACAACCATCGGGCTTTACTGATCCTGACAAGCCACTCTGCATACAAATTGGACACAGCTTTGTATGGGTTGCATCAAGCGCCTCGCCATGGTACACAACTTTAACAGAGCATTTGCTTGCTCATGGATATACTCGGGGAACCATTGATCAAACTTTGTTCATCAAACGTGTTGACAAGGACATTATTCTTGTTCAAATTTACGTTGATGATATCATTTTTAGTTCTACAAATGAAGGTTTGGGTCGGGAATTTGAGGAAATCATGAAGAAGAAATTTGAGATGAGCTCACTAGGGAGATGACTATGTTTTTGGGACTTCAAGTTCGTCAGAGCCCGCAAGGAATCTTGTTCATCAAGGAAAATATGTCCATGACGTTCTTGCGAAATTCAAGCTTACAGACTCAAAGCCTACGACTTCACCTATTGCAGAACGGCCTTTGCTAATGAAGACTGAAGGAATGCCTGTTAATCCAACCATGTACCGATCTATGATTGGTTCACTCATGTATCTCACTGCAAGTCAGCCATATATCATGTTTGTCGTCTGCTAGTGTGCTCATTATCAGGCTAATCCTAAACTCTTTCATTTACATGATGTTAAAAGAATTTTTAGGTAGCTAAAAGGGGCACTATAACTGGGACTCTGGTATCCTAAAATTTCTGAATTTGAACTGTATGCTTTCTCATACTGTAATCTTGGAGGTACAGATAGGGATATGCGCTCAACTTCAGCTGGATGTCAATTCTTGGGAGACCTCTTAATCTCGTGGCAATGCAAGAAGTAGCAGACGGTCTCGCTCTCTACTGCGGAAGCAGAATATGGATGCAACACCAGCTTGCGGATTACGGTTTGACTTATCTAAACACAACTTTTTATTGTGATAATGATGCCGCTACCCAAATCGTAAAAAACCCTGTTTTTCACTCCAAAACCAAGCACATAAATATCAAAGTTAATTTTATCCATGATTGCTATGAAAACAGTCTCGTTAAACTTGAGCAAATCTACACCGATGCAAACGTGGTGGATTTGTTCACGAAACCTATTAGCAATGCGCGTTTTCAAGTGCTTGTGGATCTTCTCAAAATGATCCGTTTTTCTAACTAAGCATCCTCTGTCCTTTTCGTTTCGTTTATGTCTTTCATTCATTTTTGTTTGCTTGGTAAATTTGTTCATATATACGCACAAATTTAGGGCGAGAAATATTCAGAAAAAAGTATTTGTTTTTAAACAGCTTTTGCAATGATTGGGAAATGAAATACTTTTCCGTGATAAAGTGTCTGACTAACACATGTAAGGTGTTGAAGTGGGAAAAGACATGGATCGAATGTGACATGTTGATAGGTCTAAATCTCAACCGGATAGTGTAAGCCAAATGATATAAACATAAAGAACTATGTATTCAGTGGATCACATACTATAGGCGTATGATTTCATGGTCTTAAATCCTATGTTGATAGATAGCCAACGTCTGAGTTTCGGGTCTTTATGTTGTTGAGTCATCCGGGGATATATTGGCTGCCCTTCTGTTGCATCCCGATTATATGCAGACCTAGGCACAGTCAGGATATCTTTTAAAAGAGCCAAAATAGAAGGGCCAAAACCTAAAAGAACGGAAATCTCTTCATGAGAAAATTCCATAAGTTCCTACGTACGATATAAGGTATTTGCCTAACCCTCGTCAGATACTATTGGTCACTCTGCTGTACAAAAGCACGGGTTCACCAATAGACTGACGTTGTAAAAGATAAAGGATGATCTCCGTATACTCACCTGCTACGATGAATCGTTGTGCTTACCTTGATCGTGGGGGCATGTCATGGTATGGAATACACAGGTATCATAGTATAATACTACCTTAAGCGTATCAAGAAGCTAGAACTGGAGGGTTGAGTTTTAGATTTAGATGGACAAGTATATTAGCAATTGCTTAGACTAGTCTGACCCAGCTCATACTGAAAAGTGTTCCTTAGTCGACCTTTGAAACGATTTGATCCCTTAGCAAGGCTGTGTTTATGTTTGTGTTTGTGCTAAAATGTCTTATTTTTGTAGTTAGCAAATGGTGGTTGGATGCTTGGTTAGTCAAACTGCTGCTTTTTGGTTAGATGGTTTCTGTCAAGGGATATTGGTCTGGTCTGCTAAGTTTCGAAGTTGGGCTAATCCAATAGATTTGCTGAAAGTCTTAAAAATTGAACATTTAGGGTTCTCAAATTAGTGTTCCGGATTGGGCTTTCAAGCACCTTCCGGATAGGCCCACTTAGTTGTCATTGTTCTGGATTAGGCCTGACAAAAGCCCAATCCGGATTCTTTGGGAATACAGATTTCGGATTGTGTTGGGCCCAAAAGATTTTAGGCCCAAGCCCATTCTGAAAATCAGAGATGCATTTCGGATTATTCACAAATTTTCCAAAACCTCTGATATTCTCTGATCTTCTTTGATCTCTCACTATTCATTTCGGATTTTTATCTCGAATTTCATCCAGATTAGGTAAATTATGTTCTAAAATCATAAAATCAAATGATAATCTTCAAGTTTCATGCATTTAGGACAGCTTCGGATTGGCCTTCAAAGAAACTTGTATTTCGGATCTCATTCGGATGGATATTCAACCGAGTTGATGAACTCGGATTTCATCTTGGATAACCTTAATTCGGATTGATGATTTATCCGAAATACTGTTGATTTTCTTGCCAATCTGGATTGATTATTCATCCGAATCACTATTGACCTCTTTGTTAATCCAGATTGATGAAAGGTTCATCCGGATTACTGTTGACCTGTTAGTGAATCCGGATTCTAGGGTTTGAACCTTTGAGCTCTTTTGAACCTTTTCAATTGATTGAACCCCTCAAACTGATTTGAACCTTTTAATAATCAAACGTTTGAAATTTGTTTGAACCATCCAATTCGTGTTTACCTTTTATCCCAATGAACTCCGTTAACTTCTGTTAGTTGCGTTAAAATTGAGTTAACCTGGTTATTGTTTTGACAGAAATGGTAGAAGAGGCTTTTGATACAGTTATGTTGGTGGAGGAACAGTTCCATAATCAAGCTAGATACCTATCAGATCCACCAGGTAAATTTTACCAAGAGTTCCAATCGATTATGGCTGGTCTAAATGCGTGCAAGATCGCATATGCACTTCGTGCTAATCCGGTTATATACAGAGATATAGTGTACTCGTTTTGGAAGAGAGCTCGATTCCACTTAAGAGGAGCTGAAGGGAGACCGTATATTAGTTCTCAGATACATGGGAAGGAGATCTTAGTAAATGAAGCCTGCGTTCGAGAGGTTTTACAGTTTGTAGACGCTACAAGTGACCCGACTGTGTATGCAAAGGAGAAAGTGTTGCCGATACTTGCAGAGGTGAGTTATGAGGGTTCATATCCGCCGTTGCTCAAGAAGATGTTTCCTGCCTACTGGAGATTACTGGTACACATGTTCATGCAACGCATTTCTGAGAACAAGGGAGGGTTGGACCAACCGAATCAAACCCAAACCTCCACGATCGTAGCCCTTATTATGGACTGAAAATATAACTTTTCAGGTTACATTTTCGAAAAGATGAAGAAGATTTTAGAGCAGTCTAATAAGAGGATGTTTCAGTTATATCCACGCTTTGTACAGTTGATTTTGGATGCTAGATATCCCGACTTAGCCAAGGATGCTTCTGATGCAAATCTGCTCAATATGAAGCCAATGGGACCGACCATCTTTAGCACAAGGAAGAAGAATTGTTCAACATCGAAGACTGTCTTTGTTGGTCGTTTTCCGTTAAAGAAGTTTGGAAAGTTTGCTGAAGTGATCGGACAGGATGTCCCAGCTCCTACACCAGTCAATGCTATTGTTGCTGAAGAGCATGATGTGGTCACTGATGAGGATACTGACGTGAAACAAGCTTTCTTAGATGATCTTACTAAGTTTAATGCCAATCTAACTCCAGTTTTGCCAGAACTTTCTTTGGAGAACTTAGAAGCTCTAATTGCACATCTGAAAGAAATTCAAGAACGACAAGGTGATCCTCCTTTGGCAATCCCCTCTGTTGATGTTCCAGTAGGTGTGGTTGAAGCTGATGAAGAGGACGAAGTACCTTTGATCAAGAGACGGCGAACGGAGCCTATTGTTCAACCAAGTCGGTCAGAAGCTCATGTTGTTGGTATTACTGAAGAGTCTACACTAGTGACATCTACTCCTGCTTTATCTTCAGTTGCTATATCTATGACAGACGCTCCGATGGTTAATCCTCCTATTTCTTTTTAACCGAAAACTGCTCACATTGCTACGCATTCCACAGTCGTATCTATTCCAGCAGACTCAGTATTACGAATGATGGATTTTGGCAGAAGTTCAGTGGGTGCTGTGGGATCTGGCGCAGGTGGAAGTGGTACAGGTGGTGCTCAGGATGATGCTGCGGAATACTCGTGGAGATCTGAAAAACATGCATTTGAGTTTAGTGGTCTGGACAGTGATGATGAAGATGTAGCAGTTGATGTTGTAGATTTGAAGAAGTGAGTGATTGTATTAGAACAGGAGTCCTACTTAAAGATGCTCAGATTGCGTCATTGTAGACACGTGTAGATGTGAGAGACCAAACAATCGATCAACTGCAAGGTAACGTCACTGTGCTGATGTCTTTGGTGTTTAATTTGAAAGCTAAATTGGAGAACAAGTTTGGGCAGGAATTCTCTGACCTACTGATGATCCAATGAACATAGAACACCGACATAGAGCAGCTGAGCAACGAGCTGTAGAGGAAAGTGAAGTGGACAGGTTAGCTGCAAAACAGTTGGCTTTTGAACGACAAGCTGGATTGGATGAATATCTTCGTGATCCGAGAAAGAAATATACTGCATGTCAGAAGCGTCCAACGACACAAAAGAAGAAGCAGATGGTGTTGATGAAAAACATTGATGTTAATCCGCTTGATGAGAATTTTCAGTTGAAAGATCCTTCCAATCAGTCTGAACGGTATGTCATGGAACTTGGCTCAAGATACTACAACAAGGTTAGAAACAAATCAAAGGTGCTGAGCTGGATGTACAACTATGTAAAGAAGATGTGGATTATTGTTAGACAGGACGGGACTCGGGAATATTATTCTAAGGAGTCTCAGTTTGAAACATGGACGAAGATTGCTTTGACTAATTTGTTACGAGCTTCGTACTCTGACGATGATACAACTGAATGAGGCCCAGGCTGGAGGTTTTTCAAGAAATTGGAACAGGAGGTGAAGAATGGGTTCAAGACAATGAAAACAGCTGAACCGTATTTGCAAGCTGCAAAGGGAGTGCATGATGCGAGGACAGGGATGAGGTTTAAGTCGGTAATGTGGCCCCCAACGGATAAGGAACTTGTTATACCAGTCGCTCCAACCTTTCCGAGAGGAATTTTGAAGAATTTCAATTTCTGGCTGTATGATCCCAAAGTTGGAAGTGTGGCTGTTGTGACGAAGGAGAAGGCGTTTGGGGTTAATGATGTGGTTGACTTGGTGAGCTTTCACGATGAAGATCTGCAGGTTCTTGCTTCACACCGGATTCGAACAGTTGAGCTATATGAGGCATGCGCTAAAGATTGGACAGCTGTTGTGGCTAGAATTATTGCTGGAATATTGGGAGTGGACGCGCGACCTAAAGATTGAAAGGCCTAATGTTGTAAACCTAGTGGGAGATTGTTGGGCTTATACGAGTAAAGGTTTATACATTAGAGCTACATTTTGGCTTTTGGAGGGTTTTGGGCTTCCTAGTGCCTTATGGGCCTAGGGTTGTAACTATTGGGCTTGGTTTAGGTCAATGTTTAGAGGTTAGAGAGTTGTAACTTAAAACTTGTATCAGACACTATTCTGGTGTATGCAAGTTGATTTTGATTCAAGAGATTGTTCTTCTTCCTAATCTTTATTTCCGCAACTGATTAGGTTTACACCCTAATTTGAAGAAGAAGAAGAAGAAGAAGAAGAGGATGTGCTGAAACTCGAACATATGGATGTACCAACGCTGAAAAAGATGAATCTACACTTACAGTCGACAAGGATTATATTTCTCCAGCTCCTGGAAAATGGAGAAAAGATGATACGGCAATGAGAGTGAAGAATTAGTTGTGTTAGATAGTTTTGTTGCCTAACGCAGTTCGTGGTTTATAAAAGATTGTCAGAAAGGAGTTAAAAGAAAAGCTACAGGTTCTGCATCAGCACCACCATAGAAAAAGGCCGCAGCAAGAAGTTCTAAGTCTCCAACCATTAGATCAAAAGAGACTATACCAGAACAGACATTGAAGAAGAGGTTGGGGTAGATTTAGCTCAACAGATTCCTACTTTGTCACCACGACAGGCTGATCCACAACCGCCACCATAACCAACTCCACCACAGCCAACATAGCAAGCAGCACCACACCAGCAAGCAACACCGCAACCGCCACCACGAATTTCACAGACTTCACAGCCCCAGTCACATTTCGATTTTGATTTTGACTTTAGTGATATTCCTGGGGTGAAGATTTTTCGTTTAATGATCCACGTGTTGATGAGTTGCAAAGCAGGTTTTGTTGAATACGGTGAAGATAGCTGAGCTGCAAGAACAAATTAATGTGCTAAATGAAGAAAAAAAGGAGATGCATGAGCAGATTAGTGTTTTGTCTGAAGATAAACAGCAGCTTGAAGCCATGCTTGCTAGTATCATGACTGAGAATGAACAGTTGAGACTTCGTATGGCAGAGTATGAAGAAGAAAGGCTTCGGAATGATAGGAGGATGAGTATGTTTGAGAAAATCTCGACAAAGAAGTTAGGAGTGAATATTGTTTCCGAAATTAACGAGATCGAACATGTGGAAGCTCGAGAACATGTCGCAAAAAGGGAACGGTCTCGCCAAAGAGCAGTCAGAAGCACAAGGAAAGAGCAAAGAGAAGGTTGTTGAGGATCCTATTATTGTTCAAACTGAGCCAGAAGCTGATTCTGTTCCAGTTACTTGTACAGATTTTGTGTTATATCAGGTGCCGAACAAGTTTGTACTTATTGGGAAACCGAAAGATGTTGAGATTGAGTTGTTAGATCTTTCAGAGAGGCACCATGATTGGTTGTTGAAGAAAAAGTTGGAAAGGGAGATAGAAGAAGCTGTTGAAGAGTTTGATGAAGAGGCTAACAAAGATGATGAAGAGTTAGATGATGTTTTGCCTAGTGATTCTGATAGTAGTAGTGATGATGATGATGATGATAACATAGGAGGATTGGGTGTACGTGTAACTGATTCGGGTGTTAATGAAGAAATCGATTATTCAGTGTACCTCAATGATTCTACTAATTAGGCTACTGAAGAAGGGGTTAAAGAGAGAACTAAAGATTCAGTAGATGCTCAGCAGGCAGGAATCTTCTCGGTGATTGACTTATCTTATTCGGGTCGTGCAAGAACCAAAGATCTTTTATCTTGAGCATGACGTTGAACAAGGAGAATTCATTCACAATTATTCTAAGGAGGAGATAGCTGAGATGTTAGGTGTGAATGAAGATATCTTTGAGTTTGATTTTGAGAATGAGCTGAACGAGATAGATGCGTTCTAGCCGAATGATTATGTATTTGAAAATATTGAGGAAGCAAACGAGTATGACAGAGTTGTCGAGGAGGATGATTTTGATTACGATGTGAATATTGCTGATCAGAGTACAGAGGACTCCTCAACTTTTGCTGAATTATTTGTAGCCGAAAATTCTGATGTGTTGAAGCGAAAGGTTGATGAAGCTGCAAAGGAAGGTACTATTCCTCAACAATTGAATAGTACTGAAATTGCTGAAATAAGGAAGAAATGGTTTAGGAATGCACCAGCCAAGCGTAAATTCAAGGGGCCCCTAGTATTCTTTACTCGTGATGCTGACATATCTTTAGGGGATAGCATTAGCTGCGGTTGGATCGAAGAGCTAAACATCTATGCGATCAAGAGGGAGTTTGGGATTCAATATTTCCGATATCTACGCGACATCAAGTCCTTGCCTTTCTAGGATATTAAAGAATTGGTATAGACAAAGATGATAAATCTCAGAATGAAGTTTCATGAACAGAGGCTATGGAAGTTGATCAAGCTGGACGCTTTACACGGTTTTACTCACTAGAAACCTCACTTTCCTAGACGCATCACAAAGATCGATCTAGTGACAAAGGAGAAGATGTAACGCTCGTTGTAAAAAGGTCTAAAGTGATGAAAAATATGCCTATGTTACGAATGGAGCAGGATTTTTATACAATCTTCAAGTGGTGGCATTACGATTAAATACAAGAGAGGCTGTTATATGAGTGCACCCAGACGAAGATTCGTGGAAGATTGCAGAGGAGCTGACCGAAGCCGCTATAACCCACAAACGCATATACGGGTTATGTCGTGGCATTCGAGTGCGACACCCAACGTGGCTAGTCAACTGCACAAAGAAGGATATTGAATGTATATTTTATAACAAGATCAGTTTCGAGGAGAAGGATAAAGAACAAGCTCTCCAATTCTAGAAGATTATTAATGTCTGCTTTGCAAAAGATATTCATTCAGGATCGACATGGAACATTTCATGGAGGAAGCTTGAGGAGACAAAGCAAAAAAGGAAAGAGAAGAATGAAGCTAGGATTGCTTAGGAGCTTTCGGTTTCACAATACAATGAACCGACCTCCTCCAACTGATCAAACGCTAATTGGGTTTGAGGAGCGTCGCAAGCCACCGAAGAGATTTTTTGGGCGTTAGTGTCAAATCTTGTGAAGATTTTTTGAAGACTATCCAGACTGCGACAACATCCAAGGGGGAGTTTGTTGATGCATTATGTCTATTGCCTACGTCTAGGATATGTCTGTATTGTATATAGGGCTTAAGAGTCGAATGTATAAATGTTAATGTTTATTTTATTTGTTTTGTAATGGCTCGTACGAGTGAGATTGGATGGCTCGTACGAGTGACTCACAGTCACTCATACGAAGAAGCTACTCGTGCAAACCACGTCTCTGTTTAACATACACTCTAGTGCGAGTCATGTCGGCCTATACATAGAGGAGTGTTGTGTCAGAGCTAGTAGTGTTAGTTCCGTTGGTACGGCGAAGCCCTGCTGATTTGTTTACTCGAATTGTACTTGAATGTCACTAATACAACTCAGAGCAGTTAAACAGTAAGATCTTTCTTGTTGGTTTGTCATCCTGTCTAGCAATGAATTCCGCCTCTGCTAGCTGAGTTAGATCAGACTGGTTGCTCATCGGAGGAGCCGATCCCTCGTTCACAATATTTCGAGCATCAACCGGGTTATTCAAGCTCAACATGTAGATTGTCAAAGATACACATCTCCGACACCAAAACCAGGAGATCCTTGGCTGTTCAATTACGAAAGTCTCTTGAATACTTTACCAGCGACAACACTCTTTTTCACAAGATCAAGTTCCAAGACCAATCGTTGTGACTCAGACACAAGTTGGCACACATGATGCTGAAGCAGGTTCAAGTACTCAACATCTTGAATCACAGACTGCTAGAACAAATGAGTCTACTGCTGAGCCAGAGATGAATGATACAAATCCTACTTTTGAACAATCTGATGACTCTGAATCTAAAGCTGAACGAATATATGATGACAACGGATCTACTTTTGATGATGGTGAAATTCAGATTGAAAGTTTACTCAACAATTAAATTGAAGAAATGGGTGCCTAGAATGAAACATGTGTTGTTAATCAGAACGTTGAACAAAATTTTACAAATCTAGAACACGAAGTGAGCGTATCCAACGAAATTATACGTAGAACACTGTCATATAACCTGTCAGAAATTATTATCTGACAGTTACAAAGTGGTGTTAAAACCTGACATTAAGTCAATTAGGGTTTTAGTTGTTTTTACATGAAAGTGGAACCTTTGCAAAATAGGTTCTCATTCAAATGTTTTATTTCGTAGGTCGAACCTAACACGTACAAGAAAGCACTCACAGAGGAAATCTAGGTCAATGCCATGTAGGAGGAGCTCTCTCCATTCGAAAAACTTGGTGTGTGGAAACTAGTAGATCTACCAGAAGACCATTAGAAGACAAATACAAAATGGGTCTTTAAATGTAAAAAAGATGATAGAGGTGTAATTGTGCATAACAAAGCTCAACTCTTTGTTCAGGGATTTTGCCAACAAGAGGGAATAGACTTCACTGATGTTTATGCCCCCGTAGCCAGATTAGAAGCAATCCGAATCTTTCTTGCATTCGCGTCTTGAAAGGGAGTCAAAGTGTACAAGTTAGATGTCAAATCCACATTCTTGAATGGTAGAGTGAAAAGGAGGTGTACGTCGGCCAACCACTAGTGTTCCTCAATCTGATACACAAAGACAAGGTTTACCTATTGGATAAGGCATTGCACAGTTTACATCAGGCCCTGATCGCCTGGTATGAGACGCTATCACAGCATCTCATGGATTACAGCTTCTACAGAGGAACTATAGACAGCACCCTCTTCACGCAAGAAGTGGACGAACACATCTTAATTGTAAAAATCTACGTGTTTGATATCATATTCGGTTCGACAAACGATGCATTGTGCAAAGATTTTGAAAAAGTCATGAAGAAAAAGTTTGAGATGAGTTCTATAGGGGAGATGAAGTTCTTTCTTGGACTTAAGGTCGATCAATTGCCTAAAGGAATCATTATATATAAGACGAAGTATGTGAACGATATTTTGGAGAAATTCAAGATGTCTTACACATCACCGATGTCCACTCCATTGGCTCAGAATCACGGCATTGGACCTGTTTCAACCGGAGAGAAGATTGACGAAACTCTCTACCGTTCAATGATTGGCTCCTTGATGTATCTAACAGCATCACGAATGGATATAAGGTATTCATCATACCTCTGCTCATGCTACCTGTCAAGTCCCAGAGTGTCTCACTTGGTGATCGTCAAAAGGATCTTTTTATACCTTAAGGGTTGTCCAAGCACTATCTTGTCTCGTATCGACGACTTTGACCTTGCAGGATACTCCGACTCTGACTTTGGGTGTTGCAAAATTAATGCTAAATCTAAAACTGTAGGTTGCTAATTCTTTAGCCCCCTCTTAGTAACGTGGTAGTGTAAAAACCAAACCATAGTCACTCTCTCGACTGGCGATGTATAGTACGTTTCAGCTTCAAGTTGTTGTTCGCAAATCTTGTGAATACAACAACAGATGAGAGACTATGGATTGCAGTTTCTTAACATGCCTATATATGTAGATATCGAGGCTGCCATTAACATAACTAAAAATCTTGTTCAACACTCTAAAACAAAGCATAATGAGATATGACATCACTTTATCCGTGACTGCTACGAGAAAAATTTAATTAGTGTTGAAAAAATTCTCACTGATGAACAAAAATTATACTTCTATACAAAACTATTTCATAGAGCAAAATTCAAAAATCATACTTCGAAATTTTTGATGCATATGTCTGTTGCCTTCTTCATCGAGTCGTAACGAGATTGTAATAGGATTTAAATGTTAGAATTATGTATATTTGTATATACATTCGTACAAAGGTAAGCAACTTCATTCGAAGATTGAACATGGCACTTCGTATGAAGGTAAAACATGTTATGTTCATACGAAGGTAGACTCTATCCTCACACGAAGTGAGAAGTTTATATATAGGTGTGCTACGTCATTAAGTTCGGAACGTTTTGGTAGACTGGACGGCGGAGCCCTGTCCAAGTGTTTTCAGGATCTTTTACACATTGAACTATTAATGAAAACAGATAATTAAGGAAATATAATCTTGATAAACATGTCACCTAATTAAAAACATATTCCACATGTTTAAGTCTAGGTTAATCAGATCAGACCTGAGCTAATCGGATCCGAGCACGGACCTACAAGTGGTATTAGTGGAGGCCTGATGAAGACAACTCATCAAGATTTTACTTCTCTTCTACTAATTTTTCATTTCTTTTTATTATTTTTCAAAGATTTAATGGTCAAAATGAACTGATTTTTCAAAGGAATACGTAAAATCTACTTCTAACAAACCCTTGAAAGATTCAGACCTAAAATCAATGAGACTCATGATAAAAACATCAAAGAACGTGGAATTGTGAAACCTTACTTTGCACGATCTTAAACTTCACTTCTCACGTAGATAACATTACCTTCCCACGAAGTGAAAATCTGTCAAGTTTTAAACTTTAACTTCGTACGAAGTAAAATTTACCTCCGTCGAAGTGAATTCTTGAAAAATCTTGATTTTATCTTCGCACGAAGATAGATCTAAAATTGATATATTTATCTCCGTACAAACTTAGATTTAATTGTTATTTTGTGTTTATCTTCGCACCACGTTTACTTGGTACAACTTCAACTTTGCACCAAGCAATTTTTCACAAATCATTTATCAAAATGGAGAACGAGTTTTATAATTCTTTTGCATAGCAATTTCTGATTCGATTACTCAGAATCTAAATTTAGACAATCTAACGGGACAATGCAGAAGCCGGAAAAATTGATGAATTTAGAAGATTATGGAGGTTGACAGGAACGATATTTGAATTGGGTACAAGCAAATTATTTTGATAGTTGGTATGCCATTGAGGAAAACTAAGTTGCACCTATTAGTGATAATGGGCTTAGAAAAACGTCGACACAACTTACTACAGTAGAGAAAGATAAATTCGTGAGAGAAAAGAAAATGATGAATACTTTTGTTAGGTCCTAGAAATGTGAGACTGATGCATCAAATATACGCAAGGGTCTATCGTAGCTAACTGGGATTAACTGGGTTATATTTGTATTAGGTTTTCTCCTTTTTAGGTCATTTGGGCATGCCATAGGCCATGTGGGCCAGGCAAGCACAAGAAAAGCCCATGAGGGGAATAGGTAAACCCTAGGTATGTAACGAACATTATGTCATAATTAGGGTTAAGCTTTTAGAGAGAACTGGGGTAGCCTCCACCATTCTAGAGAGAGAGACCAAGAGGTGTGAAGAACTTGTATCAAATGGTTTTGCTAGTAGTAATAGAATTGAATTCAAGTTTGAAAGTGATTCGTGTGTTATTCTCGTTCATCTTGTTTCTCTTATTTTCGGTTTTCTTGAATATCATCAAGTTTGGATACCGTCCATCCTTGGTGATTGTTTGATATCATTGTTGGATCCAGATTACTCGGGACTTACAATTGGTATCAGAGCCATCAGAACCTGTTTTCAGGCTCGGATTTGATATTAACATTCAAGAAATTGTTGTTTTTGTGTTGCTTCAATTTTCTGCTCGTGTTTCAGACCTTTTACTTTCATTTCTGACTGAATTTTGGATAATCCTTTGCATCTCTGATAGATTTCGAATTGATTTCGGATAAGAACTGTTGAATTTCAGATGATATTTATGAATCCCAGATCATATCACCTTGCATTTCGGACCATCTCGGATTGACTTCTTGCATCTGGAACTCATCTCTAATCTATATCAGATCAGAATAATCTTCAAAAACATCTCGGATCATAGTTGTTGAAGATACTATTCGAATTCGAGTTATTGTTCTGAGTTCGAGATACTATTTGAATTCGAGTTACTGTTCCGATTTGCTGAGGTAGAATTTTAACTAGGTGACGTACCCGGTAGTAAACGTTTTCGTGCATAGAAAATTATGCGTAAATTATCTTTGAAAACATGATGCAAAAAAAACAGTCTATTTTGACATTTTATATCATTGGATTCGTAATTTCGAGACCAGTCCATCGATCTATTTTGGTAAAAACAATTTTTGGACATTTTTAATGTTTTTACCAGCACAGCTTCGATTATCCGAAGATGTTTACAGCCTAAGCTCAATACTCAAACATAATTTTCAGCCCAGTATGTAATCCAAAATCGAATGCAAATCCGAACATTGTCTTTCGCCCACTGATCAAAGCATCCTTTAACAGCACTTCACCCTAAACACAAAATCAAAACCCGAACTTGCGGGATCAAGTGAAGGAAATGCTGAATGAGTTTATTGGAAAGTATAATGTTGATCCTATCGTGGAATATGTGATGCGCTTGCTTGAACGTGGGAGGCGAAAAGAGGAAGTAAGGAATGACATGAATTCCTTTTGGGTGATGACAAAGACTCCTTTCTATCCTGGTTATGGGAACATGTACAATCAAACCAAGAGCTATACACACAATCAAAGGAATGTCATCCTGAAGAAGTGGCCAAACAGAAAACTCAATCCCAACAAGCAGCAATCAACACCCCAAACTCTACCTCAAGCCCAAAATCAAGCTGACAGACCAAGATCGCACATTAACACAGTCAACTACCTTTTATGCACTGAACCTTGCAGGAATAAGGTTGCTCAACTCAGGGCACTTAATTCAAAAATGGCTAATGATTACAAAAATGCAATGGCTCAGTGCATCAACCTTTGACAAAGTAACAAGTTACTCGAAGCACAAAAGAAAGACATAGCTCACCTCCACCTGGACGTAAACCAACAGAAATGTTGGGTTCATGAGTAAAGAACCAGATTACATTCAAAAACCATGGAATGTGACTTGGTAAGAGTTGAGCTAGGACTTCATGCTGGAAAATATCAACAAAACAAAGTTAAAATAAAGAAGTTTGATACATCCAACAAGCTCGTTCAGGATGTGTGCAATGTGCAACTGGCATATAAGGAGAACAAGGGGAAGGGTTTGGGATTCAATCAGGTTGCTCCACCAAACTACATGACAATGTGTGAAACCGACAAAGAAATTGAGAGAGCACCGTATATGGTGTACGGCAAACCCAGTGATTATACATTAGACACATGGGAACCATCTGGTGCTATTGACTCTTCTAATGATTCAGCTGGAGCGTCTGGTCTTTCATCTGATAAACCAGGACTCTCCGATTCTATCAAAGTGATGAAGAGAGAGCAAATGTCAACAAGGTTCCAAGTGTGCAAACTGAACAATCTGAACCTTCTGCTTGTGATGAAAAGGTTCAGATCATGCAACAAGAGCCGAAACGAGCAGATCAGTGACAAGGAAAGAAAAGGTCTAAACATCAAAGATAATCTCGCTCTCCGGGATCATCAATGGACAGTAATTGTCCTAAAAAGGTTGTGATGTATAGGATGCCCTTGTTAAGCCAATCAGTAATGGCAAATGTGAGAAATATACATTTTACTGTGCTAACAAACCTTTTAGAAAGTTTGGTGGGATTTCTGAACAAAACTTGTAGTCTAAGCCAAACAAGAAGAATCAAAAGAAATCTCCACCACATAAGGCCTGTACAAACGACAAGTACAAACATCCAAATTCATCTTCATCTACAAGAAACGTGTAAGGAAATCAAGCACAGAAGGGATTAGTTCATCCTTCAGGGCCTGCAAGAGCTACACATGCTGATCAGAATGTCTTACACGTGAAGAGACAAACATGCTTCAATTGCGGCATTCCCTGTCACATTGCTCGGAACTACACACATAATCCCCATGTTTCCGATCATGCTCAAAATCATAGGGTTACACCAAAGAATAACAATCATTCCAAGCTGATGAAGGTATCATCACCTAAGGCAATGAAGAATGTGAATCCCAAGGTTAACCATCTGATGGGGATTGGAACGTTGCCAACAACAAATGCAAGGCTGCTTAGAAACAAAAATCTGTTTCTAAAATGACTAAACCAAACAGTCAAAGTTGCTCAATCGAAGGCAACAAACGCGTTTGCGAAAATGAAACAGATTAGGAAACCAAAATTCAAAGCGGCAGCAACATCACCAATCCTCGAAACAAAAGGGGACTTTTGTATGAAAGAAGTGTCTTATTTTGATGCTTGGGAAACCCAGGACCACGATGGCCTGGGTCCCACTATCTTACTAATCTCCTTATTTTTCAGGAACAACCAAGGAGAAGCTGTTGACAATCTCTAGAATGTTAATAGCGGTTGTTCCATGGACATATCAGATAACATCTCACTGTTGCAAGAAGTTTAATTTTTTTTTACAAGTGCGATGTTTCCTTTGGAGGAGATGAGGTAAGAAAAGATCAGTGGAAAGGTATGAATTAAAATGTCGTGCTTTAATTTTGAAATTGATTAGTCTTTAATCTAATGATGGAACGGTTAAGCAAAAACAGCAAAAATATTTTCCTTTTCTTTCGTTTAAAACTTTGTACATACGTTTTCTTTATTAGGTAAATTTCTGCATAAAGTGTGATACACCAAGTTAGGCTTCAAAAAGAGGGAGATATATGTATATATGCATGGTTTGAGGGGGAGAAAATGATAGAAATACAAAAACGCTTGAAAAACAGAAAAATACAAAAACAGTTGAAAAACATAAAAATTCAAAAAGACTTTTTGCATCAAATGGGAATGAAATGAGTATTAGTGATAAAGGGCGTGACTGACACATGTAAGGTGTTGTAGTTGAAAAGACTAGGATCTAATGTGATATGTCGGTAGGCTTAACGCTCAAAGTGATTAAAATATGCTAAGTGATATAAAATAACAAACTATGTATCTTGTGGGTAACATACCATCGGTGTATGATTTCCTGGTCTTAAATCCTTCATTGATAGATAGCCAATGTCTGAAGTTTCGGGTGTTTATGCTGATGAGTCATCCTTTATATCAGGGCTGCCCTTCTATTGCATCTAGATATATGCAGACCTTGGCATAGTCAGAATATCCTTAAAAGAGCCAAAATAGAAGGGCCAAAACCTTAAAAGATAGGAAATATCATCACAAGAAAATTCCATGTGCTTGAAAAGTCAAATATACCATATAAGGTATTTGCCTAACCATCGTCAGATATTACTGGTCACTCTGCTGTACGAATGTACTGACATGTTCACCAATAATCTGACGTTGTAAAAGATAAAGGATGATATTAGTATACTCACCTGCTATGATGAATCGTTGTGCTTACCTTGATCGCGGGAGTGTGTCATGGTATAGGACGCACGGGTACTATAGTATAATAGTACCTTAAGCATATCATGGAGTTAAAAATGAAAGTTGAGCATCAAAGTTTAAGTGGACAAACATATTGGCAATCACTTAGATCAGTCCGAATAAGTTCGCACTTAAAAGTGTTCCTTGGTCCGCCTGAAAACGATTTTGATCCCATTGCAATTGTATAGTTGTAACTACTGAGTTAGTTTCTTCGTTTATTTGTGTTTCCATTTATATTCTTATATTTAAAAATTAAAAAAAGAAAATTCAAAAATACTGTCTTGTTTACTAAATCAAAAAAAATCAATAATAATAATAATAATAATAATAATAATAATAATAATAATAATAATAATAATAATAATAACAATAATAATAATAAATAGAGTGCTTTCTTTGCTTTATTAAAAATTATTAACCATTCTTGAAGATTTGACTAATTATCAAAAGATGTAAGAAATTTGAATTTTGATCCGAGTACAAGAAATTTGAATTTTGTATAAGAATGTTTGCTTATAAATTTCTGAGAATTGTGCGGATCTTGATTTAGATCAAGAAACAGGGGTTGCTGAAATTGAGATGCTGTTAGTTGTCGACAAAGCATGAAGCATCACAACAGCAACGTGTACCTGAGTCAGAAGAACCAGTACCAGTCATCGTCTGACGATGATAGTACATTTGAAGAAGTACTTGTGAACCTGCTTGCTTGAAAGAGAAGGATTGAAGAGGAAAAGAGTTGTTGAGATTCCTCCTCTCGCATTCTATTTGACAAAGATGTTTCAAGCAAAGTTGATCAAGATCCTTATATGAAGCTAACCACAAGAGCAAAAGAAAGAGACCCGGTGCTGAGAGTTCGTTGAAGGGTGAGGCCCTAGAAGTATGAGACTGACTTCCACAACACTTATAGCAAACGTCAACCATAGACTCCATTGAAGACGTTGATTAATTTTATATTATGAAGATAATTTATGCATCAGTTTAGGGGGGAGATTATTTGGTCTGAGAAGTGTGAGACTGACACATCAAATATACGCAACGATCTATTGTAGCTAACTGGGATTAAATGGGTTAGTTTGTATTAGGTTGGACCTTTTTAGGTCACTTGGGATGATGGAGACATTCAGTCAGTCTGGAACGCGTTAAAGTGAAATTTCAAGGTAGCACAAAAATGATGAAAAGTAAAATACCGCTACTCAAGAAAGAGTTCGACATCTTCACAGCATTTAAAGGAGAAATGATGAAACAAGTTGCTGAAAGATATTGTCATCCGGTTGTGGAAATGAAATGTTTAGGTATACGAAAAGAAGATGAAGAATGAGTTGACAAGTTGGCCGAGACACTGCCTCAGGGAGAATGGTCAACTTATCTAACAATTTTGAAAAAAAAGGTTCAGAATATAATACTTTGAGCTTGGGTAAGTTCATTAAAAACTTGAAGGGCATGAGCTTGAAATGCGAAAAATGGCTAAATCAAAAAGTGTGAATGCTCAACAAGATGTCAATCTTTATTAAAAAAGGAAGTCCGATAGCCAACAGTCAAGGACCAAAGATTCAAACTGCTTATAGTGTTGAAAGTTCATCTGGTTATTCAATAATCACATCTAACAATAGTAGTGGTTTCTCATCTTATTCAAGTTTTGAGCCAAAATACTCCAACTCATTGCCCCTAGTCATCACAAAGCTCTAGCAATAGCTAGAATAACTCCATTCTTCATATCCTTAAGTACAACATTGCTTTGAATCTTTAGAATGCCCAATATTTCACTGAAAATACAGCTGAACAACATATAGGATTACTTGCTTCAGTGTTGGAATCTTATGAGAGCTTGGTTGTAGGAAGAATCGGAAATCCATAAATGACAAAAGAGGATTATGATCAAATTGATCCACAAGAGTTAGAACTGATAGATTCTAAATGGTGCATGGCTAGTATAGTTCGAAGAGCACAAATATTTTCGGAAATTACTAGGAGGAAATGTCTCGTTGGGTCTAATTCAAACTGGGATTTGATAAAGCCAAATTGACTTGCTTCAAGTGTAGGGAGAAGGCCACTTTAAAAGAGAATGTCCGAACATAGAAGTTCATGGAAATTATAAAAATCCTTTTGATTATTATTATAACAGGCAATATATCATAGAACTTCTCAACCTCAAAGTCAATCAAGACTTTCCTACTAGATGAGGGTTCGGCAAGATCAAAAGATAAATCCCTAGCTGCTGCATAAGAAAACGAAGGTTTTAACTGGAACAAATCTTTAAAAACCGAAAGTCATGCATTGTTGGCAGAAATTATTAAAGAACCAGAACAAGAAATGGAAGAAGTTTGTTATGATGAAGTTCCAGAAGAGTCTGATCATTTTTATTATACTAAGAAGAAATTATTCATAATGCTTTTCAATCATTTATGACTCCTGATGTCTATAATTCTTTTATAGGTCTCTTCAGTGAACAAAGAAATTGTAAGAACACACAAACTGAAGAAGAAATTATTGCTAAGAAAGTAATGTTAGATCAACTAAATGAGGATGGTGAGATTGTTAAAGATAATCAGAAAATTGTGGTCGAAGAAGTCAAAGAAGAGAGAAAAATTGAGATGGTTGAGATAGAAAGAAAGTGTACAAAATGTTTAGAACCGTGAAAGTCTTGTCTAGAAAAGGATGAGAAGTATAGAGAGCTAAAACGTCATACAGATAATCTGTCAAGTGATTTCAAAGAGATGAAAGAGGCATACGATAAACTGAGTAAAACGGTTAATCTACATCATGATGCAAATAGGGAAGATAGCGCTACAATCTCAATGTTAAAAGCGACTGCCATAGACAAGCAAATGGCTATAAACATCCACATTGACACAATTGTTAAACTCAAACAAGAATTAAAAAGGATGAGAATTGAGACAGAATAAGTTCATAAAAAATTGATCAGTTATTCAACTGATTCATACGTTTTGGATCACATCATCCCAAAACCAACAGGGAAAGATAAAATAGAAAGGATGTGTATGGATATTAGGATAGAGGTCTTGTCCACCCCTGATATGGAAAGTTACTCTTGGAAAAATCCTGACGGGGAGGAAAAGGCACTGAATCTAAAATTGTATAGAGTAAAAACAGAACTGAAAGATCAGTTGTCTGACAACATCGATATGACCTGTTCAAAATCTGATGCAGACGATGGATTAGATGTGGTTAAAAATGTGGTTGAAAATATTTTGGGAAAAGAAAATGAAAGTTCAAATTCACAGCCTGAAAGTGATGAAATAACTACTTAATTACATGTGTAGGGTTATATATTCCAAACCCACCCAAGACCGAGAAGGCTTGGGTTTCACCATTTAAATAAGTTCTTAATTACATGTGGAGGGGCTTCCAAGGTCAACCATTTCAAAGTGGATAATGGACAATGGAGCTTCTCCACACATGACAGGAATGCTAGCCTTGCTTTACGATGTGAAATCAATACGTGGAGGCTATGTAGGGTTTGCGGGTACTCAAGGAGGAAGAATAGTTGGAGAAGGAATACTCATGAATGGTGTGGTATCGTTTGACAAGTCAACTACATCGCCGAATTGGAGAATAACTTGCTAAGCATTTCACAGATTTTCTATAAGAAGTTACAACTCACTTTACGAATAAAGAATGCCTAATTCGAAAGCCGCGATTCAAAATTCCCGAGGATTGGATCCTCATGTGTGCTCCAAGAGAAAATGATCTCTATGTCCTTAACATGAGCGTCACATCCCATACTACTAAATCGACACAATGCTTTGTATCAAAGGCTACAGAACAGGAATCGATTTTATGGCATCGAAAGATGTGGCATATCCATTTATGGAAGATGAATTGTCTGATGCACAACAATCTGGTGGAGGGTGTGAATCTTAAGAGTTTCCACTTGAGTGATGATTGTATTAGCTATAAAAAGGGCAAGCATCACAAGAAATCTCACCTAAGAAAACTCTGGAACTTTATCAAGCTGCCACTTGAGAGGTTACATATGAATTTGTTTGGGCTAGTAAATGTCAAAAGTATATCTGGTGATCTATAATGCCTTGTTGTGACAGACGACTACTCAAGATTTTCATGGGTTCTATTCCTGGAAAGCAAAAACGAGACATTTGAAAATCTGATGATTATTTTCAGAAAGTTGGAGAATTTATACCATCTACCGAAAAGAAGGATTCATAGCGACAATGGTACTGAATTAAAAAATAAAAGAATGGAAGAGTTTTGCAATGCCAACGAAATACTTCATGAATTCAGTGCGCCCTATACTCCACAACAGAATGGAGTCGCTGAATGAAAGAACTAAAAGCTTATTGAAACAACACACACAATGCTCGCATATTCTAAACTACCTGTCAGTTTTTGGAGCGAAGTAGTTGCTTCTTCTTGTTACACGCTTAATCGAGTATTAACAATAAAGGCTCATAAACGGACATGCTTTGGGTTGTTTAATCATCGAAAACCAAATTTAGAGCTTTTGAAACCGTTTGGATCTACGTGTACAGTCATTGACCTGGATGGTAAATTTGGAGCTAAGTCTCTAGAGGGTTTTTTTTTGGGATATGCTAGTCCTTTGAGAAAAGTATTTTTACCTAGCATAAACCAGGTTATTCTAGCTCAACATGTTGACTTCCTGAGATATGCGTCACCTGCACAGAAGCCTTGTGATCCATGGTTGTTTAACTATGAGAGTCTGTGGAATTCTTTCGAACTAATAGAAGAATTTACTAAAGAGGAGCTTGTATTGCTATATCAACAACAACAAAAACAACGTCTACTTGAGAACTAATTCCGAGACCAATAGTGATTTCACAATCACAAGTTGCCACAAATGATCTTGAAGCAGGTCCGAGCAACACACAACAAGAACCCGTAGTTGAACCAGATGTAAATAACACAACACCCACTTTTGATCAATCCGATGATTCTGATAGCGATCCAATATATGATAATGGAGGATCAAGTTTTGATGAAGGCTCAGAGAAGATCACAAGTTTACAGATTATTACCAATCTGGATAATGAAGTGAGCGTTTCTAATGAGGTGATGCCGAGGACGTTGTTATACCACCCTTCAGACAACATTATTGGAAAGTTGCAAGCTGGAGTAAAAACGAGAAGTTAGATCAATAAGGATCTAAGTTGTTTTTATACTGAAATTGCACCCATTCAAGAAAAATGCTTATATAGTTGTTTTATATCACAAGTTGAGCCTAAAACGTACGAAGAAGCTCTTACCGAAGAAAGTTGGGTAAACGCAATGAAGGAAGAGCTGCAACAATTTGAGAAACTTGGAGTCTTGAAGCTTGTAGATCTACCTGATGATCACAAGTCAATCAGTATTTGGTGGGTCTTCAAATGTAAGAGAGACGACATAGTAGCCATCATACACAGTAAAGCTCGACTGGTTGTCCAAGGTTTTCAACACTAGGTGGGTATTAATTACATAGAGGTTTATGCGACTATCGCATGACTAGAAGCCATTCCCATATTCCTGGCCTTTGCATCATGGAAAGGTTTTAAGTTGTACCAGCTTGATGTTAGGTCAACTTTCCTATACGGCAAGGTGAAAGGGGAAGTGTATGTCGGCCAACCACCGAGGTTTGTCAATCTAGTGCATAAAGAAAAGATTTACTTACTAGATAAGGCATTGTATGGTCTGCACCAAGCCCTAAGAGCCTGGTATGAGACACTCTCTCTACACCTGTTGAGCAACAGTTGTATCAGAGGCACTATTATAGCACTCTCTTCACACGGGAAGTGAACAGACACTTGCTAATTGTACAAATCTGTGTGGATAACACCATATTTGGTTCTACGAATGACGAACTATGCAAAGAATTTGAAGAGGTCATGAAAAAATAAATTTCAAATGAGTTCAATGGGAGAAATGAAGTTCTTCTTGGGACTTTAGGTTAATCAGTTGCATGATGGTATCTTCATCCATCAGACGAAGTATGTTCACAATGTTTTGGAGATTCATCATGCTTGGATCGCCATCATTATCTACTCCTTTCGCACTTAATCATGGCACGGAATCAGATATTGAGGGAGCGAAGATTGATGAGACATTATACAGATCGATGATAGGATCTTTAATGTTCCTCATGGTATCAAGGCTGGATATCATGCATCTAACATGCCTTTGTGCCCGATATCAATCAAATCCACAAGTGTCACACTTGGAGATTGTCAAGCGGATTTTTAGATTCTTGAAGGGTTGCCCAAGAACTAGCCTGTGGTATTCGTGAAATGATGATTTCAACCTCGCTGGATATTTTGACTCTGACTTCGGTTGCTGCAAATTAAATGCTAAATCTACAACGGGCGGTTGCCAGTTCTTCGGAACACGATTCGTAACGTGGCAATGCAAGAAGCAAATCATGGTCAGTCTCTCTACTTGGGAAGCAGAATACATTTCAGCTTCCAGTTGTTGTTCCCAAATCTTGAGGATACAACAACAGATGAGAGACTATGGCTTGTAGTTTCTTGATACGCCGCTCGTTTAACTTAATATGGCAATTGATATCAACAACTATGAAAATAGTGTGTGGAATAGAAATCAAAATTTCAAGAAACAACAACAACAATATTTTAAAGTTTATATCACTTTGAAACAAAATGGTTTACAAGGTGATTATGAGATTATTGACTAGTACAAACGAATACTTGTATAATTCTCTAGTGAAAGGGTAATGGAGTTTTTGTATTATGTATTAAGTGCTTGGCTTAACTCCTACCCTTTCGTTGGTTTTAACTCTCAATTTATAGAGAGATTTTAGCATGAATAAACAAATTGTTTATTCATGCACTTGCCTTTCATAAAGTGGCTTTTTGGCATATTCATTGAATCCACTAGGGAACTTCTACTTTAGGAAATAGTAGAGGCTTATTTTTCAGACAAGTTGGTGTCTCAAAAGTCTTGACATCCATCTCACTAGAAATTCTGATGAACAGATCATCAGAACATCTGATAACCAGACCTTACCAGAAACTGATGATATTCATGAGAAATATCATAAGAACCATCAAAATGGTCTCTTCTAATTGTCTTAACTTGTTCTTGATCTATATCTGGTAAATGTAGAAGATGTTTTGTCCTTTTTCTTCTATCCAGCCTCGTCTCTTCATTCTGATAGACCTTCATGACTTTATCTTCATCGGTTAATCAAATAGATCACATTTTTCTTCAATACTTATATAAAAGTTTCCAAAAATTTTTGCCTAAGTATTGTAAGAAAAACAACAACTCATATCAAGGAACATTTCAAAAAGAACTTTCAAAACATCAAAATCCAAATAATAGACAAAAACATTGTTCAGAACAAAAAAAAGTAATAGAAATGTTCTTAAATATTCTCTAGTCCACTCTTGTAGAGATCTCCTTCCTTCAGTTGCTTCTTGTATTCGATTAGCTTGTGACAGACCTTGTAGATATCCTTGTACCAATTCCTAGCTATGATCCTTCCATTTATGATGTCTTCGATTTCTTTACTCAGGTTCTCCTTATTCTTTCCTTTAGCCTTGAGTTGTTCCTGTTTCTTATTCATGCAGTCTTTGATGTAGTTAAGTGTTTAGTTTGAGTACCTGCATATTTCATTTACTCTGAACACAATAGACAATTCAGGTTTTTTAAATATGACTTCTGTTCTTGCGTCAGGTTCAAGTTCAGCTAGAATAGATGTGTCAGGTGGAGGTGTTTGCACATTCTTGTTGTGGTAAAAAGAAATGCAAAGGTCAACATCAGCTTGAGCCATCCTTGAGTACAATTTTTCTCCTGCTTCTATTAAGTTGTAGATAACCCTTCTGTTGACTTTTGTATCTTCCTTTTCCTTATCAAAAAGCTGCTTCAACTTTGTTAAGTCTATGGGATGAAGTTATTCTCCAAGATTTGCATCTAAAATTGTTGTTACACTACCATCTTTTCTGATAAGACTGTACTTGTTTTGCTCATGAGTTCCCATTATCTTCCCTTCTAAGGACCGGGTGTTCACCTTGTGTGCACTCACCACTAGATTTGTGAGAGTAGGATGAAAACTGTTCTTTCTCTTTTCAGCTTCTCTTCTTTTATCCTTGTGCTAATTGGACTGAGAGGCCTGTCAACCTTATCGTCTTCACTGTTCCAGTAGTATGATATTCAGGGAACATTATATTGTCTTGATCAATTTGTTGTACCAGAATTTCTTTTTCTTTTCCTTGTGGATCTTTTCTAAATTCAACTATTGGTCTCTTTGAAGAAGTAGCCGAATCTTCCCATTTCCTTTTTATACCTGATTTAGGTGTTCGCTAAATGTTGTTCACCAGATGAGGTTACTTTTGGTTGCTCTTGTTGTGTACCTCTTGAAGAAACACTACTTGGCTTAGGAATTATCATTTGAGTAGCTTCTAATCTCTTCAGCAGCTCTAACTTTGTCACAGCAGGTGGAGGCCCCATTGGTGTAGGCATAGATGGACTATGTGTTGTTGTTTGCTTTGTTTTAGTGTGTTGGGTGGCTTCTGGATCTATCTAGTGTGATGTCTCTTTAGGAATGGGGGTTCTAAGTTCATGAACATCAATGTTTGCCAATCTAGCAACATTTCATTGTAGCCTTTTTATAAGTGATTGCACATCACCTAGTAGTTGACATTTCTTCTTTCTTCATCATGTATCTTCTTAAACTACTTCATATTTTGATTTTGATGTGTGGCCCATTCTCTTACCAATTTGTTAAGAGCATCAGTCAGACTAATGTTACTGGCTCTTAGACTATGAATTTCTTCCAGAATTTTTCCAGAGCTTGTGGTGTCTCCTGTTTCCACATCTTCAGTCATCTTTGTTTTTATGTCCTTCATTTGTTTAAACATTTTCTCAATAGCTGTTGCAAATTTGTTGTTGTCTGATGTCTTCTGAATCTGCTACAAGTTCTTTAGAGCTTCAGTATTTTCTTCTAATTGCTTTCTGATGGTTTCTACTGATTCTGAGAGAACTTCATGTTAGACTTCTGACTTCTGATTTCTTCTATTAGCACATCCAGTTTTGTTTCAACAGGGGATTTTTCTGCACAGACTTTGACAACACTTTCTAACAGTTGTTCAAGTTGTTCTGATGATATGATTGGTTCAGTGGGTAAAGTTGGAGGAACAACAGATGTTCCTTCTCTCATACCAACAGAAGACACACTTGCTGCTGTTGTAAAGGGCTTAGGTTGGTCAAAAGGCCAATCCTTCACACCTTTACCAGAACTTTGAAACTTATTCACATCCTGGAACCATTTCTAAGAATGATTCTTTGTAAATCCTTGAGAAACTCTTATCTTTCTCACACAGGTTTCCTTGATCAGCATGCTGATCTCTACCTGTTGTGGTTTCAATCTCCTCCTCATTAACTGATTTAGAGACTAGACCCACTGAACTACTAACCTCTTGGTTTATTACTGATGGTTTTCTAAGTTGTATAACATAATTTCCTCTAACGGATTCATCTGAATCAAAATTCGTTGAGTTTGCAATAGTAAATTCATTCAGGTTTGTTTGTGCACCTGTTTCTACTATATGAGATGCCTCAGCATGATGTTGTTCAATTCTTGGATTCTGTTGTATTTGCTCGTCAACCTCTGTTGGTTCTTGTGATATTATGATGTCTTGATGTTGAATTGCTCTATTTCATCAGTTTCTGGAGCCATTGATTCTTGATCAACATGATCTGGTGAAAAGTTGCTGTCACACACCTAAGTATTCTCTAGTCCTCTGTTCAGAATTTCCAAATACTATACCCTGTAGGGTGAGTCTTCTACTATCAGATTGATCATACTTTCTAGTAGGTTAGGAACATTTTTGTTTGACTTCCATGCTTATGCTGCATTCCAGGGCTTCATAAATGATGTTCTCCATATGTTTTCATGCTATAGCAAGTTCAACATTCCTTTCCACAAATGTTTCAGCTATGAGGATTACCAAAATCTGGGAAATGGTAAATGAGAGTCAATTCTTCTAGACTTGGTCAATACAGATCTCTTCGTTAGATTAAAAATCTCCATTCCGTAATCAATGTTGGTCCTAGTGAAGAATCCATACATGATTGTCAGAACACTTAAGTTAATCTCATCAGTGCCCCAAATTTTTGAAGTTAAACACTTACTTAGGATTTCCATCATCACTTGCTAGAAGGCAAGTAACTCATTTCTTTTTAATTCCCCAACTAAAGAAATCTTCCTACCATATCCCATCAGAACATCAAGTTGTCCCAACAGTTCCTCCTTACTAGGTGCTTCAACATAGTGATCATTGGTTGGAAGTTCCAAACATTCCTTGATTCTTTGTGGTGTAATGGTAATAGAGATGTTACCCCATAGATTGGATGTGACGTCGTTCACACCGGTTTTGCTAAGTGTGTTGACGAGCTGCTTCATAATATTCACTGGTACTTCGTTGGTTTTGGTCAGGGCTTGAGTAATAGGGCATCTTATCATAAATTGGATCAAAATTTGACATTTGTCGTCGTTGGCTTCATGGTTGGTGCTCATCAACAAGTTGTTCTTATTCAATGGCAAGAAGTCATGATCTCTGATGAACGGGACAGAGTGTTCTATGGCCAGAATGGTGAGATTGATGAGGTTTGGTGCCGCCATGGTGAATTGAACTTTGCTTTTTAAAAAAAATGTAGAATTTTTAGGGTTTGTAAGTTTGGAAGTTGCAAGTGTGTTTCTCTGTGTGTTTCCCGTCCTTTTGAATATTGTGTATATAGTGTTTGTGGGACAGAGATCAGCGGGGTTGAATCATGGGTGGTTAGTATTTAAGTTGGTTAATGACAAGTTAATGATGCCTTAAATTTATCATTGTTGAAAAATTTATTTTTGATGTATCCCCAATTTTTTATGTATCTCCAAATTTTGATATATCCTAAAATAAATTGGAGACAAACTTCTGATTGGTGAATACTAACATCCAAGTTGTACTTTTTCTTCTTGTGTGACCCTTTTTGGAGAAAAGGTCCAATGATATCATTTTCTATAGTCTGATATTTTCCTCCTTTGAAAGCAAAGTTCAGTGATTTCATTCGAAATGAGAGTTCCCCTTTGAGATAGCAAAATATTTTATTTTTTATTTTATTTTTATGATGAGAGGGAATGAGTAGGGCAATAGAGATGTACTTACAGTGTTAGCTGTGAGGGGGGATAGGCTCTCCTCCGATGAGCACCAAACCGATCTGACTCAGCTAACAGAGGCGGAATTTGTTTTTAGTAAGTTTGACAAACAAACAAGTGAGATCTACTGCTTAAATGCCTTGAATTGTATTGATACACATGAACAAGTACAGAGCAAGTAAACAGTTTAGAAGGGCTTCGCCACACCAACAGACTTCTAGTTCTGACACAACACTCCTCTATTTATAGGTCAGCATGACTCACACAGGAGAGTGTGTAATAGAGTATGACTCGTGCGAGTGGTTGCTTGGTACGAGTGACAGAGTGTCACTCGTACGAGTCAACATCTAAACAAATAAAACATACATTAACATATACAAACTAACGTTCTAAGCCCTATATACATAAATAACATATCCTAGATGTAGGCAATAGACATTATGCACCAACAAACCCCCCTTTGGATGTTGCCGCGTCTTGGATAAACTTCAAAAATCTGACAGTTAACGCCCAAAGAAACATTTTGGCGGCTTGCGATGCTCCTCAGAAGCTATTGGCGTTTGATCTGTAGGAGGAGGTCGGTTAACTGTATTGCCAAACTGAAAACTTTTTAGCGATGCAATTCGTCCTCGCTCTGTGATCCTTTCTTTTTTCGTGTCTTTCTTCCTTTGCTCAATCTCCTCCAGTTTCCTCCACGAAGTGTTCCATGTCGTAATGAATGTATATCATTTGCAAAATAGACATTAACTATCTTCTGAACTAGAGTGCTTGTTCTTTATCTCTCTCTTCAAAGCTAATCTTGCTGTAAAACAAGCATTCAATATCTTTCTTTGAACAGTTGACTAGCCACATCGGTTCTAGTACTCGAATGCCATGCCACAGCCCGTATATACATTTGTGTGCTATGACTGCTTCAGTTAGCTCCTATGTGATCTTCCAAGAATCATCATCTAGGTGCACACATATAACAGCTTCTCCTGTATTCGAATCGTAGTGCCACCATTTGAGGATCTTGTAGAAGTCTTGTTCCATCTTTATAAGACGTATATTCTTTAACACTTTCGGCCTCTTTACGATTAGCGTCACGTCTTTCTCTTGTGTTACTGGATTGACTTTAGTAATTTGCTTAGGGAAATGCAGCTTCCATTGTGTAAAACCATGCGGAGCCTCAAGCTTTGTTGGTGCATATTTGTGACAACAGCTTAGATTTGGTGTTTGGATATCTTGTAATTAGTAAAATGATAAATGGTTATCGAGTTTGTAATAGTTAATTAGAAGTAATTTGGCTAAACCAGACACCATATAGCATATGGTATGCGAATTAGGCCTAGACCCATTAGCAGTCCATATAGGGAAACCCTAGCCCAGTTGCATAACCTGTCTCTATATAAAGGGAAGTTGTCATTAGGGTTAAGGTGGCTCATTCAGTTGCTCAGTGGATTAGTTGCTCAGAGAATTACTTCAGAGAGAATTGAGAGAGAGAGAGTCTTGAATTGACTGTAAACACTTGTGTTAGATAATCAATAGAAGACAAATTGAAAGTGTGTGTTCGTGTTCTGGTTCTTTCTTCCCCTAAAATCAAAAACTTATTTTTGGATTTTTGAAGAAAAGATATTTACAGAAAAACATGTCATACCGATGAGAATCACATCAAGTCCTCGCCATCCTCAAATTCATCCTCATGAATATCCCCTGATGCCAGATTTCTTAAACCATTTGATTTTAAAAGATTTGTAAATCATGAACAATCAAATGCTTTGGTGTAAAAATCTGCTTTTTGGTCATCAGTGTGGATTTTTCAATTCTAACCAACTTTTTCTCGTAGCAGTCACGGATAAACTAGTGTCGAATCTCAATATGTTTAGTACATGAGTATTGACATGAGTTTTTAGTGATATTAATAACAACCTGATTATCTATATATATATGGGCGTGTTAAGAAATTGCAGTCTGAAGTCTCTCATCTACTGTTGTATCTAGAGTATCTGGGAACAACAGTTGGATGCTAAAACGTATTAAGCTTCACAGGTAGAGAAAGCGATCGCGGTCTGTTTCTTGTATTGCCATGTTACCAAACGGATTCCGAAGAACTGGCAACAAGCCGTAGTAGATTTGGCATCAAGCTTGCAGCAGCCGAAATCAGAATCCGAGTAACCCGCAAGATTTAAGTCGTCGTGACGAGGATACCACAAGTCGGTGCTTGGACATCCTTTCAAATATCTCATGATACATTTGACGGTTAGCAGATGCGAATCTCTTGGACTGGACTGAAAACAGGCGCACAGGCATGTAGGATACATGATATCAGGTCGGGAAGCTGTTAGATACATCAAGGATCCGATCATGGAGTGATATAATGTTTCCTCAACTTTGACTCCATGAACATCTGGTTTAGTTCCTGTCATATCAAATTTCTCTAATTGTTCATGAACATACTTTGTCTGATGGATGAAGATACCATCAGGCAATTGATCAACCTGAAGTCCTAAAAAGAACTTCATATCCCCCATCGCACACATTTCAAACTTCTTCTTCATGACTTCTTCGAAGTCTTTGCACAACTTATAATTTGTCGATCCAAAGATAATATCATCCACATATATTTGCACAATAATCAGATGACCATAAACTTCCTTGGTAAAGAGAAGAGAATCTATAGTTCCTCTTAGAAAGCCATTGTCAAGAAGATGTCTTGAAAGCGTTTCATACCAAGCTCTCGGGGCTTGGTGTAGACTATATAAGGCTTTGTTTAGAAGGTAGACTTTATCTTTGTGTATGGAATCGATAAACCACGGTGGTTGGCCGACATACACCTCCTCTTTAACTTTGCTATACGGGAAAGCAGATTTGACATCTAACTCGTACACCTTGAAACCTTTCCACGAAGCAAAGGCCAAGAATATGCGGATAGGTTCGAGACAAGCGACTAGGGTATAGACTTCAGTTTAGTCTATCCCTTCTTGTTGGTGAAAGCCTTATACAATGAGTCGAGCTTTGTTTTGTACCACTAACCCTCTTTTATCACGCTTGCACTTGAAGACCCATCTATTTTATCTTTTTGTGATGATCTGGTAGGTCAACAAGCTTCAAGACTCCTAGCTTCTCGAATTGAATCAATTCTCCTGCGTTGCCTCCACCCAGCTTTCTTCTTTTAACGCGTCTTTCCAGTTCCCAGGTTCAACCTGTGAAACAAAACAACTATAAGAAATTAGGGTTTGTAATGGCGCAATATGATTATAAAACAACATAGATCCTTGTTGATCTGATTTCGAGTTTGCACTCTCGTCTGTAAGCTGCCGATGATATTCTTCGATGGATAATAAGAAAGTGTCCTCGGCATTACTTCACTTGGAACATCCACTTGAGTTTGCAAATTCGTGATTACTTCATCAACAACTGGTGCAGAAGATGTAGTTTCATTCCTGATGTTTGATTGATCAGCTTGAGCATTCAGGAAGCTTTCAATATACTCAGATCCTTCATTGGAACTAGATCCTCCATCATCAAAAGTCGGTTCACGATCAGAATCAACATTAGGTGGTTGTTGGACAGATGATTCAGCAGTGTTCAGAATTGGTATAGAGACCGATTCCTACATAGTAGTGCTCGGACCCACATCAGAAGTGTTGACAGGAAATGACGGGGAAATAACCAACGGTCTAGTAAGTTGCTCTTGATTAAAGATTTCATACTATTGAAAGAGCATAAGATGTTCTTCTTCAGATGGCACGTCTACCCGTCTGGTAGGTCAAATGAATTCCACAAGCCTTCGTAGTTGAACAGCCATGGATCCCCAGTTTTCTGCATAGGCGTAGTATATCATTGACAGCTAACATGCTGTGCAAGAAACTGGTCCAGACTTGGCAAGCAGACACGTTTTTGCGGAGTAGCATAACCGATGAAAAATCCTTCCAAGGATTTGGCTCCAAATTTACCATCCGGGTACACAGTGATCCAAAAGGCTCCAGAAACGCAAGGTTAGGCTTATGTTGGTTTAGCAGCTCAAAACAAGTCTTGTTGTAAAGCTTGACAGATAACACACGATTGAGGGTATAACACGCTGAGGCGACTGTTTCGCTCCAGAAACTAATTGGTAATTTTGAATCGGCGAGCATGATTCTGGCAGTCTCGATAAGTGTGCGATTTTACGTTCAACAACTCCATTTTGTTGAGGAGTATAGGGGGCGCTGAATTCGTGAGGAATCCCCTTTTTCATTGCAGAATTCGAGCATCCTTTTGTTCTTGAACTCGGTACCATTGTCACTGTGGATTCTCTTGATAGGCAAGTGACACAGGTTTTCGAGCTTCCTGAAGAGAATCATTAGACTTTTAAATGTTTCATCTTTGCTTTCTAGGATGAAAACCCATAAGAATCTTGAGAAATCATCTGTAACGACCAGACAATATCGATATCCAGAAATGCTTTTGACGTTTACTGGCCCAAAAAGATCCATATGTAGCCTCTCTAGTGGTAGCTTGATAGAATTTAGAAGCTTTCTTGGGTGTGATTTCTTATGTTGTTTCCCCTTGTTATAGCTCAGACAATCATCAGTAAAATTTTTCAGATTAACACCCTCCACTAGGTCATTGTGCACTAGATAATTCATCTTTCTCAGATGAATGTGCCCCATCTTCCTATGCCATATAATAGACTCCTTCTCGGTCGCTTTAGAAACAAAAAACTGAACCTTCTTTGATGTTGTAGTGTGACACTCATATAAAGGACATAAAGATCATTCTCTCCTGGAGCACACATAAGAATTTATTCCTCAGGAATCTTGAATCCCGGTTTTAAAATCAAGCATTCTTTATCATTGAAATGTGTTGTGAACTTTTTGTCAGAAATTTGCGAGTACTCAGAAGACTATTCTCTAGCTCCGCAATGTAGTTTACTTTATCAAACAAAACCACTCCATTGGTAAGAATACCTTCTCCGACGATTCTTCCACCTTGTGTTCCAGCAAAACCTACGTAACCTCCTTGGATAGCTTTAGCGTCGTGTAACAACGCAAGCATCCTAGTCATGCGTCGGGAAGCTCCACTATCCATAATCCGTTTTGACATGATCGATCTTGGGAGTCCTGCACACATGAGGAAGAAACTATTTAAACAAAGAAACCCAAGCCTGCTTGGTCTTGGGTGCGTTCGGAATATCAAATTTCGGACCAACTTTGTTTTTGACGTTCTGTTTAGGCTCGGTTTTGATTGGAACAGATGGTTTCAGATCTACTTTAGATGGTTTTATTTTTGCAGCCCAAGTTTGTGTTTCAATTTTTCCCGTTTTGAGTAAAACTTTGAATCCTTTTGACTTTGACGATTCTTGGTGGAAGTTTCACCAATTTCAAATTTAGAATCAATGGTTCTTTTCAAAATCTGTTTCGGTACAACCGTCGGTGCCTTTTGTTTCACTTCCTTGGTAGATCTGATAGAGTTAGAAACAGGTTTTGGATATTTTTGTGAACAATGTCGTGCAATATGCCCAACATTTTTACACTTGTAACACGTCCTACTGTCCTTTTGAACAAAGGAATCCAAAACTTGTTTTCTACTCTCTTTTTCTTTGTTGAACTGATCATTGAATTGTGTACCAATGATCTCCTTTTCTTTTTCTATAGTTGTTCCAAAACAAAGTTAAATTTTTTGTAAAATTCAACTTTCGAAACTTGTTGTTTGTTCTTTTATTTTGAAAACCCAAACCAGCCCTCTTATTCTCAGGATAATCTCGGTTTCTCGGATGGTAGTGTTTGTTAACAAATTTTTATTTAGAGTAAAATGATACGTCATGTTTTTCTAAATCAGAATGGCTTACCTCAACAAGCTTGAACAACTTATCGACACGATCCAGATTGACATTCTGATTGGAAAATCTTCATCAGAATATAGTTTATTAGATCCATGCATTTTGTAAACGATGTCGTTTGGATCAGTGTTTAAACTATTTTCCGATGTTTCGACATCTGATTCAGATTTTTCAGACTTACTCTTTAAAACACTTTCAACCACTATTTTAACCACATCAGAATCACATTCATTTTCAGATTTTGTGTAAATTACATCAATGTTCGTAGGCAGCTCGTTTGATTTTTTAGTTTTCAATTTTAAATTAAGCTCCTTTTCCACCCCTGATGGCTTTTTAGTAGCATAGCTATTCCACATGGGTGGTGGAATACGATCTTAACTTGCACTTTTGTTTTGATCATTTTTAGATTCTTCTTTGCTTTCAATCTTTTGTAGAATGTGATCTATGATGTATGAACTTGTAGAATAACTGATTAACAATTTGTTAACCCGTTCAGTTTCTATTTTCATTTTCTCAAGTTCACTTTTTAGCTCAGCGATTGTGTTTAAATGAATGTTAATGGCCATATGTTTGTCTATTACAGTCGCTTTAAGCATAGGAAGTGTTCCGTCATTTTCTCTGAGCACTTTTTCATATTGTTTAACAGATTTACTTAATTTGTCGTAAGCTTCTTTTGTAGATTTATTGTCACTTGACAAATTATCTGTTAGACATTTGAGCTCATTGTAATGTGTGTCTTTAACCGCACATTCACTGCATGGCTTGTTGCATTTTAAACACAGTTTATCTATCACATACTCACTTTTCGACATGTTTACCTCATTCACATTTTTGCAAGAATTGTTGGTCATCAGTCAGTTTTTCCAACTCTTCATCAACTTTCTTTGCTTCAACTTCCGGATTCTTCTTTTCTTCACAAGATGATCGATGGCTTGGCTCAAAATAACCAGCAAAAGTTTTAAGAATATCATTAGGCAAGAGATGTTTAAAAGCACTGTTTAACAATTCCTCTTCTTCTGATGATGTGTGATAATAATCTTCGAGAGATTCATCAAAAGATGTCTCTGAATATTCTTTAGGTTCTTCGATGATTTCTGCGACCAACGCCAAACTCTAATTTTGGAGATCTACTTGTTCCAGTTGAAGCCTTCGTCTTTTAGAGTCACGACAAGCGCTTTATCTTTGGATTCTGGCTGTCTGTCTTCGATTTGCACCATTATTGTTTTTGGTTGAGGACGATGATAGATGGCTTTCTTGTAGTAGTCATCGGCAAACGGGTTTTGATTACCCTGAGCTTATCTGTTTGGACATTCATGTTTAAAAATGCCCCTTTCACGACACTTGAAACATGTGACTTTTGATTTGTTGAAGCCAAGTTTTCCATCTAAACCACCCAAATTCTCTTTCCCAGTGATTTCTATGAAGCGTTACGCTCATCTAACAATAGACGACATACACCATTTGATGTCGATCAACTCCATCTCGATCAGATCAATCTAATCTTAGTCCTCTCTAGTCATCTCTGAATTTCCAATTTTGCCTGCTACAAGACTGCCATAAGATTAGAGAACCGAAGCTAATAGTGACATATGTTGCTTGGTAGTGTTCTCTTTGAAGTTTTGTGCATTATGGAAATCAACAGCGATATTGCGTTGTAGCACCCTTTAAGTAGAATTTGATTGATTGTTCTGGTTGATCTGGGGATTGCTCTAACCATGTGATGACTGTGGACTTTGAGGTGTTTTCGGGTTAACTGAAGCAAAGGATTGAATACCAATGTGTTGATTTGACTGTGTGCTCGGTGTGTTGTAAGCGCTGAAGGCAGTTTGGATCTTTGGAGACTGTATCTGAGCAGCAGAACTTCCTTTGTAATACAGATTTATGTCTTGTTGCATTTGGGCGCCTTTGTTCTTCGCCATTTTCTGCATCATGTTCGTGTCCCTCCAATCTCTTAATGAATCTTGGTAATGAGAAATTACCATATTCAGTACCATTCTTCAGAATAGTCAAATAGGTAGACCATTCGCCTTGTGGTAAGGAATCCGCGAGTTTATCAAAAAATTCTTCATTCGTCTTTATGATTCCCATTCGCTTCATTTGCACAACCAGATGACAGTATATTTCAATCAGTTGTTTCACTGTCTCTCCTTTGATCAAAGTAAATATGTCAAATTCTTTACTTAACAACGCCTTCTTCCCTTTTCGCAACTGTGCACTTCCCTGGAATTTCAACCTTAGAGCATTCCATAACGATTGTGCATCATCATCATGTTGCAAAAGTGCCAATATGTCTTCCTTGATGGCTTATTGGAAAATGCTCATCATTTTCTTCTCATTTATGAACTTTTCTCTTTCAAAATCCGAGAGTTGAGCCAATGTCTTTTCAACACCATTTTCTCCAACGGGAGCTTGATACTTTTCTTCGATTGCAAACCAGCAGGTAAAATGATTCGCCTGAACCCAATTCATAAAACGTTCACTCCAACCATCAAAGTCTTCAAATTTCATCAACTTTGTCGGCTTTCTCATTGTACCCATCTCGTTCTCGAGGTTCATATTTTGAGCTGCGGTAGTTGTGACCGCTGATGTAGCAAATGCGTTACAAAACTCTTCTGCCCTTTTTTTCTGCAAAAAAATTAGAAACACACTTTCGAAAAACTGATTAGAATGACAAAAATTTCTTCATGCGAATAACAGAACAATTCGTGCGACCAAGATTAGTTCGTACGACACAGAGATTCGTGCGAACAATATGATTCGCACAAAGCATATACTCGTGCGAATAGGATGTTCGTATGACTGAAAACGTTTGCTCGTGTGAGTGAGTTGTTCATACGAATGAATGCCTCGTGCGAATACAGTTTTTAACTTTTTAACTCGTAGATTTTAGGAACTTCTGTTTACTCGTTCGTACGAATGGCTTAAATTGTACGGACAGTCGTTCGTGCGAGTGGTCTCTCTACCCGTACGAAACGACCTATGCACCAAAAGGATGAATTTCACCAATTTTGACATGATTAAGTTTGATTTTAAATCTAAATTGTTAAGGATTGATTAGAATTGATTTTAACGTGATATCCTAAAATCCTAGTCAATTTTGTCCATGAATTCATCCAATTCCGAGATCTGTATGGAAAAGTGTAGAAGTAGAAAGCTCGATTGGTGAATCTGAATTTGAAACTATTGGTAGTATACAGAAACATGATGTTTGTCAGCAGATCAGGCCTCAAGGCTCTGAGACCACTTGTGAGAGGGTCTCGGCTCTCCTCCGATGAGCACTGGACCGATCTGACTCAAGTAACAGAGGCGGAATTCATTGTTAGTGAGTTGACAAACAAAAAGTGAGATCTACTGCTTAAATTCCTTGAATTGTATCGATAAACGTGAACAAGTATAGAGCAAGTAAACAGTTTAGCAGGGCTTCGCCACACCAACAGAATTCTAGTTCTGACACAACACTTCTCTATTTATAGGTCGATATGACTCCACAAGAGAGTGTGTAACAGAGTATGACTCGTGCGAGTGGTTGCCTTGTAAGAGTGACAGAGTGTCACCCATACGAGTCATAAGGTTCACTCATACAAGTCAACATCTAAACAAATAAAACATACATTAACATATACAAACTGACGTTCTAAGCCCTATATACATAAACAACATATCCTAGACATAGGTAATAGACATTATCATGGTCCTTCTTTGCCTTCTGTTTTTTTAAAAAAAACTGCCTTTAACCTTTCTTTAAAATAAAGATTCAATGAGGAGAAACAATTTTTGTCAAATCTTATCATATTTGAAATTTTCATCAAATTGTGGTCTGTTTTATTAGAGAAAATCAGATTTGACTTAGTTTTATCAGATCTCTTGATATTCACCCTTGGTTTTAATAGATCTAATAGTGTTCCCCGTTTCTGATTCATTCTTTAAGCTTTTAGGACTCGTTTCCCCTTCCCACACTTTTTGAAAGAAAACATACTTATATAGATTAATATTTACAAGAAAATTAGCAAAAAGGAAAAGAAAGGAAAACTTGTGGAAAAGAAGAAAAATATAAACAAATACAACAAAAAAATATAAAATAATTTTCATCATACAATAACTTCAGTAAAAACCCACAAGTAGGTCACCACTCCGGAATGGTTGGCAGTTGGTATCAGGCTAGCAATATGCATGTCTTCTTGAGGTTCACTGGGTTGTGTGATTATTATTTATTCTGTGATATTAATACCTGATAAATGTTTACAATTCAGATGTTAAACGAAGTAAATCAGGAAATCCAGAATAGCAATAATAACAAGATCCAAGTAGATAAAAGTGCTATCGAACACATAGGTGCACTTGGATACTAGTTTGTTACTCCTTCGAAGTCTAGTTGATGTGTGATCACCCTCATTAAAAACGAGGATATATCAGAAATGGTTTATGAAAGTTCGAGTTCCCCTCAAAGTCTCTCATAAGATACTTAGAGAAATTATAGGGGACTTCTTGCACTACTACATGCACCACCTCCATCAACCTGTACGATATCTCATGAAAGTTTACGTACTTTCTAGAGAAACATACACCAAGTTGTGTGACTACGAACTGCCATGGTTGGATGAATCCGGACTTGCTAATCCCCCTTGCACGATTTGTCGTTGAGTACCCAATCTCCTTCAGGGTTTGATCTAGAGTCTTTCGAGTTAAGAATGTGTCACCATGGTTGTGATCGAGGTGTAGAGCCTCTCTGATCATCCTCTCGCTCAGGATGATGTCCTTCCCCATCACCTGACATTGAATCCGGAGCTTCGTTCCGTGGTAGATGGTTTGTGCATTCCACCAGAACTCTTGTAGAAGACTCAGATGAACCTAGATATATGATGACAGAGCATATGCTAGAGGACTTTGCATCAGCATGTTGACGATTATGCCACAGCATTCCCATGCTTAAGCGTTAAGATTTCTTCGGATCTTCATGTTGTGAGTTGTATAGTGTGGAAGTGGAAAGAGTGTAGCACTAATTTCTGCCATTGTTAGGGTTTGTGGAAAAGTTTGTTGGAGTTTCTAAACAAGAAGAGAAAAGTTGAGAGTAACAAATGAGATGGAGTTGATCTTCAGGTGGTGTTTGTATATATAAGTGAAAGTGATAGTTCCATTATAAATGGTATTTACCAACTTAAGATTTTCTTTTTTTTTATTCTCACTATCCTTTAATGCACCAGATCCTCAGTCAAAGGCAAATAGAACTATGTGAGGTAAGATTTTCTGCATTTAATGTTTTAGGCGGCTATTTCTGCAATATTACAATGATTATCCTGCCTATGTGTCTCCTTTTTCTCTCCAATCTTGATGACTAAGCTTTTAAAGATTAGCTGAGAGTGTGTGTGAGCAATGAATTTATGTTGAGAAATTTTGCTTTGTGATACAATGTACCCTAATGCTCAGAGAGATTTGTGGTGGATATATTTTTTTATTTTGAAAGAGAAAGAGAAATATGAACACAAATAAACGAAAACAAGAACATAGTTTATATGCAACTGTTGAGCTATTAATGTATATGAAGCAAGTTTAAAAAAGAAAGCATACATTATGAGCCATATCAAATTTTCTAATGATTTTGACATATCTGATAGTTTATCAGATTTTATAATGAATTTATACAGTTTTCTGATGGATTATCAGAATTTTTGTTGAAATTCTGATCATTTTCTGATTATTCACAATTTTGATTGTCCTTTTGTGACAATGTGTCTTCTGGATTTTCTCAATATTTTATATTGACCATTCCCAATTAGCTGATTTGAAAATTGTGTCTCTTTTCATCAAGAGGTTTTGTAAAAATGTCAGCAATTTGGTTTTCTGTTGGAACAAAATGCGTTTCAGTGTTACCTTTTTCCACATGATCTGTTATGAAGTGATATCTGACATCAATGTGTTTGTTCTTGAATGATGCACTGGATTTTCTATTATGGAAATGGCACTCTTGGAATCACATAAGGTAGGAATTTTGGTCAGATTTACTCCATAGTCTTTTAGCTGAGTTTACAACCATAGCACTTGTGAACAACAGCTTGCTACTGCCATATATTCCGATTCAGCTGTTGATGTGGAAACACAATTTTTGTTTCTTGCTTGCCCAACAGACTAGCCTTTCTCCCAACATTTGACAGGCACAAGATGTGCTTTTTCTGTCTATTTTGCATCCTGCATGATCTGCATCTGTGTATGCTATTAGTTCCAATTTGTATCTTTAGGATACCATAGAGTGCCCTTCACATATTTAAAAAACTCTTTTTACAGCTTTCAAATGGGATTCTTTAGGATTACACTGGTATCTAGCAAGGAAACATGTGGATAACATATCTGTTCTACTAGCTGCTAGATACAACAATGATCCTATCATTCCCCTATAGGTTTTAATATCAACACTTTTGCTATCTAGATAAGAATCAAGTTTATTTCCATTTGCCATGGGAGTTTTCGAGATAGAGTAATTCTCAAGTGAATACTTTTTCAAGATTGCTCTGACATACTTTGATTGGCTCAAAAATATGTCATCACTTCTTTGTTTGACTTGTAAGCCCAAGAAAAAACTTAATTCACCCATCATGTTCATTTCAAAATGGTTAGTCATTAGTTTCTCAAACTTTTTGCAGAATTTTTCATTGGTTGAACCAAAAAGAATGTCATCAACATATATCTGAATCAACAAAGTGTGACCCTTATGTGTTTTCAGAGATACAGTTGTGTCAATTGTACCTTTTGTGAATCCTGAATTGATTTAGAAGTTTGCGAGAGTTTATTACCATGCTCTAGGAGCGTGCTTCAATCCATACAAGGCTTTGTTTAGTTTGTAAACATGTTTTGGAAATTTATGGTCAACAAAGCCTTCTAGTTGTTGCACAAATACTTCTTCCACAATCTTAACATTTAGGAATGCTGAGTTCACATCCATCTATAAACTTTGAAGTCTTTTGATTAGCATATGCAAGGAATATTCTTACATCTTCCAATCTGACAACTAGTGCAAAGGACTCATCATAATCTATGCCTTCTTGTTGACAATAACCTTTTACTACCAGTCTTGCCTTGTTCCTTGTTATTATACCTTGCTCATCAGATTTATTCCTATATACCCATTTTGTTCCAATGACAGTTTTGTCATTTGGTTTTGGTACCAGATTCCATACTTGCACCAAATCTGAGTCATTGAGTGCTTCTTTGACAATTTTGGGTTCTATCATGCTTAGAAAGCCAGCATATAGACATTCATGAGTTGTAGCTAATCTAGTCTTGACACCTTCTACAGGATTCCCAATAATGTTTGATTGAGAGTGACCTTTGACCCATCTACAATTATTGTGTGATCTTGATGATTTTGATAGTTTTGAAGCTTCCTCCTGATTGGTTACCACTGTTGCATTGAGAGGATTAGAATTCTGATGATTAGTGTGATTTCCTGATGAGCTCTCAGAATTCTAGTCTGCTACTAAATTTTCCGACATTGGATTTCCTGCAGGGTTAGTATGTGATGTATGTTCGGATGATTCTTTGTTTGTATAGTCCCATATAAGAAGTTATTCAATTAGTATGTTAAGAAGATGATTAGGATTTTCTTGCTCAACAGAAAAGTTTATTTCTTTCACAACTTCACTAGAAACTTTTGTTTCTGATGAATCATCAAATGATACATATAAACTTTCTCTTATTATCCATGTGTTTAAGATAAAAATTCTGTAAGATTTTGAGGACAAAGCGTAACCAAGAAAAATACCTTTTTCAGCTTTCCTGTCAAATTTTTCAAAACTTTCAAAATCATTGAATACAACGCATCTACAACCAAATGTGTGCAAAAATTTGATATTTGGTATTCTTCCATTTAAGATGTTGTAGGTGTTTTCTGAAGTCTCTTGTTTATTATGGATCTGTTAGCGTAAAACATGCATTTGCAACAGCTTCTACCCAAAAGTAAGTGGGCAATTTGGCATAAGCTAGCATGGTTCTTGCTGCTTTTACCAATGTTCTATTTCTTCTTTCCACAACTCCATTTTGTTGTGGAGTTCTAGGAGTAGAAAAATAATGAGAGATTCCTTTGATTATAAGGAAGGTCTCAAGTTTTGAATTTTTAAACTATGTTTCATTGTCAGATCTAAACCTTTTAATTGGCAATTTTAATAGATTTTCTATTTTTCTAATGAAGTTTATTATCAGATCTGGGTTCACTTTTCTTTCTCAAGAATTCATCCCAAGTGTACCTGGAGTAGTCATCTACAATGACCAAAATGTATTTCTTACTAGAAAAACTTGTTGTGCTTACAGGTACACAAAGTTCCATATGCAAAAGTTCTAACTTTTGAGTTATTGATGATTCAAGACCTGTTTTATGTGAGCCTCTTTTGGGTTTTCCGAGTTCACAGGCTTCACATAGTTTATCCTTCTTGAAGGATATGAATGGTAGACCTTTTACCAAACCGTTGCTTGCTAATTGATTTAGATTCTTGAAATTTAAGTGGGCTAATCTTTTATGCCACAACCAACTATTACCTTTATTGTCTTTTGAAAACAACCACAATTGAGGGTGCTCTATTTCTTCTTTTCAAAATTGACCACAACTTAGTAGAATATACTTCAAACCTTCTACATAAGCTACTTTCTCTATGGTTAAAGATTCATACTTAATGCATCCATAGCCCAATGTTCTTCCCTTTACTCCATTTCCAAAATTGACTAATTTACCAAGCTTTGGAACAAAATTGCTGAGTAAGCTCCTATCCCCAGTCATGTGCTTAGAGCTTCCTGAGTCACAATACCGGATTTGCCGCACATGATGGTCCTGAAATGGAAGAGTTAGAGAACTTTTGGTACCCAGACTTGCTTGGGTACTTTTTCTAATGAAGATCTGATTAAGTTTTCTTCTTCGGATGAGGAATTTTCACAAGGAATCTATTACATGCTGAGCCATTAACAGATTGTTTGGTTTTTGTTTGAAGATGGTGTTGAAGTAGCTTCGGTATGTCAAAACACATACAGTTTTCTTTATTATGATTTTCTGATTCCTTTTTCTCTGATGGAAGATTTGCAGATTTTTGGAACTTTGGATGAATCCTTTTTGAATTTTCTGAAAACTTTTGTTTTGATTCATGTCTATTTCCTTTGTTGTTAATTTTGATGACTGGAAAGAGTTGTTAGACCTCATTGATTTGCAAGATTCAGTGTCAGATTCTGATGTTATTTTATTAGAAATCTAATCTGATGCTTTAACAAAGATGGTGGTATTTTTATGTTTGTTTTAACATATCCCAGACCTTCACCTTTATTTTTTGGTGAGCCTTCAATAACGTGTATAAAATCTTTGGCTTGTTGAAAACCTTTTACATTGGTTTCTTTGTCATGAATTCTTTTATACAACTTCCTTTTCATAGAATTTAATATTTACATTTTTGTTTAAGTTTTCTTCAATTAGCAATTGATTTTCAAGTATAACTTTATTCAACGTTCTTTGCAAATCCACAGATTTTTTGTTCTCTAATTTGTGTTTTTCTTGCAAGTTTATAAAATCTGACAGCTTGTTCAGTTTTTGTTCAAGATCAAAATTATTCAACCTTACCTTACGTTCTAATCCTTCGGATTCTTCATCAGCAATCTTTGCCATGAGACAGAAATTTGCCATCTCTTCTTGTTCTTCATCAGAAGAATCATCAATTAGCCAAGCATCTGTTCCTGCTATCAGACTTACTTGTTGTTGTTTCTTAGCTTCTTCTAGTTTCTTCGCATAGTAAGGAACATCTTTTAGTTTTTTGTTTTGCATTCAGATGCCTAGTGACCTTTTTGCTTATATTTATAGCACACAACTTCTGCTTTAGCCTTTTCTCTTGACTTTCCTTCCATCCTCCCTTTATCACTTTTCTGGTACTCATGGCTTCCACCTTTCAATCTTTGCTCAAAAGTTTTAGTGAGCAGTGCAATTGCTTCAGCAAATGCAGAAAAGTCTGATGAGGTATCAGATATTTCTATGTTTTGGCAATATGAGGTTTGAGGACCAAAATTGGATGTTCTTTGTGAGTTTGAGATGAGAGCAATGGATCCACCTCTTTGGTTTGAGTTCTTATATATATCTTCCTCTCTAGGGACCAGAAAGCTATAGAGGTCATGTAGACTCATGTTTCCTAGCTATAAGGTGGAAGTTAAAGTCATTGTGAGACTTTTCCATTCTCTTAGTAGAGCATCTAGGAATTTGACATTCCTTTCATCATTTGACTTCTCAATATCAAATTTCTTTAGATCATTTAAAAGTTTTGCAAATATGTTATAGGTTTCATAAAGATTTTCATTTGGTAAACTTTTAAACCTCTCATAAGAGGAGACACAGTTTATTCTTTTGTTTCTCTTCATCCTTTCTCCTCCTTCACAAAGATTTTCTAACTGATCCCATATCTCTTTAGCAGAAGCACATGCATCTACTTAAGAGAATATGTCATTTGGAAGTGCCATAATCAAAAGCGATTTGGCCCTTTCATCGGCTTCCACCTTTTCCTTGTCTTCTTTGCTCTAGAAGTTTTCAGCTTTTGTAGCCTAGGAGACATGTATTTCGGGTGTTTGATCAGTGGGGAACCTGGTATCTCAACCATGGGTATATGTGGGCCACACACAATGGATTGAAACAGAGCTCCATCATGTCCATTAAGGAAATTCATCATCCTGTTTTTTCCATTTGGGTACTCCTCAATGACCAAGGTCGGAGGCTTTGACATAGACCCAATGTTGAAAGCATTGTTCCAGGTTTGAAAGTTTGCAATATATGGATAAAGAAAAGAGATGAGCAGTTGATCGTTTGAAAATAATTTATTCAACTTGCTCTGATACCAATTGTTGGTCCCAGATGGAAAAATGCTCTTTTAACTTAATATGACAATTGATTTCAAGAGATATGAAAATAGTGTGCAAAAATAGAAATCGAACATTCAAGAAACAAGAACTACATAATTTACAAGTTTATATCACTTTGAAACAAAATGGTTTACTAGGTGATTGTGATATTATTGACTATTATAAAAGAATACTTGTATAATTCTGTGGTGAAAGGGTAATGGAGTTTTGTAGTATGCATTAAGTGCATGGCTTAACTCCTTCCCTTTCGGTGGTTTTAACTCTCAATTTATAGAGAGTTCCTAGCCTGAATAAACAAATTGTTTATTCATGCACTTGCTCTGCATAAAGTGGCATCTTGGCATATTCATTGAATCCACTAGGTCAACTTGCTACTATAGAAAATAGCAGACAAGTTGGGTTCTCAAAAGTCTTGAGATCCAACTCATCATCTGATGAACAGATCACCAAAAAATCTGATGATTAGACTTTAATAGAAACTAATGATATTGACTTCATACAAAGGTAATATGTCTTCGTATGAAGTGAAACTATCTTCGTACGAAGGAGATTTACCTTTGCACAGATAGAATCTAGCTTCGTACGAAGGTAATGTGTTGTGTATAAATAGACGTGCAAGCTAGTTCATTTGTAACGTTTTGTGATTTGGATGGCAAAGCTCTGTCTGACTGTTTCTAGGTTCTGCAACGTACAACAAGTTAATGAAACAGTTATTATAGTGAACAACGTGTTTACAGTGTCTCCTAACTATACATGGATTCCGCATGTGTATACTAGGTTATCAAGTTAGTGCCTAAGCTATCAGATCTATAACACGGTCCTACAAGTGGTAATAGAGCCGGAAGGCCTGATTTGAAGACATTGGATAAGATTCAGCCACAATACATCTTTCTTTAACTCATTATTTCTTATATTTGACATTTCCTGGACATTGAACGGACAAATTGGACCGATTTTTTCACAGGACTGTTTAAAATGGTCTAATAACAAACCCTTGAAAGAATCAGAGCTGAAGACAAACTAATTCATGTCAGAAATTGCAAAAAATGTCTAGTTTTGAACCTACATTTGCACGAACATAACTTTACCTTCGTAAGAAGATAATTTTATCTTCGCATGAAGATAAAAGTTGCAAAGGTTTAAAAATCATTTACCTTCGCACGAAGATAAAAGTTGTAAAGGTTTAAAAAATCATTAACCTTCACACGAAGATAAATCAATTTTTGACATTTTTACTTTACTCGAACCGAAATCTTAATCAGTTTAGCATTTGACAATAAATACTGGCAATTTTCAATAAAAATGGATAACAATGAGATTGTGTTTGATGAAGGAATTGACGAGGATATTTTTGCTCGGTATGTTTATGAAAGATCGTGTTCTGAAGGATTTGAGGCTTTACAAATGTTCATGTCATCTCAATCTAATAATTCTGTTACAAGTGCAGGTTTATCTGATGAACAAAGTCAAAGCACAAACACTGAAGAAGAAGAGAAACATTTTAAAAGTGAAGAGAAGAGAAACAGTTTAAAGAGGAAGATATTAAAAAGAAGATGAAATTTTTTAAGTTAATCAGAAGATAAAAGTTGAGATAGTCAAGGAAAAGAAGGAAGTTGAAAAGATTGAGAAAATCAAGATAGAACGACAATGCACAAAATGTTTAGAACCATGCAAGTCGTGTGCTGAGAAAGACGAGTTGTATAGAGAACTTAAATATCAAACAGATAACCTAACAATAAAATGTCTAATGCCGTGTGAGTCATGTGTTGTAAAAGATGAGAGATACAAGGAGCATAAACGTCTTACAGATAATTTATCAAGTGATTACAAAGAAACAGAAGAGGCTTATGAAAAACTAATCAGAACTATTAAACAATATGAAAAATCAAGTTTAGAAGATACAGCCAAACTCTCGATCTCAAGGCAACGGTCATGGACAACATATGGCAATTAATATTCACCATGACACGATTGCCAAACTAAAACAAGAGCTTGAAACTATGAAGATAGAACAAAACAGGTCAACAAGTTGCTGGATTAGTTACTCAACATCTTCATACAAAATAGGTCAACAAGTTGCTGATTAGTTACTCAACATCTTCATACGTGATTGATCATATTCTTCTGACAGAACTAGAAAAAACAGAAAAGGAAGAAAAAGAGTCTAGTGACCAAAATTGGGATCCAGGTTATCCTCACGTTCCACCCCCAACATGGAATAGTTTTTCCCAAAAGAAACCTAAGGGGGGTGGAAAAGGCACTCAAGTTAAAACTTAAAACTGAATCGAACAACGAGTTGCCTGAAAACATAGATGTAACCTATGACTTGTGGCTCTGAAGTGTTTAAAGTGTGACTGATAATATTTTGGAAGATAAGAAAACAAAACCGAGTTCTTGTTCTGAAAATGAGGAAAGTTTTCATAAGAACTATATAAAGAAATCAGAACATGGTTTGAATGATGATCTTAATATTGTGATGTACATAATGAAAAGATATGACTAACTATATTCTGATGATGAGTTTCTGATTCAGAATGTGAATCTTGAAAAAGTTGAAAAGGTTTTCAAGTTGTTTGAAATTATTCTATCTGAGCTGGATATTAAGAATGTCTCTAACAATTCCAAACCTAAATGTTTTCAACATAATAATAAAAAAGGAAAGTATTATCCTGAAAATAAAAGACAAAGTTTGGGATATGTCAAGAAAAATAACAACAGGTTCCGAAAACCAAAGTCTTCAAAGATTAAATTTTGAGTAAAGAGCAATCAAATGTAAAATTTTATGCTAAAAACAACATAGAGAACATGTTGAGAATTTTTTTGTTGGAAACGATAGTAGGATGTGCTTTCGATGTAACGAAGTTGGACACATTGCTAGACCATGTTCACAAACTAAATATGAATCTGTTACCCATATTAAGAAAAATTCCAGAGATTTAAAGCAAAACTCACCAATGTTTTTACCAACACGTGTTTGGAAACAAGTCAAAGAATCTACAAACAAAGTGAAACTAGTTAACACTAAATTTTCAAAATTCAAAGCTGGTGAAACTTAAAAAAGTGCTGAATGAAAAGATTCTATATTGTATTTCTAGAAGGTAATGTCTAAAAACCAAACATGGGTGATGAAAAAGAGAATTTTTCCTGTAATAGTTGACAAATTTGTGTAAGCCGGGAAGTTAGAAATGGTTAAACAAAATTGGGTAATTAAATCAAAATCTGTTGAAAAGATTGAACAATCAGTGAAAAACTGAAAGTTTAGAACATTTTCCTAAAGTTGAGAATGTCACAAATAAACCTGATTGTGAAAGAAAATCAAAATTAAGGTTGAACCAAAGATTGAAAATTTTTGGGATAAACTATTCAATTAATTGTTTGAATTTGTGTGCAGTATCTTTGGAAGATAAAGTGACAAGAAGACTGAGGTTCCTAGCACATAAAAAGGATTTTAGGGCCGGGATAACTTGTTCTACATAAAGGCCATGATTGAATTTTCAATAACGTTTACTTTACAATTTTACAAATTTTTGAAGAAAATTTGAAAATTTCATAGAACCCTCACTACTGATTAGACATAACTGATTGAAAAGATTGTTGAGTAAAATGTTTTTTTAATTCAAAAAGTTCTAAGGTTTTGTTATCATGAGGGGGAAAGAGATTAAAATTAAAAAATGTGAAGCAGTAATGAATGGCGTCCTGAAGTAATTCTCATCGGTTTGTCATATTTTATAGTTTTTAGAATTTCTTTCTTTAAATACAAAATTCCAAAAATATGTTTTTCATTTTAGGGGAGAAATGTTGTAGAAAATACAAAAACATTAAAAAATGCAAAAATGTACAAAAACATGAAAAAGACAAAAAGAGTGCTTGTGTGAAAAGAGAAATGATAGTACATCAGTGGACTATCACGGTATGCAAAAGATTAGAAGTGTTATAAAATTTAAACAGGTCTTACTGAGGATGTGCCAGTAGGCTTCGCACATTCAGAATATTGTTTATGAGATATAAGCTTAAAAGAAAAACATCTTAATTAGTGGCTTAACATCTATCAGATATATGGTCTTAGTACACTGAAATTTCGATTGAGAGATTGCTGGATTATGAGATACTTGGGCTTTATAAATAATTGATATATGCGGTATTATACAAGTTCTTATGATTTTGCGTTGGCAATGGACTAGAGCTTGTAGAATACTTTTGCTTTCAATTCCCAAAAACTGTAGCAATTATAAGTTTCGAAAGATCCAACAATTGTAGTAAAAGATTCCAAATTGGAACACTACTTCCAAGACGAGCCTTCATCTCTTTGTCGGGCCGATGGTACTAACCTGAGCTCTCAAGGTGTCGCATTACCCAAATACAGATATTAGTTAGATATATTCACCTGTAAGATGAAATCCATGGGAATCTTGATACGGGAGTAATTTCTGAGGTGGGAAACATTGTTAAGTCAAGTCCCTAAAATTACCTAACGTATCTCAGAACAATTGAGAAATGTGTAGAGGTTTAAGTGGACAAGTATACTGACTATCTAAGTGAATTTGTTTACTACTTAAAGTCTTATAAAGGTCAACGGTACTAGTGTTATGTCTCAAAAACTGATATGATCCTCTAACATAAACTCACAAAAATATGTCTGTAAATATGTTTGTACATAATTAATATTGTTGTTCATTTCATAAAAACAAAAAGATTTTATGTTCATGTTAGTTTCGACTCCGATGAAGAAAAACTGATTTTTAAGATATAGAGCTGCTAAACAAAAATTAGAAATTTGAACTGTCCGAAAATGATTAAAGTTCATTAGTCTGAGACTTAAATTTGAATCTAAACTTAAGTTTTTTCTTAATAAAATTAATCAAGGTCATTAATTTTAACTTGATAGATAAATCAGAAAATCAAGATCATTAATTTGGACTTGATTAACTGAGACGATTTATAAATGAGAATAAGATTAAAATTTGAAATGTTTATATATAGAGATTTCAAAGTTTGAATTTGAAATGTTTTTTCAATTTATGAAAGAATGAACAAGAAGTTAAATGTAAAAGAGAAGGGGAGTGTGCTCATACACAATGTTTAATTCAAGATCAAAGAAGATAGAAGACTATTTTTAATGTCTGAAGATCAAGAAAGTTAAAGCTATTAAAGTTTTGAAGAAACTTAAAGAATTTAATACTTTGGATCTTAAAAGAAGATTTGAGGACTATGACAACAACCAAGGGGGAGACTGTTGATGAACGTGTCTGTCACATACGTCATCGATTAGCATCGAGTCTGTATATAGTTGCATAATGTTAGAATGTATGTTGGTCACTTTGCACAAAGTGGATATGCACTTTGTACGAAGGTAATCTATCTTCGAACAAAGTGAAACTATCTTCGTACGAAGGAGATTTACCTTGGCACGAAGATAGAATCTAGCTTGGTACGAAGGTAATGTGTTGTCTATAAATAGACGTGCAAGCTAGTTCATTGTCACCTTTTGTGATTGGGATTGTGGAGCTCTGTCCGACTATTTCTAGGATCTGTAACGTACAACAACTTAATGAAACAGTGATTAAAGTAATACAACATGTTTATAGTGTCGCCTAACTACTCATGGGTTCCGCATGTGTATACTAGGTTATCAAGTTATTGCCTAAGCTATCGGATCCATAACACGAACCTACAGTCCTTTTTCTTCTATCCTGCCTCGTCTTTTCTTTCTGTTTGACCTTTATGACTTTATCTTCATTTGTTGATCAGATGGATCACGTTTTTCTTCACTACTTACTTAGAAGTTTCGTAACAATAACTAAAAACTCAGTTCAACACTTCAAAACTAAACATATTGAAATCGACACCACTTTATTCGTGATTGCCATGAGAAAAAGTTTTTTAGGATAAAAAGATCCACACTGATTTAAGGTAGATTTTTACACCAAGGCTTTTAATAAAGCTACATTCATATATTTTTTGAAACTTAATGGGTTGAAAAATCTGACATCAGGGGGGATTCTAGAGGATGTTGAATTTGAGGGGGACGACGAGTTGATGTGATCCTTATCAGTTTAGTCATGTTTTAGTGTTTTAGAATTCTTTCTTTAAAAAAACAAAAAAATTCAAAAATATGTTTTTTATTTTAGGGGGAGAAATGTTGTGGAAAATACAACAAACATGAAAAGACAAATAGAGTAAATGATAGTACATTAGAGGAAAATCACAGTATGCTAAAGATATATAGTGTTAAAATATTTAAACATGCCTCGCTGATGATGTGCAGTAGGCTTTGCACATTTAGTAGATTGTTTCTAAGATAAACATAAAGAAAAACTTCTTAATTAGTGGTTTAACATCTCTCGGATATATGGTCTTAGTACATCGAAATTTTGTCTGAGAGATTCTAAGATACTAGGTCTTTGTAGATAATTGATATCTAGAGTATTATACAACTTCTTTGATTTTGTGTCAGCAATGGCCTAGAACTTGTAGAATACTTTTGCTTTTAAACCTAAAAACAGTAGCATATTCAGATGCATCGAAAGACCTAACAATTCAGTCAAAAGATTCCAAATTGGAACATCACTTTTAAGTCGAGCCTTTATCTATTTGTCTTTCCGGTGGTACTAACCTAAGCTCTCAACGTCTCGCAAAACCCAGACACAGATAATAGTTAGATATATTGACCCGTAAGATGAAATCTAGGAAATCTTGATACGAGAGTATATATAGAGGTGGAAAACACAATTAAGTCAAGTTCTTAAAATTACCTAACATATCTCAGAACAGTTGAGAAATGTGTAGAGGTTTAAATGGATCAGTATATTAACAATCTAAGTGAACCGGTTTAGAACTTAAAGTCTAATCAAGGTCAACCGTACTTGTGATATATCTCAAAAAACTGATATGATCCTCTAACGCAAACTCACAAAAAGATGTCTGTAAATATGTTTGTACATAGTTATTGCATATCATTTTAGAAAAACCCAAAAATATTTTCAGTGTCTTTTAGCATAAACTTTGGAAAAATAAAAAAAATATTTCTATCTTAGTTTCGACTACCGATGATGGAAAGCGGATCTTCAAAGTCCAAAGATTTTGTCTACTAGGGAAAATCTTGAGGACAACGGGTTGGGAGCTTATCTAACATGAGAAAATGTTTTGAAATGATCAAGAGTTCATTAATTTGAGACTTAACATTGCCTGAAAACATCAGTTTGTTCCAAAGCGTTCAACTAAGGTTTATCAAATTGGACTTGGTAGACAAATCAGTTAACTGAGTGGGTCGTTAAAACTGATAAAATATTTGAAAAAGCTAAAATTTTGAAAAAATGTATACCACTTCGCACGAAGAGGGATCTAACTCGCATGAAGGGATCACTTCGTAAAAGGTGAATCACTTCGTACAAAGTGGACCTGTCCTATATATAGAAACCAACTCGCCTAAAGTGATCATTACTGTTTTTGCAAACTGAGTGATACCTTAGTGCGATTTGGAGATTTTGTGCGATTTGAAACGAAGTGCTGCCAAAATTAACATTGGTGAGGTTGATTAGCACACCTCTTAGAATGGTGAAGGTATTGGACCGTGATTTAAACGTCAAACTAAAATATTCGGACATTTAGACTTAAAAACTTAGATCTTGGGAAATCTAGCTGGCCAAATCTAAAATTGGACATATATTAGGGCTTATCCGTACTTTTAGATCATATTAGAACCATCAATTTCACAAAGATAACAAGTTTCAAGTTAGGTGTTCATAACAGTCTTGGGACAAAGTTTGCACTTTGTACGAAGTGAGAATGTCACTTCACATGAAGTGGAAAATGGTAAAATTTAATTACCACTTCGCACTAATATAATGCTCAGATTTTTTATTTTATATGTACCACTTCATACGAAGTGGATATGACTACTTCGCACCTAAGTCACTTCATACAAGATATTGTGTAATTTTTGGTCAAAGTTTTTTAAGTGTTGAGATTCTTAGTATTTGTTGATTGTTTTCACAGAAAAAGAAATCGTTGTTTGAAAAGATGCACAACACATGTTGGGTTTTAGATGATAGTATCCTGAGATAGCTCCATTTAAAGAAATACTAGAGTTTACGGGACGCTTGTCAGTGACGAAAGCACTAACTCATCAGCATAAGGTCTATAGGTCCCATATTGAACGATATTGGAATTCTACTGAGTTTATTGCTGAACCACATGCAATCCATTCTGTGGTCAAGATTGAAGATAAAGAAGTCGAGGTTAAAATCACGGAGAGTTGATTAGAAGGGTGTTGGAATTGAAGGATAAAGATACTGATCCCACGGGCTACCTAGAAATAATGGTTAAAGGTTGTTTCTATAGAATGGTATATAAGAGCCATGTAATTCTCCAAACTTCAAGAAAGCTAATCTCGGAAGGCTGTATAAATTCTTTGTACACTCAATTATTCAAACTTTCAGTCACAGGAAGGGCGGTTACGATGATATTCTCGACTACCAGATGTTCATGGTTGCTGCACTAACGCTTAATCTGATATACAACTTCACAAAGTTAATCTTTGATCAGACAGCGTCGAACACTACAAGAGAGAAGTTTCTCCAGTACCCAAGGTTCTTACAGATGATGCTGGATGACTTATTTCCGAATCTTGAAAAGAAAAAGGATGATGAGCTGAAACTAAATCATATGGATAAAGTGACGATGATCAGATTGAATCTATATTTGAAACAAGATTCAGAGCCCGTTGCAAATCTAGTGTTTGGAGCGATTAAATATAAGAATTTTGTTGCACCTCCAAAAGGCAAGTGGAGAAAAGATACTAGCGGATCCGAAAAAGATGAAGTAGATTGTCTTGAGGATCTAATTCCAAGAAGAAGCAGTTGGTACGAGAAAGAGGAAAAGAAAAGAAACGGGCGACTCCAAAGAAGAAGCCTACACAAGCTCGTCAACACGCAATTGTCCAAACTATGCTTCGTGATGAATAGTCGGAGGAAGAAACACTAGTTAATGATCCAGTCGCTGAGAATCTGAATGTTCATGAGGAAGTTTTTCTGCTACATCGGATAATGATCGTGAGGTTAATGTTCAGAAGACTACAGTGGATGTTGAGAAAGAGGATGTCGAGGGTGATAATGAAGATAGCACAGTTGATAGTATTGATTTGGAAATAGTAGCGCCCAATGAATGAGAAGAACAACGGTTACAACAACGTAAACATAAAGAAGTTGGTGATGATGATGTTTTGTATGTTCCTTCAGAGACTGAAGAGGTGATTAAAAGGCCAGTTAGGAAAACTAGATGTGTTAAGAATAAGTCAGATGTTTAGAAGAAAACAATTGGGTCTTCTGTGGCAAAGAAAGCACGACCAAAGTATAAAAGGGCTAGGAAGACACCTAAGGTTGAAGTTATGGCTACTACAGAGAATGTTGAAACTATTATTCCACCGTCACCATCACATATTCAACAACCACCACAATAACCACCCACATCACCACAACATGTGACACCATCACTACCAACTTCAACACCAAAACAGCCAACACCACCAGTCCAACAAAGAACTCCACAACCGGATCAAAGACGCCAATCTTTTCCAACTTTTGATTTCAGAGAAGTTCCTTATTCTAACTTTGAAGGAGGTTTAGATGGTGAGTTCTTTAATGACACAAAGATTACAGAATTAGAATGCAGGATCAAGTATCTTGAAGATGATCGAAAGAATCTTGAAGAAGTGTTATCAAGTTTTCTAAACGAAAATGTAAGATTGGGAAGATTGATTTAAGTATATGAAGCTGAATGACTTCAAAATAACAAAAATATAGATCTGTTTCAGAAGATATTGAACAAAAAGTTTGGTACAGATTTTGAGGCCAAAGCTGATTTAAAAGAAATAAAGAAAGCGAAAGCAAGAGCTGCTGAACATGCACGAAAGCTAGTGAAGATGTTGTAACTGCTAGTAAAGGCAAAGAAAAAATTGATGAAGTTCCTTTTATCTACCAACTGAGCCTGAATCGGAAGTTGTAGTTGAAACTGAAGTTGATGTAGTTATCCCAACACAGCCTGAAAAGAAGCTGAGGCTGAAGTTGAAACTGAAGCTGAACTAGTAAGCTATGTGATGATTGGTGAACCTATTGATGTTTACAGGATTTCTTCAAAACAAATGTATTTAGAAAGAAAGAAGTTGGAAGTTAATAAGAGCTTGAAGAGCTAGAAAAGGAAAATGATGAGTTTTATGAGAATGATGATGCAGATGTTGATGGTGATGGTAAAAAGGATGATGATGACATGGGTGATGACGATGACAACACCCAGGGTGGAACAGGTGTGAAAATGGTGGATGCTAAGGTGAATGAATCGTTTGATATAATACTTATTTGAGGGATAATTTGAATGAAGAGCGAGAAGCTGATTAACAGAGGTGACGAAGGACCCTATACATGATACTGAGCAATTCGGAATCCTCATAGTTGTACCTTTAATAGTTGTTCTGGATGTGCCAAAACCAAAGATTCCTACTTAGAGCATGATTTTGAAGAAGGAGAATTCATACATAATTACACCAAGGAAGAAATTGCTAAAATGTTAGGTGTGGACGAAGAATCTTTTGAATTTGACTTTGAAGATGAACTTAACAACATCAGTGCATCAAAACCTGAAGAGTATGTGTATAAGGATGTAGCTGAAGCTAATAACTACAACAAGGTTGTCATGGAGAATGATTTGATGACGAAACTAGAAAAATATACTGGTGAAGGTACAGATGACTTCTCAACCTTCTAAGAAATTTTTAATGAAGCTACAGATGAACTATTGAAGCGTAGAGTTGAATAGACAATGAAAGAAGGTAGCGTGCCTAAGAGATTATCGAAAGAAGAGTTAGCTGAAGGTAAGAATCATGGTTTAAAGAATTTCCCAAAGAAAGGAAGTTTAGACATCCACTAGCTTTCTTTACACGTGACCAAATTAAATCTGTCGGGGATATTCTCAGTTGGGGATGGATTGAAGATTTGTATGTTTATGCGATCAAGATACTTATATGATATCAAGATGTTACCATTCTAGGATGTAGAAGAGTTAGTACAAACAAAGATGATTAATTACGAGATGAAGCTACGTGATCAACGATTCTCAAAACTAATCAAGTACGAAGCTACTCACGTTTTCAATCACCGAAAACCACGTATACCAAAGAAGAGAATCAAAGTTGATATGTCGAAAAAAGAGAAAGATGTGATGTTGATTGTTAAATGACCATGTGCCATGAAGAATACGCCATTAAAGAAAATTGAACAAGAATTCTATGAATTCTTCAAGTGGTGGCAGTGTGATGTTGAAAAAAGTGACGCGGTAGTAGTGTTGAAGTGTGAAAGTACATGGAGAGCTATACATATACTAGACCCGATATAGCTAGTTAACTGTTCTAAGAAAGATGTAGAATGTTTGTTCTTTAAGAAGATATGTTATGAAGTTAGAGAAAAAGTTCAAGCAATGCAGTATCAAGGAATGATCAACGTTTATTATGCTCATGGAACTAATTCTGGAAGAATGTGGCAATCAAAGTGGAGAGAGCTGGAACATAAAGAATTTATGAAACAGGTCAGAAAAGAAGAAAGGATTGATGCGATTACAAAGAAGGCCTCAATCAGAAGGTTTCAATTTATCAAGTGGGCACCAGCTACTAATCAGACACCGATACCATCTGAAGAACGTAGAAAGCCAAGGAAGAATTTCTTTGGACGTTGAATGTTAAAAGTTATAAAGTTTTGAAGACTGACCAAGACTGCGACAATATCCAAGGGGGAGTTTGTTGATGTAGATTTCTATAACCTACGTTATAGGGTCATTTCATGTATGTACTAGGGCTTTAATGTTAGATTTTGTGATTTAAATGTATGTAATAGGCCACTTCGTATGGCGTGTTGCACACCTCGTACGAAGTGGCATGGCCAACTCGCACGAAGTGTCTTGTCTATAAATAGGCGAGTGGTTGTCATGAGTAACTGCTATTTTGTTGACTGTGAAGGCGAAGCCCTGTCCAATTTGTCTTAGATCAGTAACACGGTGATCAACATTAATGAAACTGAGCATTTAAATAGTAACGATCATATTATCACTAGTTAATCCTGAATCCCACAAATAGTTACAAGATTTAAAGTTAGGTCCTATGCTTATTTGGATGAGACGATCCTACACCTCTGTTGAATAAAAAGATTCAATTTCACCTTGGATTACATGAATCTCCAAAGGATACTGAACAATCAGTGGGATGATTTATGATGGTGGTTGACTAGATGGAAAAGAAGTGGATTTTGGTGGAAATAATGAGAATGGTGTGGCTGGAATGGGGGTAGATGATAAGGGGTTTTTGATGCAACCTCCTCATCATCTTCTTGCACAACAAAAGTTTTTTCTTTTTTGTGTGAATTTGATTTTAGGTGAAGGTGGACGTGTTGGAATTCTTGGTGGTGTGGGTAGTGGTTGTGTTGTTGTCGGAAAGGTTATCATGTTAGTGGTTTGTGGAACATCTACCGATGCATCTATTGTACCAACATCTTTTTGTTGATTTGGTGGAGATTGTGGTGATGGTTTCTTTTGAGGTGGTTTTGTGGTGAGGGTTTCGTCTTGGCTGCAGTAGAGGATACACTTCTTGTTAACCTTGTAGTGGTTTTAGGAAGGGTGGTGATTGGATGTCTAACATTTCTTGTTGACTTTCTCCTTTTGGAAGTGCCAATGTCTTTCCTATTCCTCTGTTTGGCATGTTCTTATTCAATTAGGCTAGAAGTTTACTTTCGGGTGTGTCTTGCCTTCTTTACTTTTCTAAGGCAATCTCTTCTGCTATCTTGTTCAAGGTCTCATTAATCTCGTTTCCACTTCTAGCATATGATGCCTCAGTAGAGGTTATGGTTGGAGCATACCCTGGCTTTTGTTGTTGCACCTTTGATAGTTTTACTTGTGATGAAGGCTGCAACTTTGTCATCTTTTTATTCTCCCCCTTTTGGGCATCATTTTACTTCTTCTTGAAGGACAGTTGGAGGGGTAGAGCCAATAGTCTTTAAAAGATGTTCTCTGATGGCCTTGATATCAACTTGTGTAACTTTGTACCTAGCCTTAACCATGTTTCTTATAACTACATGTGAGTGTTGTGATTAATATCAGCCAAATTCCTTTGAGCTTGGATAATTGGTTGCACTGATTTCCATAGCTCATTGGCAATTTGCTGAGTTGAAGATTGACATTCAGAATTCTTCAACATATGTTTCATCATGTTTTTCATTTCTTTCATTGAAGATTCCATAGATGTCGTTCTTTCCGTCAAGTCCTTGTATCTTAATTCATCACCCAACTTAATAGGATCATCTGAATTCCTACCAGATTTAGTTTTATTACGTTCCGTAACAGGTGAAGACTCCAAATTATCAGAACCAAATGCCCCTTTTCTTGGTACTAGGGACTTCCAACTGGAACAGAGGTTACAATTGTATCCTCAATAGTTGTTGCCTTCAAGGAAGACTTATAGATTAAACCACTGTCCAACTAAAAAACTGTTGCTTCACCAGTTGCAGTGGCTGCTTTACTTGAACTACCACCATGACTTACATGTAACTCAAAAGGTGTAGCCTCCTCAACTGTTTGTGGGCTAGCAAGTTGATTTTTCTTCGACTTCACTTATGGAAGGTTGCTCTCTTGAATGTGTGATTGAGAGGAACTTATTTATGTATGAGTATTATCAATTGCATCAAATAGAGGTATGAATATTGGTGGAATTGTAGTGGAGGGTTGTGGAGTTGAAAGAGAGACAACCCTGGGGGAGGGGCTTAGAAACAAACTTTCAAGTGAAATGTCTACCTTTTGAGTTATGGTCCCTGTGCTTACAACTTGATTCTTTTGCGAGGATTAAATAGAAGTTTGGATAGGTAGAGATCTTTCCATCTATTGTGAGGAAGTAACAACAATGGTTTCAAGTGGCTTTTGTAGTGCCACAAGGTTATCCTCTTGGATCTCATCTTCAAGTGGTGCCTTTTTATGTTGTTTTTTGGTTGGCTTTTGGATGTGGGGGGTTTCTTTTTGGATTTTGCTGGTGTGGGTTTCACAACACCGGTTGTGGTGTCATGATCACTAGGAGCAGTGGGCTCAGCAACAAAGGTTTGAGCAACAGATGTGGACTCATCTAAAATAGGATCATCCCCCTTTGCTTGTTTTATAGAAACTTTTGACTCTTTATCTTTTATTTTAGTAAAAGTTTCATTAGTAAGACTTGTCATTTGGAAAACTACACCTTGTTGAAAATCCTTTTCAGACACTTGTTGTTGAAGTTAAAAGCTTAAAAGTCTGGGATACATAAGAAAAGCATTTATTGAATTCCTTTTAATAGCATTCATATTTACCACCAAGTCCAAGAACAACGCCTACGATAGATTATAGCTGAATTTGTTAAAATGGCATATCCCAAGTGTTGGACGTTTTGTGGAATCTCATTGAATGAGGTGGTCTTTGCTAAGAGACATATAGTAGGGTATAGAAAATATATCTCATTTCAGTAGGAAATTTAGGTTTAATTGTGACTCCTGTCAATTGACCTTCATACCCTCTTTCTTTGAACTCTATGTGAAGATCCTGTTTTCAAAGAACTATTACGTGTCTGGTTCTTCAAAGCAAATACTGTGGATATGGAAGATGGGAATATCTAAATAATGTTGTCTCTGTTCTTTGACGTAATACGAAAAGGCTTGTTATTTTGAGATTGGATTTCAGCATTAAGCCAGAATTGTTGGATCCACGTATATTGGTGCATTAGAAGTTAGTATGGTTTTGTATTTTGATGATGTCAAAACATCAATTATTGAGTGGAAAGCTTGATTTTTGTCAGTTTTCTCAAAATAAAGGAGGTAGTTATGAGGAGCTTTATTTGAAGAGCCATGATCAGAGATGGGAGGTGAGGAGTTTTGGAGAAGATGGTAGTGGAACCACTTTTTATGAATTTTGAATTCAAGTCGGTAGTGTAAGCTGTGTTTGGATGGAACAGGGGTATCTATGAAGTGACAAAGTGAATGCTGACGTGCCAGCGTCTGTTTGAAAGATCTAATGGCTAACATCTGTCCACGTGGTAACCTCTGTTTGTGCTAATGGATGATAGTTGTTAGATAATCCCTGTTGGAAAGCAACAGAGGTTGGAAACAATGGATATGAACGGTGGCTGATTTTAGTCTATCAGAGGATAGACATCAGAGGTTATGAACAGTGGTGAATGAGAACAGAGGACACCTTTTAGAAGTGGATAAAATTTTAGCCAAACAGACGTTTTAGAACCAGTGGTTTGGAACAGACTTTAAGGATATTTGAAAAATTTTCAAACAAAGCTATTTTTAAGAATGGATTTTTTATTTTCTGAAAACATTTAAATGCTTTTTATTCATGGAAAACTAATTTTTGCATTTAATCCATATTTAGCAAACCAATCCTAGAGATCAAGCTTTCAAAGGTAGATGTGTCTAAAGCTTTTGTCAACACATCTGCTAGCTGATCTTTAGTTCGAACATGATGTAGAGAAATCAAGCTTTTTTCATAACTATCCCTCACAAAGTGATGTCTGATGTCAATGTGCTTGGGTGTTGTATGAGAAACTGGATTTTTAATCATATTTTCAGCTGCTTGACTATCAAACATGAGAGGAGTCTATAAAGAAGTCACACCAAAATCCAGCAACTGATTCTAAAGCCACAGGAGTTGGGCTATTCAGCTTGCATTAGCAATATATTCAGCCTCTTCTATTGATGTTGAAACCGCTGCTTGCTTTTTTGCTTTTCCAAGAAATCAAGAAATTTCCTAGAAACTAACATCCTCCTGAAGTGGACTTCGTTGTAGTATGACAACCAGCAAAGTCACTGTCTGAGTAACCTGAAAGCTCAATATTCCTATTAGCAGGATTCCAGATACCAAGTGTGGGACAACCTTTTATGTATCCGAATATCCTTTTCACACCTATAAAGTTGGACTTTCTAGGTGCTGACTAGGATCTTGCATAGACACATGTTGCAAACATTATGTCTGACCTTGATGCAGTTAGGCACAATAATGACCCAATTATGCTTCTATAAAGTGTTTGATCAACCAAGTCATCTTTATCAACAACAGCGACCAGTTTTGTGGTGGCCGTGGGTGTACTACAAGGTTTACAATCATTCATATCAAATTTTGTTAATAGTTCTTTGACATATTTACTTTGATGAATGAATGTACCATTTTGCTATTGCTTAACTTGGAGACCAAGAAAGCATTGAAATTCACCCATGGCACTTATCTCAAACTCTACTATCATGAGTTCCCTAAACTCTTCAAACATGGAATTGCATGTGGATCCAAAAACAATGCCATCCACATAAATCTGGACAATCATCAAATCCTTTCCTTTCTATTTTAAAAATAATGTTTTATCGATTTTACCTCTTGTGAAGCCTATGGATTAGAGAAAGGTGGATATAGTTTCATACTAGGTCTTTGGTGCTTGTTTCAAGCCATAAAAAGATTTATTACGCTTATAGACATGATCTAGATAAAATGCATCTTCAAAACAAGGAGGTTGTCATATATATACCTCTTCATGGATCTTACCTGTAACACCCGTACCGTGTAAAACAACAAACCGTGGCGGAAACGTCGGGGAGTCATGTCACAGAACTATTGTTTCATAACTCATGGAATTTAATGTTTTGTTTTATTAAGTTAAATGTTTACATTGTCTTGGGATAAACGGAAACAACACACAAATAAATTGTTTTTCATGACTTAAGTCACTAAGGCCAGCGTTCATTCCTACGTGAAGCATGCATCATATTATTAACCATTGACTCAGAAACATATGTGAAAAGAGAGTGAGCATAAATATGCTGGCCGGTACATTGGTTTTGTGAGTGTGTCAAATTCGTGGCTTTGTATCATATTGTAACACCTCGTCCGACTACAATAGTCTTTAAGTGAAAACCTCATATCAAAAGTGTTTGATATTGCAATACAATTAACCAACTAAAACAAGTTGGTTAGAGTGGTGAAAACCTTGTTACCAAGAATCTTGACCAGAACGTTTCTTTTGTAAAAACCTTGTAATAGATTGATTCAAAAGAAAACCTCATATGGTTTATATCTTTAAGTGAAAATCATTGCGTGACATTGTTCAAAACCATTTGTCCATGTTATAAACCATTTATCCGTGTTATAAACATTTGTCCGTGTTATAAATCAATTGTCCGTGTCATAAACCAATTGTCCATGTCATAAACAAATCGTCCATGTTTTTTATTGTGAAAACTTTTGATGGTTCTTTAATGAACACATTCAAGCCAGTGTTAACTATACAACCAAAGGGTATCTTTAACTAGACTAACAAATCAACAAATGATTTGTTAATCAGAAACTGTTTCTGTCATTACCCAAACTTCCACCAAATCCCAGTGAACAGTTCAATAATGGGATTGTCAGTCTTATGGTACCATAACATACTACTGGTCGGCTCGGCCAACGCTAATGAATGTCATTCATGTTATGGATAATGCATCAACAAGTCGTTCACATTATTATCGAATTGTTTTACATATAAACCATAGACATTGTTTTTGAAAACTTGAAAATTATTTAGCACATATGAGTCACCCCAAAACGTTTGCAAAATGTAAAAGAGGGGAACTATGTACTCATTTTGAAAATCATTTTGTATACATAAACCTTGTATATTGTTTTGAAATCTTGAAAATAATTGTAGGCACATATGAATCACCCCAAAAATATTTGGAAAATGTAAAAGCGGGGCCTATGTATTCACTTTCAAAACCATTTTGTATATATAAACCATGTATATTGTTTAGAAATCTTGAAAATAATTATAGGCACACAGGAATCACCCCAAAACATTTAGAAAATGTAAAAGAGGGGAACTATGTACTCATTTTGAAAATCATTTTGTATATATAAACCATGTATCTTGTTTTGAAATCTTGAAAATAATTATAGGCACATATGAATAACCCCAAAACATTTAGAAAATGTAAAAGAGGGGAACTATGTAATCACTTTGAAAATCATTTTGTACATATAAACCATGTATATTGTTTTGAAATCTTGAAAATAATTATAGGCACATATGAATCACCCTAAAACATTTAGAAAATGTAAAAGAGGGGAATTATGTACTCACTTGGGATTGCGAAAGTGTTCTTGATCAGCGGAATAAACAAAGGTCAAACGTGTCCTAATGTGCCAGATTAATATGTTAGCGTGTCGAGACTACAAACGGGAGATTAGATAGAATGAAGTCATATAAACCAAACGAGTGTTGGAACTCATGTGATATGGTTTAACAAACTTAACATTCTGATTTGGAAAGGATCCTAAGTGCTTTTGACCCATTATGACTCGTTAAGGTAGTTTACGCTATGTTAACGGGTCATTAGCGTAAACACGTGATCGGATCGTTAAACATGTCCTATGATAAGTCTTAAATGCCCAAACATGTTTGAAAATGTTATAACATTAGTTTATATATAAAAAATTTGGTTACATGTGTTTTGAATGGGTTATGCGCAAAAGGGCATTTTGGTCATTTTTTTCAGAACATAGAAATGACTTACCATAACACTAACCAAATGATGTGACCATAAGGTATAACCTTAGTAGGTTATCCCCTATACAACTATGGTCACAGATATGTGTTTAGTCGGATCCTAAGATCGACCAAACGGGTCAGATTCGTAAGTCAAAGCGGTGGTCAAGACCGCTCGACTTACGACCCTAAATAAGCACTAAACTCGAATTGACGAGTTAAAATTTCAAAATATGTCTAACTAAGTTTATAAAACTGATTTGGTATCAAAACTTGGTGTTTTGATACCCGGAAATAGTTTCGTCGTAAAATGCACATCATGGCATTTTTTACCGAAACTTTGACTCGTCACTTCGACTAGTAAACGTGGTAATCAGATGGTGAAATTGTTAAGGTTATAACCTTCCTGATTACGATCACGTTGCAAATTTCAATTGAATTTTACTAGACAAAATATGGTCAGAGCCAAAAGTCAATCAAGAAGTTAAATCGTTCGACTTCTTGCTCAAAATAGCTTAAATAATGAAAGAATTAAGAAGAGTACTTACTCGTGTTGAGCAACACTTTCAGAACTAAAGATAGGAGGCTTTCAAAGGCTGGAAATAAGCTCCAAGAAGGATAGAAAGAAGAACTCCACACTTTGCTTGGTAGTGTTTTGAAGTGGTGTGAAAAAAATGAAAGAATCATGGGGTATTTATAGTATTTTAGGATTAAGGTGGTGATGACAAGTGTCCTCAAGTGTAGATTAGTGTCCTAACAGGTGTCAACACCATATTATGTGTGGCAAAGTGAGTGCTAGGTGTCAAAAATTGGATATATGTGGCAAACTTGGTGAAAAGGCAAAAATATTTATTATTTTTTTACATTTTTGGCCCTTGGACTTGTATTTTCACTTATTTGCTATTTTTAACCCCTTTAACCTAATATTTAGGTTATATAAAGGTGTTAAGACATGTGTAACTTGGATTATGCCTGTAAATGTCGTGGATGTCGGTTTATTCAGTTGTACGGTTACACGTTTCGCAAAAATGGGTAAAACACTTTAACGAATACGAAAATGATCGAAATTGTGCAACGATTGACATTTTTGCATTCTCATCAATAAAATACAAGATTTTATTGAATACGAAAATATTTGGATTGATAGACATGGTTCGTATGTTGGATACGGACCAACAGACTTTCGCAGTTTGACGAAAATAGTCCCTGGACTTGTATAAGCGTGTTTCTGTCATGTCTAACCCTTCAAAACTTATATCTAAGTTATGTAAAGGGTATTTAGGGTATGTATAGCTTACGTCCTTTTGGAGTGTACCTCACGTTAAACTGATTGCATTTGAGTGTTAATTAACGAATTACTTCCACGAAAAATTTGAGGGTTCAAAATCGTGCAAGAAACTGAAATTGTGCAAATGTCTTAGATAATTATACAAATTTCAGAAATAAAACACAAGGGTTTCATTGAATATGATTTTTTTTGTAATTGTACAATGATTGAAAAGGCACAAATGTCACATTACCATAAAGGAAGCACATTTGATATCCATCTGATACACCATGATGTTGTGGTTGACTTCAAAGGCTAAAAACAATCTGATGGCCTCCAATCTTGCTATAGGAGCAAATGTTTCAACATAATCAATGCCTTATTCTTGTCTGTAGCCTTGAACCATAAGCCTAGCTTTGTTCTTGACAACAATGCCCCTTTCATTTGTTTTGTTCTTGAAGACCCATTTTGAGCCAATTGGACATACATCCTTAGGCAATAATACAAGTTCCCATACTTGCTGTCTCTCAAACTGTTGGAGCTCTTCCTACATGACCTCTACCCAACTATTGTCTTTTAGTGTCTCTTAGTACTTGTCAGGTTGCGTGCGTGATAGAAAACCAACAAAAAGATAAATGTTTTGGGATTGACTTCTTGTGAGTACCCCTTCATTGATGTTACTAATAACTTGGTCTGGTGGATAATTTTTAAGGTAGATTTGATCTCTGTTGTATGGAATGATGGCATTAGAGGTGAAGACTGCAGGTGCGAATCATCAGAGTTAACATCTGTAGGTAATTTTGAAGAGTCAACTGTTTGGAATGGTGGTGGAGGAATGGGTGGGATAGGTGTAAAAATGGGTTGACTTTTGTCCATAGAAGATGGACTAATGTCAACAGTGGAATGACTGGATGAGGCGTCAGATGTTTGAGGATCAACAATTGTTAGATGCAACAGTGGTAGAGTATTGACAACTGTTTTGAACATTTTTTCTTTGATGGTGGAAGTGACTTTATATTGTGGGATGACAATGTTAAATCCATAATCTTGATAGTAAGATTGTGTTGTACCTGCATTATTAGTCTTGGCAGACACATCTTCAAAGGTAAATTTATTTAAATCAAATAATTCAGCAGGATTTGCTAGGATTTTTAAAGAGGAACGTTCATTGAACTTTACATTTAAAGTCTCTTCTACACACCTAGTCCTTTTGTTATACACTTTGTAGGCTTTGGCAGTAGTTGAGTATCCCAGAAAATAACCACAATCGACTTTGGCTACAAATTTTGTAACTGAATCTTTTAAGTTAAAAATGAAACATGTGCTGCCAAAGATTTTAAAATAAGAGATCAGTGGTTTGATTTTGAACAAAGTTTCATAAGCAGTCTTTTGATGTCTTGGTTGATTAAAACTCTGTTTGGCACATAGCAAGCGGTGTTTACTGCCTCTGCCTAAAAGGATAATGTTAAACCTAAATCTGCAAGCATTGTTCTGACAGCCTCAATCAAGGTCTTATTCTTTCTTTTAACCACCCCATTTTGTTCTTGTGTTCTTGGGATGTTGTATTGCCTTACAATCCCTTTGGACACAAAGAAGTCATCCAACTCTTTGTTTTTGAACTTTATTCCATTGTCACTCTTGAATATTTTTACTGGTAGATAAATTGCTTTTCAACCTTTCTAACAAGGTCTAGCAAAAATACCTGCATTCTCATCTTTGGAGTGCAAAAAGTATGTCCATGTAAACCTTGAAAAATCATAAATTTTGACAAGATAATACCTTTTCTTTTTAAGACGCATGATTTTAACAGGGCCAAACAAGTTCATGTGTAACATTTGTAAACACTGACTAGTTTTGGACTCATCAAATAGACTTGAATGAACTTTTATGTTGTTTACCTTTTAGACAGGAAACATAATGTTCATCACATGTTAATTGTTTTGGTGGAAGGCCTCTTACGAGACCTTGTTTTGAAAGTGTGGTGATAGTTTTGAGATTTGTGTAACCAAGTCTTCTATGCCATAGTTCCATCTCTTTGTTAGAGGCAGCTGAGAACATACAAGCATTATCTTTCAACATATCTACCACATATACATCGCCACTACTATGAGCAACAAGCTGTGTTTTGCTCACAGCTATGATTTCTCCAATATTTTTCATCACATCTGGTCCAACAATCTTACAAGTTTTCATAGTGAAGAATGACCCATAGCCTTTCACAATATGTTAATAACATTGACATGTTCAAACTTGAGTTTCAATGCTTGTGAACGGGGATCAAGCTCCCGAAATGAGCAATTGACCTGATCACACTCAACTAGCAGAGGCGGAATTCATTGCTAGAGAGGTAGATATGACAAAAAAATAGAAATTACTGTTTTACTGCTTCTGATCTATTAAAGACGTTCAAGTTACAGACGCAAGTCAACAAACTGACAGAGCTTCGCCGTATGAAATGACAAATTTGTGACCAGCTCTAACACAACACTTCCCTATTTATAGGTCGACATGACTCGTACTGAAGTGCGTGCACTAACAAACAAAACAACTATGATTCGTACGAAATGGTATTTCGTACGAGTGACTCACTCGTACGAAATCAGTATGTTTCGTGCGAATCATAGCGTACAAACATATAAAATTTACATTTTCTCAAATAAACATTTACTTGTAAACTTTATAAACATTACAGATGTATCCTAGACGTAGGCAATAGACATTATGCACCAACAAACTCCCCCTTGGATGTTACCGTAATCTGGATAATCTTCAAAACTTCAATTTGATTTGACTTTAAAATCTTAAAATTGACCACAAAATCGTTAATATCGGCTCTAATAACCTGAAATTCAACTATCAATTTGCTAAAAACAACAAGTTTTAGGTTCGGATTACACTTGGACAAATTTGGGACGACGACGATTTGGTACGAGTGAACTGTTACGTACAAAAAGAGATTTCAAAGTTCAATTGGTTAAGTGAAGAATTTTTGTGCGAAACAAGTAAACCGTATGAATATTCTGAACTTCAATTTTGATCAGATGAAAATTTTGTACAAAACATAATTTTTGTACGAAATAGAGAATAATGTTAAAATTTTCAAAACTTGCCTGGATATTTCATACGAAACATAGGATTTTGTACGAACCAAGAGATAGAAACTTTGAAAGTTTAACATTTTTTTTAAATGTGTATTTCGTATGAAATAAAGAGTTTTTGTATGAACCAGTGAAAAATTTATTGAAAGTTTGAAAATTTTCTAACGGTTGTATGTTTTTTCCTTGAACAGGCGAAGAGATCCGGATTTTCTCCAGTACATAACATATGCTATATCACAGATGCTAAAATCCCAGAAATAGCTGCATACCGAAGTATCTTGGATTTTCTTACAAGAATTAGAGTGACGAAGCGATTACAGATAGACATACTGTATATTTGTCACATGTGGAGTATTTCTGGAATGCTGCGAAATATAGTCTTGACGACAATGCCATTATATCAGCAGTGAAGATTAACGATGTGGATATTCAAGTAAAGATTACTGAAGATTTGATTCGGAAAGTTTTATAGTTTAAAGATAACAAGGATGATCCAACGGGCTTTACTGAATATATGGTGAAAAGATGTTTTTATAGGATGGGATATATAGGTTTTGTAAATGCTGCTCCTGTCAAGACGGGAAATCTAAGCACGCCATTTCGATATCTGGGACATGTCATTATTCATTGTTGGGTCACAGGAAGGGTGGTTTTGATGACTTAGTAGATTACCAGATGTGCATGATTACCGCGCTGGTGCTGAATCTTCCTTATAACTTTTCGAAAGTTATATTTACTCAGAGGATCCAAAACATTCAGAAGGAGAGATTTTTGCAGTACCCGGGGTTTATACAGATGATATTAGACTATTTACATCCTGACTTGAAGAAATCTTCTGATTATGTGCTTAAACTTGAGCATATGGATGTTCAGTCTCTGCGAAAGATGAAAGTAAGTCTGCTCCTGTCGCTAAACCGATGTTCGGTGCATTCTGAATAAAGATTACATCTCACCCGCACCTGGAAAATGGAGGAAAGACGATAGTGGTGACGATGAGGAGGAAGTGAAATCATTATCTTTGTTTGTGGCAAAGCAAAGTTTGTGGTTTGTGAAAGACGGAGATAAAGGAGGTAAGGCTACATACAAAGGAAGAAAGAGAAAAGCTGCATCTACTGCTGAAAGTTCAGGGTTGAGGGATGAACCTGAGATTGAAGAAACAGTTGAAAAAATGGCAGAAGATATAGAACGTCAGGATTTCGGAGCTGACAAGACAGCAGCTGAAGAAGTACTTGTAACATTTGTATAAATCGGGTCTCCAAAACCCGCTCCGTTTTGTAATCAAATACCAAGATATGAAATTACATTAAATATTTATGAGTATTTCGAGTTTAAACGTTACATAATTAATATATAAACTAAACTATAAAAATTATATTTGATAAAAAGTTAAAATAAAATAAATAAAAAACATTTGTAGCTGACCGGACTCGAACCCGGGTCAACTGCCTCCAACGACTTATCTACCGTTCTTTTAACCATTCCGCCACCAATTGTTTTCTGTTAACATTATGAAAACAATTGAATTTTATACACAAACACGACTTAACGGTTAATGATATCTGGATAACGGAAATCGGTAAACCGAACCGCCAAATCAGTTTTTGTCCGCTTAGTTAACTTATAACCGATGAATATCGGTTTCTAATTAAAGTTCAGATTGAATAAACTTCAAGTTTTGGGTTTTTGAAACCGAAAGACATTCAAACTTCAAATAATTCAGATTCCAATCATTTATACGATTCAGGACCGTCTCAAATACACTCCAATCCCTTTTCCTCGCAATTTCAAGTCTTTTGAGCACAAGAAAACTGTCGCCGGAATTCTCTGCAAATCTCGCCGGAAAACCGTGTTCAACTCAAACCAGTAAGATTTTCCTCTCTTGCTGTTTCAATCTATTGTTAGGACACTACTAACATTATTCCGTCACTCAAAATCAGTCACAGAAGACTTTGCTGGATTTTCTGGGTTCGCCGGAGAAACTCTGGAATTCGCCGGAAACACGCTAGTTAACGGTAAACACATTCAATCGTGCTAATAATCCATGTACCCTGGTTTAATTTCAAATCTAATTCTTTAATTCTGTTGTTAGACTCTCTCAGCCGGAGGTTCAAAAACAGAGTTACCTGTTCTCGCCGGACTTTCTGAAGAAGACGACCTGTCCGGTATTTCTTTTCCCCAAACTGTTCGGTTTGTTCATAAAAATTTAAGTAATCGTGTTATTTAAGTAGTAGAACCCTGAACCAGTGGTCTGAGTAAAAACCGGTAATTATAGTGAAGAAGACGAACCTAAAAAACGGGTTAAGAGTAAATAAAATTCGGATAGTTAACGGGTTAGACACACAGTCCAGCGGTGGACTGTGTGCAAAGTTTATATACGAGTCCCGAGTTCGATCCTTACTACACTCACACTGCGTAATAACATTCCTTTTTATTCATAAAACTAACCGGGTTAGATCGAGTAGTTGTTAAGTATAATATAATTCAAGAATATAACCGGGTTAGACACACAGTCCAGAGGTGGACTGTGTGCAAAACAAACTGCACGTCGCGCGATCGAGTCCCGTCACACACACCGGTTCAATGGGATTAAAACGTTTTGCAAAATAAAGGAATTTTCGGTAAATTCGAATAAGTGTATAAATATAATTAAAACTGGAATCCTAACGGGTTAGTCACGTAGCTCAGTTGGTAGAGCTACGTGCGCGTGAACGGAAGGTCACCGGTTCGAATCCCGCTCGGCGCAAGTATTACCGCTGAACCCAACCGGTCAACGGTCAAACAGTAAAAAATATTATTATTATTTTTTTTTAAATATTTATTTGTTTAATTTAATTAAAAATCAATTAAAAATACTTAAAAATAACATTTTTAAGGATAGAAAATAGCCATAAACTCAGAAAAAATATATCTAAAAATCCCATTAAAATCTTTAATAAAATCCATCCATTTAATATATTTTTCCCATTATTATTTAGGTCAGTGATTCCTCGTTGACTCGCTTCGTCTAAATCGTGCGCATCTCACCAACTCAAATCCAACGCACCCAATGTGAGTGAAACCTTCAAATTCCCCGTTTTAATCACGTTTTTGGGGTGTATCATGTGTCTTGTTCATTTACTTATTATAACTAAGTTATTGTGCATATATCATATCATGACATGTGTGTTAGTTGTTGCTGATAAGTAGTTATTATTGTTTGCAAATTATTATTTCAGTACATGCAATTGCTGAGGCCGTAGCTCCCCATCCCTCGAGGTTGAGTTTGATCCCCATTTTATTATGCGGTTGATCAGGGCGTGCCCGCACGATCGGCTCCGTTTGATTGAGCCTTGATCGGTCATTTTATTTACATTTCAATACATGCAATACGCTCGGCTCCGTTTGATTGAGCCTTGAGTGCACAGTTCAATTTACATTTTCAGTTCATGCAATACGCTCGGCTCCGTTTGATTGAGCCTTGAGCGCACAGTTCAATTTACATTTTCAGTTCATGCAATACGATCGGCTCCGTTTGATTGAGCCTCGATCTCACATTCATTTATGTTAATTATCATATGATGTTGGTATGTTCATGTATGCTATCGATTGTTAATGTATGTTATAATTGTAACTGATGTTGCCATTGCTTGATTTCATACATATGCTCTTTTATGATTATGCACAATATTTTATTGATAAACTAACCAGAAAGTCATTATTAAATGTTTATCTATAAGGTTCACTCCCAACTTATGTTGACCCAAAAAACCTCCCATTTTACACATGATACAGGTGAACCAGCAGCAGCTAGGAACACGTAGGACCTGGATTAGAAGAAATAAAACGATTTAGTATTTGGATTATTATGTTTGGGTATTTTCCTTTGTAATGAATGAACATGTTTGAACGTTTGAGAAATGTAACTTTGACTTCATTTAATAATGGAACATAATAGTAAATGTCATGTGCTTTGGTGATAACCCAATTATGCCCCGACTCTTATTTCCGCTGCGGGTCGGGGTGTGACAGATTGGTATCAGAGCCATGACTATAGGGATATAGGATAGGTTATTAGACCCTTAGAGCCTATACTATAGTCGATTAGAAACTTATAAGAATTTTGTGTGTTATATGCCAAATTTCATGATGTTTATATGTTTATGTTAAATTTTACATTTGATATTATTCAAGCATGTTCATAAGTATGTATTATCAAACAATGCCTATCATGAAATCGTATGATCATAACATATCACATCCATGCAAGCACACACCACATCATGCTTGATTTTACAATGATTTTCGTGTTTTCAAATCTCATCAAAGTGAGTTCTCATGACGGGCATGTAGTAACTGGAAGGGTACTAGTACCGGTAGTCGGAACGTCCTGTCTAGGCTGGCATTCGTATAAAATCCAAAATAAAGGACCAGTTGCCTACCTGGGGACTAACGATGAGAGTACGAAATACCTATTAGGCCAAAGCATGCTATACCAAACGTCGTGAGAGCTAATCCCACTTTGAGTTGTCATTGTGTCTACACCTGGACACGTTCCGACCAAACATCTCATGAGCATATTTTGTGGTTAGCATTCGGGGGATGCGAGTGTTAAATTGCCAATACTAATGTAAATCCTACCAAGCCAATAGCCATGGGGGCCCACATGACTATATAGCTGAAGGTATGGGGGACATTTGAGGCCCAACATGAGCGAACCCAAGACATCCTTCGGATGTAGTTGCATTATTGATATTTATGTTATTTTCATTTTTTTAAAGACACATGACACCTAAAAGATACCATAAACTCACAATCTTCTCATTTTATGATCCTGTAGATGGCGTCTAGACCGCATCGAAGGAGTAGGAAATCGGAAAAGTCTCAGGAACGTTTGGCCACTCATATCGCCAACCAAATGGCCACGATATTACCTGACATCGTAGTACAAGTACAACAAGCCCTTGCTGCAAATCCTACTAACCCTCCTCAACAACAGGACCAGATCATCAACGACCCTCCTACCATCAAATGCTCCTACAAACATTTTAAGTCTTGCGATCCCCCAAAATTCGAAGGGACTGAGGGAGTCACTGCTCTCCTACATTGGTTCGAGGAGATGGAAAACGTTTTCTTAAACTGCGATTGTCCTGAGGATCGCAAAGTTCGTTATGCCACCGGGAGACTACTTGGTGTAGCTCTCACTTGGTGGAATACGGAGAAAGGAAAGAGGGGAACGGAAGATGCGATGGCCTTAACTTGGGAGGAGTTAAGGGAAATCATGACTAGGCGATTCTGTCCTAGGAGTGAAATTAAGAAATTGGAAGATGAATTTCATGCCCTGAAGCAAAAAGATGGTGATCACTCTACTTACAACAAAAGGTTCTTGGAGTTGAACCAGATGGTACCAAACTTATTCACTCCAACCTACCGTCTGATCGAACATTACATTCGAGGACTTCCCTCGAAAATCCAAGATTCGGTCCTCAGCGTTTCACCGGTAACACTCGAAGCTGCCATGGAGTTGGCAACAGAACTGACCGAAAACCGAATTCGCAATGGGAAGTTCAAGGAAGAAAAGAAGAAAACCCCTGCTGAGGGACAAACCTCAAACCACCACACTCCTTCCTCTAAATTTGCTAACAAGAGGAAGCGTAACAACAGGAACTTTGCAGTCACCCATACCAACACCCCTGTTCCTGCTGCACCCATCACTCAAGCCACTCCTCCACCCGCGCCATACAAAAGACCATACACAGGACCACTACCAAAATGTAACCGTTGTCAGTATCACCACTCCCCTGACTACCCTTGCCAATACTGTACAGCTGCGGTCGCGCTGGACACACTGTTCAACACTGCCGCGCGCCTCAACGAACAAACCGCCATCAACCTATAACCCAAACCCACCAACAATTTATGGGTCAAGCCCAACAACAACAACCATTTCCACCCACTCAACATTTAGCCCAAACATACTATCAACCCAACTACCCTATGGGCCAACCTATGCGGGCATGTTTCAATTGTGGAGATCCAAGTCATTTCAGGAACACATGTCCAAGACTGGTTAATATTATTCATGCTCAGGCCCAAGCCAATCCTGTGAATCAAGCGAACCAAGCTCCTCCACCTGCTAGGGGAAGGGCTTTCAATATTAACGCAAACCAGGCCAGAGCTGACGGCAATGTGGTCAACGGTACGTTTCTTATAAATGGTAGATATGCCTCTATGTTATTTGATACTGGTGCGGATAGAAGTTTCGTGTCATTAGAGTTTGAACTATCTTAAGTAAAAATCGAGATAAGCTCGCGGAATCCATAACAGTGGAAGTTGCAGATGGAAAACCAGTTTCGTTAGACTCTATTTTACGCAACTGTACGCTCACCCTAAACGACCACGATTTCTCAGTCGATCTTATTCCTATGAAGCTGGGAAGTTTCGACATCATAGTCGGAATGGATTGGCTCAGTCAGCATAATGCGGAAGTTGTATGTCGTGAGAAATTTATTCGTATTCCTCTTTCAAACGGTCAGACTCTTCGAATTATTGGAGAAACCTCGGCGAAAGGACTCAACTTAATGTCTTGCCTTCAAGCTCAAAAATACCTTCGCAAGAATTATGTCGCGTTTTTAGCCCATATCATCAAGAAGGGAACCGCAGAAAAGAAACTTGAAGATATTCCTGTTGTAAAAGATTTTCCACAAGTTTTTCCTGACGACATTTCAGGACTTCCTCCAATCAGAGATGTCGAATTTCGTATCGATCTTATACCTGGTGCTACACCAGTGGCAAAATCTCCATATAGGTTAGCCCCCTCTGAAATGCAAGAGCTAGCCAGTCAATTGCAAGAGTTGACTGACAAGGGATTTATACGCCCCAGCTCATCGCCTTGGGGTGCACCTGTACTTTTTGTAAAGAAGAAGGATGGATCTTTTCGCATGTGCATCGATTACAGAGAGCTCAACAAGTTAACTATCAAAAATCAATATCCTTTACCTCGTATAGATGACCTTCTTGACCAACTACAAGGTGCCAGTTGCTTTTCGAAAATCGACCTTCGATCTGGCTATCATCAGCTTAGAGTGCATGAAGAAGACGTCCCTAAAACTGCTTTTCGAACTCGATATGGTCACTATGAATTCATGGTTATGCCGTTTGGATTAACCAACGCACCAGCTGTTTTCATGGACCTAATGAATAGAGTCTGCAAACCTTACCTTGATCGATTTGTTATTGTGTTCATTGACGATATTCTTATCTATTCAAAATCCAAAGCTGATCATGAGCGTCATCTGCGACTTGTTCTTGCACTTCTAGAAAAGGAAAAGCTTTATGCCAAGTTCTCTAAATGTGAATTCTGGTTAAAAGAGGTGCAATTTCTCGGGCATGTAGTCAATGACAAAGGAATACATGTGGACCCATCAAAGATCAAAGCAGTTCAGGAATGGCAAGCTCCACGTACGCCAACTGAAGTAAGGTCTTTTCTTGGACTTGCTGGTTACTATCGTCGATTCATTTCAAACTTCTCTTGCATTGCGGTGCCACTCACGGCTTTAACCCATAAAGGGAAACCATTTGTATGGGGGCCCAAGCAAGAAGAAGCTTTTCAAACTCTCAAGCGAAAACTTTGTGATGCACCAATCCTCACTCTTCCTGAAGGTTGTGATGATTTTGTAGTCTATTGCGACGCGTCAGGACAAGGATTAGGTTGCGTTCTCATGCAAAGAGGGAAAGTCATAGCTTATGCCTCAAGGCAACTCAAGACACACGAAAAGAACTACACCACTCATGACCTTGAACTTGGAGCCGTTGTATTCGCTCTTAAGATATGTAGACATTATCTTTATGGTACGAAGTGTGAAATATACACTGACCACAAGAGTCTTCAACATATCTTCAATCAGAAAGAGTTAAATATGAGGCAACGAAGATGGGTCGAACTCCTAAATGATTACGACTGTGAAATAGATACCACCCTGGTAAAGCAAATGTGGTGGCTGATGCACTTAGTCGAAAGGGTTATGCGAACTCCATTCATCTTCTATGTTCGCAAATTATAACCAATATTAAGGATCAAATTCGAGAAGCTCAACACGTTTCAATAACAGAGGAAGATGTACAAAAGGAAATGTCCTGTGGGGCCGAGCTAAAGCTGGAAACTAAATCTGATGGTATTTTGTATTACCTAGATCGTATATGGATTCCTAACCACATCAATCTTCGTGAAACACTCATGCATGAAGCCCATAAGTCGCGATATTCTATACACCCAGGAGCCGATAAGATGTATCAAGACCTATGGTACACCTATTGGTGGCCTGGAATGAAGAAAGATATTGCCGTTTTTGTTTCCAAGTGTCTCACTTGTTCTAAAGTAAAGGCTGAACACCAAAGACCCTCAGGACTTCTAGTCCAACCAGAAATACCTGTCTGGAAGTGGGAAAATATAACCATGGATTTCATTACCGGTTTACCTCGCACTTCTAGTGGGTATGACACTATATGGGTGATTATAGACCGACTCACAAAATCAGCTCACTTTATTCCTATTCGAGAAGATTTCAAGAACGAAAAGCTTGCTCGTATTTATATCAACGAAATCGTCAGCCGACATGGAGTTCCGTTAAGTATTATTTCTGATCGTGATGGTCGTTTACCTCACGAACATGGCAGGCAGTACAATCCGCTATGGGCACTCGACTAGATCTCAGTACCGCCTATCATCCTCAAACTGATGGACAGTCTGAGCGCACCATTCAAACCCTTGAGGACATGCTTAGAGCATGTGTCATAGACTTCAAGGGAAATTGGGACGCCCACCTACCGTTAGTCGAATTTTCGTACAACAACAGTTATCATTCTAGCATCGGCATGGCACCTTTTGAAGCTTTATATGGTCGAAAGTGTCGATCTCCTGTTTGTTGGCACGAAATTGGGGAAGCACAAATTACTGGTCCAGAATTGATCCAAGAAACCACAGATAAGATTCATCAAATCCGAAACAATCTTCTAGCGGCTCAAAGTCGTCAAAAGAGTTACGCAGATAAACGACGGAAGCCCTTGGAGTTTAGCGTTGGTGATCATGTGCTTTTAAAAGTGTCACCGTGGAAGGGAGTAGTTCGTTTTGGTCAAAAGGGAAAGCTAGCACACGTTACGTAGGACCTTTCAAGATACTCGAAAGAGTAGGTCCTGTAGCATACAAGCTTGACCTACCGGAAGAACTCGACAAAATTCATCCCACATTCCACGTGTCGAACTTGAAGAAGTGCCTCGCTGATGAGAACCTTCATATTCCACTGGAGGATATTCAGATTGATGAATCCATGCATTTTATTGAAAGGCCAGTAGAGATTATGGACTATGGAGAAAAAACGTCTACGTCGAAGTCGCATTCCTATTGTTAGGGTACGCTGGGAGTCGAAACGGGGACCTGAGTTTACTTGGGAACGTGAAGACTCAATGCGTGAAAAATACCCTCATCTTTTCCCTACTACTTCAACTGTTTAAATTTCGGGACGAAATTCCTAAAAGTAGGGGATACTGTAACATTTGTATAAATCGGGTCTCCAAAACCCGCTCCGTTTTGTAATCAAATACCAAGATATGAAATTACATTAAATATTTATGAGTATTTCGAGTTTAAACGTTACATAATTAATATATAAACTAAACTATAAAAATTATATTTGATAAAAAGTTAAAATAAAATAAATAAAAAACATTTGTAGCTGACCGGACTCGAACCCGGGTCAACTGCCTCCAACGACTTATCTACCGATCTTTTAACCACTCCGCCACCAATTGTTTTCTGTTAACATTATGAAAACAATTGAATTTTATACACAAACACGACTTAACGGTTAATGATATCTGGATAACGGAAATCGGTAAACCGAACCGCCAAATCAGTTTTTGTCCGTTAGTTAACTTATAACCGATGAATATCGGTTTCTAATTAAAGTTCAGATTGAATAAACTTCAAGTTTTGGGTTTTTGAAACCGAAAGACATTCAAACTTCAAATAATTCAGATTCCAATCATTTATACGATTCAGGACCGTCTCAAATACACTCCAATCCCTTTTCGTCGCAATTTCAAGTCTTTTGAGCACAAGAAAACTGTCGCCGGAATTCTCTGCAAATCTCGCCGGAAAACCGTGTTCAACTCAAACCAGTAAAATTTCCTCTCTTGCTGTTTCAATCTATTGTTAGGACACTACTAACATTATTCCGTCACTCAAAATCAGTCACAGAAGACTTTGCTGGATTTTCTGGGTTCGCCGGAGAAACTCTGGAATTCGCCGGAAACACGCTAGTTAACGGTAAACACATTCAATCGTGCTAATAATCCATGTACTCTGGTTCAATTTCAAATCTAATTCTTTAATTCTGTTGTTAGACTCTCTCAGCCGGAGGTTCAAAAACAGAGTTACCTGTTCTCGCCGGACTTTCTGAAGAAGACGACCTGTCCGGTATTTCTTTTCCCCAAACTGTTCGGTTTGTTCATTCAAATTAGTAATCGTGTTATTTAAGTAGTAGAACCCTGAACCAGTGGTCTGAGTAAAAACCGGTAATTATAGTGAAGAAGACGAACCTAAAAAAACGGGTTAAGAGTAAATAAAATTCGGATAGTTAACGGGTTAGACACACAGTCCAGCGGTGGACTGTGTGCAAAGTTTATATACGAGTCCCGAGTTCGATCCTTACTACACACACACTGCATAATAACATTCCTTTTTATTCATAAAACTAACGGGTTAGATCGAGTAGTTGTTAAGTATAATATAATTCAAGAATATAACCGGGTTAGACACACAGTCCAGCGGTGGACTGTGTGCAAAACAAACTGCACGTCGCGCGATCGAGTCCCGTCACACACACCGGTTCAATGGGATTAAAACGTTTTGCAAAATAAAGGAATTTTCGGTAAATTCGAATAAGTGTATAAATATAATTAAAACTGGAATCCTAACGGGTTAGTCACGTAGCTCAGTTGGTAGAGCTACGTGCGCGTGAACGGAAGGTCACCGGTTCGAATCCCGCTCGGCGCAAGTATTACCGCTGACCGAACGCGGTCAACGGTCAAAACAGTAAAAAATATTATTATTATTTTTTTTTTAAATATTTATTTGTTTAATTTAAATTAAAAATCAATTAAAAATACTTAAAAATAACATTTTTAAGGATAGAAAATAGCCAAAACTCAGAAAAAATATATCTAAAAATCCCATTAAAATCTTTAATAAAATCCATCCATTTAATATATTTTTCCCATTATTATTTAGGTCAGTGATTCCTCGTTGACTCACTTCGTCTAAATCGTGCGCATCTCACCAACTCAAATCCAACGCACCCAATGTGAGTGAAACCTTCAAATTCCCCGTTTTAATCACGTTTTTGGGGTGTATCATGTGTCTTGTTCATTTACTTATTATAACTAAGTTATTGTGCATATATCATATCATGACATGTGTGTTAGTTGTTGCTGATAAGTAGTTATTATTGTTTGCAAATTATTATTTCAGTACATGCAATTGCTGAGGCCGTAGCTCCCCATCCCTCGAGGTTGAGTTTGATCCCCATTTTATTATGCGGTTGATCAGGGCGTGCCCGCACGATCGGCTCCGTTTGATTGAGCCTTGATCGGTCATTTTATTTACATTTCAATACATGCAATACGTTCGGCTCCGTTTGATTGAGCCTTGAGTGCACAGTTCAATTTACATTTTCAGTTCATGCAATACGCTCGGCTCCGTTTGATTGAGCCTTGAGCGCACAGTTCAATTTAGATTTTCAGTTCATGCAATACGATCGGCTCCATTTGATTGAGCCTCGATCTCACAGTTCATTTATGTTAATTATCATATGATGTTGGTATGTTCATGTATGCTATCGATTGTTAATGTATGTTATAATTGTAACTGATGTTGCCATTGCTTGATTTCATACATATGCTCTTTTATGATTATGCACAATATTTTATTGATAAACTAACCAGAAAGTCATTATTAAATGTTTATCTATAAGGTTCACTCGCCAACTATGTTTACCCAAAAAACCTCCCATTTTACACATGATACAGGTGAACCAGCAGCAGCTTGGAACACGTAGGACCTGGATTAGAAGAAATAAAACGATTTAGTATTTGGATTATTATGTTTGGGTATTTTCCTTTGTAATGAATGAACATGTTTGAACGTTTGAGAAATGTAACTTTGACTTCATTTAATAATGGAACATAATAGTAAATGTCATGTGCTTTGGTGATAACCCAATTATGCCCCGACTCTTATTTCCGCTGCGGGTCGGGGTGTGACAGTACTGTCTTCTAGTACCGATTCAGAGGATAGACGTGCAGGAGAAAAGAAAAGAGCGGGGAAATTGGCAAAGAAACGTCAAGATGAGCTGAAGCGTAAAGCCGAAGAACGAAAAAGAAAGGAAACAGGCAAAGACGATACTACTTACATTCCGTCTGAATCTGAGCTTGAATCTGGTTTTAGAACTCCGGTCAAGTAAAGACAAAGAAGGATGAAAAGATTTGCAGCTTGCATATCTTCGATTGTTAATCCAACAGAAGTTGGTGCTAAGCCAACTACTGAAGCAAATGTGGAGGAACAAACATAGAGTATTCCATCTCCACTACATTATATGCATCCCGAGCCAGATCAGCCACATATTGAACAAGAAATATCTTCGCAACAACCACTAGTTCCTGAACAAGAACCTGAACAGCAACAACCAACACTGCAACAATTTGTGCCAGAACCTGTTCAACAACCTATCCTGATCCTGAGCCTGACGAGCAACCAAGACCACAACAGTCGGCTCAACAACAGTCTCAACCATCTCATGATCCTCAATCTCGTCCTACATCACAACCGTTTAGCTCACAAGCATTCTTTGACGAGATTAATTTAGACGATCTACAAGGAGGAGATGAGTTTCGGTTTGATGATCCTAGAATTGATGACTTGCAGAAACAAGTGACGATGAACGTTGTGCACATCGTTTAACTACAAGAGCAGATTAACTTGTTAACTGAAGAGAAGTTTGAGATGCTTGAAAGAATTGGAGGTTTAATCGTTGATAAACAGCAACTCGAAGCGATGATGGCAAGTATTATTTCTAAAAATGAAAGATTATGATTGATGAAATTGAACGTGAAGAAGCAAGAGAAAGAGTTGTAGAGCGAGAACGGTTGGCAAAAACACAATCTGATGTGTTAGGGAAAGGTAAGCGTAAGATTATGGAGGATTCTGTGACTGAAGAAGCTGTGCCAGAAGCTGAATCTGGGCCAATACAGTGTTGGGATATCGTAGTGTATGAGGAACCGAAGAATTTTATTCTGATAGGAAAGCTTGTGGATGTTGATATAGCTTTTCTGGATATTTCCCAACGACATCGAGAGTGATTGATGAAAAAGATGGGAAAAGATAGTAAAGAATCAGTTGAAGAAAAAGAAAAGGAGGAAGAGATAGAAGATACTGAAGAAGTTGACGTTGATGATAAAGATTCTTGTGATTCGGATGATGGTAATGATGATGATAATGTGGGTGATCGGGTGTTCGTGTAATAGATTCAAATATTAATGAATTAGTTGAACTTTCCGAGTATTTTGATGACTCTGAGAACCAAATTACTGAAGAGGAAGGGATAAACAAAGTTGATGAATCGATAGATGCTCAGCAGGCAGGAATTTTCACAGAAAATGTTACATCTTCTATTCCTGTTGTGCAAAAGCCATTTGTTCTATATCTTGAGCATGATGTTGAAGAGGGAGAGTTTGTGCATAGTTACTCGAAAGAAGAGATAGCTGAAATGCTCGGAATTAGTGGAGAAAAGTTCGATTTTGACTTTGAAGACGAATTGAATGAGATAGATGCTTTCAAACCAAATGCTTATGTTTTTGAAGAAATAGAAGACGCAAACGTATATGATAACCTTATCACTGAAAGTGACTCTGATGAAGATGCTAATGATGCCGTTAGGGTACAGAGGATTTACCAACGTTTATCAATTTATTTACAACAGATAGCTCTGAGATGTTACAAAAGAAAGTATTGGAAGCTGTTAAAGAAGGAACGATTACTGAAAAGATGTCTACAGCTGAGATTATCGAACAAAAGAAGAAATGGTTTAGGGAGAGTCCAGCTGAGCGAAAGTTTAAAAGACCCCTGGCATTTTTTACTAGAGATGCTGATATTTCTTTGGGAGATATTTTGAGTTGGGGTTGGATTGAAGAGCTGAATGTTTATGCTATTAAGAGAGAATTTGGGATTCAATACTCCGATATCTAAGTGACATCAAAACTCTGCCATATTGGGACATTAATGAACTTGTGCAAACAAAGATGATAAACCTAAAGATGAAGTTCCATGATCAAAAGTTGTGGAGATTGATCAAATTTGAAGCAAAGCATGGTTTTGTTCACTGGAAACCGCATTATCCGCGTCGTATTATTAAAGAAAATCCAGTGACAAAAGGGAAAGATATTACGTTGATTGTGAAGAAACCACGGGTGTTGAAAAACTTGTCGATGATCAAAATGGAGCAAGATTTCTATACGATCTTCAAGTGGTGGCATTATGATTCTAATACAGGTGAGGTTGTTATTTGTGTACACCCAGATGAAGATTCGTGGAAGATAACTGAGGAATTAACTGAAGCCGTCATAGCACACAAAAGAATATTTTGGTTGTGGCGAGGCATTCGAGTACTAGACCCCATGTGGCTAGTAAATTGTTCGAAGAAAGACATTGAATGTTTATTTTATAGCAAGATCAGTTTTGAAGAAAAGGATCAGGAGCAAGCACTTCAATTTCAAAAGGTCGTAAATGTGTGCTTTGCAAATGATATTCATTCGGGATCGAATTGGAAGACAACCTGGAGAAAGATTGAGAAGAAGGAGTTGAAGAAAACTGAATAAAAGGAAGCCCGAATCGTTGAACGCTCAAGAGTAGCATCGTTAAGGAGTTTTCAGTTTTTGAAGTGACGTCCTCTGACCGATCAAACGCCTATTGCTTCTGAGGAACGTCGAAAACCATTAAAAGATTTTTTAGGCGTTAAAGTCAAATCAAATTGAAGTTTTGAAGATTATCCAGACTATGGCAACATCAAAGGGGGAGTTTGTTGGTGCATAATGTCTATTGCCTACGTCTCATTTTGTACGTAACAGTTCACTCGTACCAAATCGTCGTCTTCCGAAAATTTGTCCAAGTGTAATCCGAACCTAAAACTTGTTGTGTTTAACAAATTGATAGTTGATTTTCAGGTTATTAGAGCCGATATTAACGATTTTGTGGTCAATTTTAAGTTTTACCGATCCAATTTCCCTAGATCTAAGTTTTAGTCCAAATCGTATGAAATTTTGACATTATAACAGTGAGATCGTGACGAAATTACCTTGCCCATTGTAAGAGGTGTCCAAATCAACCTCAACAATGTGAATAACAAGCACAAAAACCAAGAAATGAAGTTTTAGATATGAATCACACAAAATCTCTCTGAGTCGCTCAACAGTGCTAAAAGAACAGAAATCTCATTTTTGTGCGAGACAATGGATATTTATACTTACTCTGTTTCGTACGAAAACTTGTAAATCGTACCAAATGTATTCCTTGGTTTCGTATAAAAATGACTTAACCGCATGAAACTTGATTTTGTACGAATCAAATCTAAAAACTTTAAACTTTTTCAATTCCAATTTTTATTTTTTAACTTTTTATTCATTTTCGCAAAAAAATTATATGTTTCAAAAATCCACTTGACTAACCAAGTCCAAGTTAATGACCCTGGTTATCCAATTTGCCTTCCAAGTCCAAGTTTATGACCTTGGTTGACCATATTTGACCAAACAGATTTATTTTAACATGTAAAGTTTCAAACTAATGAACTTTCTTGACATTTGAGTAAACTTTGTTAAAAATTAGCTCCCAACCCATGATTCCAAGCTTTCCTCAGCAAGATGTTGCTATGAATCTAAACATCAGTGTTTTTATCATCGGTAAACAAAAAATAAACTATCAAGCTAAGAAAACTAAAAATCTTTTTGGGTTTTTAAGAAATTTTTCAAAGAAAAACATTTTTGTGAATTTTGTGTTTTCAGAGGATCATTTCAAGCATTCATATAGGTCATCAGTACCATTAGTCTGGACACACCTTTTAAGCTTTTAAACAAATTTACCTAGATTGCCAATATATTAATCCATTTAAACCTCTTCTCGTTTCTCAACGTTTCAAGATATGTTAAGGTATTATTAGAAACACGAAATAACTGTGTTCCCATCTCTGAATATACTCCCGTATCGAGATTCCAAGAATGTCATATTACAGGTGAATATATCGCATTGATATCTGTATATAGGGTGAATGCGAGACCTTGAGAGCTCAGGTTAGTACTACCGTACAGACAAAGAGATGAAGGCTCGTCTTTAGGTGGTGTTCCATTAAGGAATCTTTTGTACTGCAAATGTCATAAATGCTTAAGACATAATCATTTTATGCAGCTTTCGGGGAAATAATGCGAAAGTATTATATAAGTTCTAGGCTATTGCTTTCGCAAAATCAGAAGAACTCAAATAATACCCCAGATATCAATCAAATATAAAGATCTAGTATCGCAGAATATGACATTCACTCAAACGAAATTTCGGAGTACTAAGTCCATATATCCGAGAGATGTTAACCCACAAGTTAGTCAGTTTTTGTGTTTAGGTTTATATCTCGATAACAATCTACTAAACGAGTGAAGTCTATTGGCATATCTATAGTAAGACTTGCTTAAACACTTTAAAACAATACAATTCTTTAGCATACTGTGACTATCATTTTTGATTTACTACGATCACTCTTTTTACACAAAAATCTTTTTGGTTTTTTAAATGTTTTTGTATTTTCCTCAAATATTCTTCCTCTAAAATCAAAAATATATTTTTGGATTTTTTAAGAAATTATAAGAAAGAATGTACAGAAAAACATTTACCTGATGACAAATTCACATCAAGTCGTCATCATCCTCAAACTCAACCTCAAAATCATCCACTGAGATCATATTTTTTAAACCATTTAGCTTTAACAAATTTTTGAACTTTGTTTTATCAAAAGCTTTGGTATAAAAATCTGCTTTTTGGTCATCAGTGTGGATTTTCTCAATTCGTACCAACTTTTTCTCGTAGCAATCACGAATAAAGTGGTGTCGAATCTTGATATGTTTAGTACGTGAGTTTTGACATGAGTTTTTGGTGATATCGATCACAGCCTGATTATCTACATGTATAGGCGTATCAAGAAATTGCAAACCGAAATCTCTCATCTGTTGTTGTATCTAGAGAATCTGAGCACAACAACCGGAAACCGAAACGTATTCAGCCTCACAGGTAGAGAGAGCGACCGAGTTTGTTTCTTGCATTTCCACGTTACCAAACGGGTTCCGAAGAACTGGCAGCAGGCCATTGTAGATTTTGTATTCAGTTTGCAGCATCCGAAATCAGAATCCGAGTAACCTGCAAGATTAAAATCATCATGTCTAGGGTACCACAAGCCGGTGCTTGGAAAACCCTTCAGATATCTCATTATGTGTTTAACGATAAGCATGTGACTCTTTTGGATTAGACTGATAACGGGAGCACAGGCACGTTGGATACATGATATCTGTTCGAGAAGCAGTGAGATACATCAAGGATCCGATTTGGAGCGATATAAAGTTTCATCAACATTTTCGCCGGTAAGATCTGGACAAATGGCGTGATTTGGAGCTAATGGGGTCGATGCTGGTTTAGCTCCGGTCATATTGAATTCCTCCAATATGTCATGAACATATTTCGTCTGATGAATGAAGATACCATCAGGCAACTGATCAACCTGAAGTTCTAGAAAGAACTTCACCTCCCCCATTGAGCTCATTTTGAATTTGCGCTTCATGACTTCTTCAATGTCTTTACACAGCTTGTCATTTGTTGATCCAAAGATAATATCATCCACATATATCTGTATGATAATTAGATGCCCATCGACTTCCTTTGTGAAGAGGTTGAGTCTACTGTTCCCCTGATAAAGCCATTATCCAGAAGATGATTCGATAATGTTTCATACCAACCTCTCGGGCTTGATGAAGACCATATAAGGCTTTATTCAAGAGGTAGACTTTATCTTTGTGCACTGGATCAACGAACCCCGGTGGTTGGCCGACGTACGCCTCCTATTTCACTTTACCGTAAAGGAAAGTAGATTTAACATCCAATTGGTACACCTTGAACCCTTTCCACGAGGCAAAGGCCAAGAATATGCGAATTACTTAAGGATGTGCAACTTGGGCGTAGACTTCAGTATAGTCTATCCCTTCTTGCTGATGAAACCCTTGAACCACAAGTCGAGCTTTGTTGCGCATGATAACTCCTCTATCATCTCTTTTACACTTGAAGACCCATCTTGTATTAATCTTTTTGTGATGATCTGGCAGATCAACAAGCGTCCAGACGCCAAGTTTCTGGAATTGCAATAACTCTTCTTGCATCACATCCACCCAACTTTCTTCTTTCAACGCGTCTTTCCAGTTTCCCGGTTGAACCTGAGAAACAAAACAGCTGTGAGAAAATCCGAAGTGGAGCAATACTAGTATAGAAACAGCTTAGATCTTTATTAATCTGATTGCGATTTTGCACTCCCGATTGTAAGCTGCCTATAATGTTCCCTGACGGATGATATGAAAGTGTCCTTGGCATCACTTCAGTTGGAACATCTACTTGTGATTGCAAATTTGAGATATTTTCATCGACAACCCGTACAAATGAAGAAGCTTTATTCCTAGCATTAGACTGATCAGCCTGTTGGTTCAGAAAGACTTCAATCTGTTCAGATCCCTCATCAGAACTGGATCCTCCATCTTCGAAAGTTGGTTCCCGATCAGAGTCATCATCTTCATTTGGCTGGGCAGAAGATTCAGTAGCATTAACATTTGTAGTAGGAACCTGATTTAGAACAGAAGAGCTTTGATCAACATCAAAAGTGTTAACTGGTAAAGATGTAGAAATCACCAACGGTCGAGGAACTTGTTCTTGAATAGATAACTGATGTTGTTGAAATAACATAAAAAGTTCTTCTTCAGTTGGCACATCTGAAAGATCAAACAAACCCCACGATCCATCGTAGTTAAACAGCCACAGATCCACAGGCTTCTGCGTAGGCGTTGTTTATCTTTGACAATCTACGTGCTGCACTAGAACTACCTGGTTCAGACTCGGCAAGAAAACATGTTTTTGAGGAGTAGCATAGCCAACAAAGGAACCCTCCAAAGATTTGGCTCCAAATTTACCAGCCGGGTCCAAGATGGTACACGATCATCCAAAAGGTTCCGAAAAAGCTAAGTTAGGCTTTCGTTGATTTAGTAACTCGAAACATGTCTTTTTGTGAGGCTTAAGTGTCAACACACGATTTAGGGTATTGCATGCTGATGCTACTACTTCACTCCAAAAACTGATCGATAATTTCGAATCAGCAAACATTGTTCTAGCAGTTTCTATCAATGTGCGATTCTTTCGTTCAGCTACTCCGTTTTGTTGTGGAGTATAAGGGGCACTGAATTCATGAAGAATCCCCTTTTCATTGCAGAACTCTTGCATCTTCTTGTTCTTGAACTCCGTTCCATTATCACTGCGAATTCTCTTAATGGGCAAATGATATAAATTCTCGAGCTTTCTGAAAAGGATCATAAGAGTTTCAAACGTTTCATCCTTGCTTTCCAGAAAGAACACCCATGAAAATCGAGAATAATCATCTGTAACGACAAGACAGTATAGATCTCCATAAATACTTTTAACATTGACTGGTCCAAAGAGATCCATGTGTAGTCTTTCTAGTGGTAGCTTTATCGAATTCAACAGCTTTCTCGGGTGTGATTTCTTATGCTTCTTCCCCTTTTTACAGCTAAGACAATCATCTGATAAATGAAAACTTCTCAAATTGACACCCTCCACTAAGTCGTTATGCATAAGAAAATTCATCTTTCGAAGATGAATGTGCCCCATTTTTCTATGCCATAAAATTGACTCTTTTTCGGTAGCTTTGGAAACAAAGCATTGAACTTTCTTTGATGTGGTAGAAGTAATGCTCATGTCAAGGACATATAAATCATTTTCTCGCGGAGCTCGCATCAGAATCCATTCTTCTTGAATCTTGAAACCCGGTTTTAGAATAAGACATTCTTTATCATTGAAATGTGTCGTGAACTTCTTGTCACAAATTTGCGAGACACTAAGCAGATTGTTCTCAAGTTCAGCGATATAGTTCACTTTATCAAATGATACAACTCTGTTCGAGAGAATCCCTTCTCCGACAATCCTACCTCCCTGCGTTCTAGCAAATCCAACATATCCTCCTCGAATAGCTCTAACATCATTGAGCAGCGCAAGCATTCCTGTCATGTGGCGAGACGCTCCACTATCCATGATCCATTTTGACAACATAGAACGTTGGAAGCCCCTGCACACATGATCAACAAAATTTATTTAAACAAAGAGACCCAAGCCTATTTGGTCTTGGGTGGGTTTGGAATGTCGAACTTTGGAACCATTTGGTTCTTTTCAATCTTTTTAAGCTCAATGTTGTTTGGAACAGAAGGTTTGAGTTCAATCTTGGATGATTTGGTGTTAACAATTTTAGCTACCCATTTCTGTGTTTGTGATTTAGCCCTTTTGACATAAAATTTTGAATCTTTTTGTTGAATTTTTTGTGATGTTTCACCAATTTCAAACTTACATTGAGGTTGAATAATTGGTTTAACATTTTGATGAGATTCAGTTTTTCTTTTAAGAATTTGTTTCGGCATAACCATGGGTGCTTTTTTCCTTTCATCCTTGGTGAATCTTTTTGGAGAAGAAACTGGTTTTGAACTTTCTTGTGAACAATATCTGCGATATTTCCAACATTCTTGCATTTAAAGCATGTCCTGCTGTCCTTATGAATAGAGGTATTCAAAACATGTTTCTGTTTTTGTTTCTCTTTTTCTTTAAGAAAATCACCATTTGATTGAGTACGAATGATTTCCTTTTCCTTCTCGGTTGTTGTCCCAAATACAAAATTCATTTTCTTTGTAAAATCCCATTTTTGGGACCTGTTAGTTTTATGTTGCTTCTGAAAACCCAAACCTGCTCATTTGTTTTCCGGATAATCTCCATTTTTTCGATTGTAAGGTCGGTTATCAGTTTTGATTTAGAATAGAAAGATGAATCATGTTTATCTAAATCATCATAACTTACCTCCATCAGCTTGAACATTTTATCAACACAACCTCTTTTAACATTCTTGATGGGAAAATCTTCATTCGAAAGTAGTTTAACAGATCCTTTCATTTTATAGACTATGATATTAGGATCATCATTTAAACTATTTTCTGATTTGTCATCAGATTTTGACTTCTCAGACTTTTCAGACTCAGCCACTTCAGATTCATTTGTTAACACTTTTTCAATCACATTTTCTACCACTTCAGAATCACACAACCATCATTTTTAGTGTAAGTTATATCGATATCCTCAGGCAACTGTTCGGTTTTCAATTTAAGATTTAGCGCCTTTTCTACCCCAGATGGATTTTTGCAAGCATAACTGTTCCACATGGGTGGAGGAACTCGATCATAACTTCCACTCTTTGTTTCAACATTTTTAGATTCCTCGGTATTTTCAATTTTTGGTAAAATGTGAACTATGACAGATGAGCTTGTGTAATAACTAATTAACAGTTTGTTAACTCGTTCGGTTTCAATTCTATTTTTCCAGCTCACTTTTGAGCTCAGCAATAGTGTTTAGATGAATATTAATTGCCATTTCTTTATCCAGCACTGTTGCTTTAAGCATCATAAGTGTTGCATCATTTTCTCTGAGTGCTTTATTATATTATTTAACAGACGCACTCAATTTGTCATATGCTTCGTTTGTGGTTTTGTAATCGCTTGACAAATTGTCTGTTAAACTTTGCAATTCAGCAAATCTTTTGTCTTTCACAAGACACTCACCACATGGTTTATCACACTTTGAACAAGATTTTTCTTTCTCAGATGATTTGTTTACTTCATTTCCATTCGCCATGCACGCTTTAATGATGTCTTCTTTCAGCAATTCCTTTTTCTCATCCACTTTGACATCTTCAACCGGTTTCTTTTGCACTTCATCTGTTAAATGTTGAGTAGGTGCGAAATATCCGGCAAAAGTTTTTAAAACATCGTTAGCCAAAAGATGTTTGAATGGACCATTCGAAAGCTCCTCTTCCTCTGATGAAGTATGATAGTAATAATCGTCATCCTCAGGTTCTTTATCAAATGATGCCTCTGATTCTTCTTTTGGTTCATCAATAATTTCAGCCACCAATGCCAAACTTTCTCCTTTCGAAATATACTTGTTCCAATTAAACCCTTCGTCTTCTTGTGTAACAACCAAAGCTTTATCTTTAGACTCGGGTTGTTTCTCTTCTATTGGAACGATTCTTGTTCTTGGCTGTGGTAGGTGGTAGATCGCTCTTTTGTAATAGTCGTCTGCGAAAGGATTCTGATTCCCTTGAACCTCTCGGTTTGGACATTCTCTTTTAAAGTGACCTTTCTCCCGACACTTGAAACAAGTAACTTTGGATTTTATCAAATCCAACTTTCCCATCCGAACCTCCCAAATTTTCTTTACCAGTGATTTCCATAAATCTCTGTGCTCGTCGAACGATCGAAGCCATGCACCATTTTATATCTATCAACTCCATTTCATCTGGATCAATTTGATCGTAGTCTTCTCGTGTCATTTCAGAATTACCAATCTTTCCAGCAACAAGACTATCATATGACTCAAGAACTGAAGCAAGTAGAGACATAAGTTGTTTTGCCGTGTTTTCATCAAAATTTTGTGCGTTCTGAAAGTCAACAGCAATGTTGCATTGCAGAATTCTTTGACTTGCATTGGATGATGGAGTGGCTTGATTGTTCTGAGATTGATTTGATCCGAAAGAAGATTGTTGACTAGAAGGTGTATTTGGATCAACTGTTGGGTATGATTGAAAACCACTTGACTGAGTTGGAGGTGTGCTTGGTGAACTATATGCACTGATAGCAGTTTGAATCTTTGGCGCTTAGATCTAGGTAGCAGAACTGTTTTTGAAATAAAGATTAACATCTTGTTGCAATCTTTTGAACAGTCTTGTTTTTTGCCATCTTTTGCATCTCTAATTCATGACCTTCCAATCTCTCGATAAAGCGAGGCAACGAGAAATTACTATGTTCAACTCCATTCTTCAAGATGGTTAAGTAAGTCGACCATTCACCTTGTGGCAGAGAATCAACTAGCTTATCAACAAGCTCTTCATTTGTCTTAACAATTCCCATTCTCTTCATATGAACCACTAGATGACAGTATCGCTCAATTAGCTGCTTAACCGTTTCTCCTTTGATTAATGTGAATACATCAAACTCTTTGCTTAATAATGTCCTTTGCTTTTGCGGAGTTGAGCACTACCTTAAAATTTGAGTCGAAGAGCATTCCATAAAGATTGCGCATCATCATCATCATGTTGTAGTAAAGCCAAGATGTCTTCTTTGATCGATTGCTGAATTTGGCAAGGGTCTGTTCATCATCTTCTTTTTGTTGATCATTCTTTCTCGTTCAACATCAAAGAATTTGGCAAGGGTCTTTTCAAGCCCATTTTCGCCCACTAGTGCGATGTATTTTGCCTCGATTGCAAACCAGCAAGTAAAATGGTTAGCTTGCACCCAGTTCACAAACCTCTCACTCCAACTATCAAAGTCTTCCAGATTCATAAGCTTTGAAGGTTTAGTCATTGTTCCCATTTCATTCTCTAAATCGATGTTTTGAGCAGCTGCAGTGGTAACAACTGATGTGGTAAACGCATTGTAAATTCCTCAGACATTTTTTTTGCAAAAAGTTAGAACATACTTCTCCAAAACAAAAAGATCAGATTAGAAAAACTTTTGTGCGGTCGAAAGAATTTTTTGCGAAACAAATAACAAAGATTTTGTACGAAACAGATTTTGTATGATTCAAAATTTTCTCACAAGAACCACAAATTCGTAAATCAGTTCAATTTTACACGAAACACGTGTTTTAATTGAATGAATTTTTGTGCGGATGAATTTAGTACGAATCAAAACATTTAGTACGAATCAAGTTTGAAATTCTGAAAAAATTTAAGATTTTATGAAATTTAACTGATCCGTATGAAAATTTTAAAGCCGATGGTTCGTACCAAAATTAAAACAACTGTATTTCGTGCGGTTCAAACTTCAAACTGATCAAATTTTATCAATTTCAACATGATTTAGTTCAATTTTATGTCCGAATTATGGTATGGATTGATTAGATTGAAGATTAACTTGAATTACTAAAAACCTAGTCCATTTTGTCCATGAATTCGTCCGAAATTTGTCCAAAATCCAGCAAAGGTCAGAAAAATGATGAGGATGAAGATACGTCCAAGTCTGAACAGTAACTACTTGTTGTCTATCTGTAGATCAGATCTCATGGCTCTGATACCACTTGTGAACAGGGATCGAGCTCCCGAAATGAGCAATCGACCTGATCATACTCAACTAGAAGAGGCGGAATTCATTGCTAGAGAGGTAGATATGACAAACAAGATAGAAATTACTGTTTAACTGCTTCTGATCTATTAAAGACATTCAAGTTACAGACGCAAGTCAACAAACTGACAGAGCTTCGCTGTATGAAATGACAAATCTGTGACCAACTCTAACACAACACTTCCCTATTTATAGGTCGACATGACTCGTACTGAAGTGCGTGCACTAACAAACAAACAACATGATTCGTACGAAATGGTATTTCGTACGAGGGACTCACTCGTACGAAATCAGTATGTTTCGTGCAATCATAGTGTCAAACATATAAAATTTACATTTACTCAAATAAACATTTACTTGTAAACTTTTATAAACATTACAGATGTATCCTAGACGTAGGCAATAGACATTATGCACCAACAATGCTTGGACTATCGCTGACCCTAACACCTTTCCTTTTAGGTTGTTACCAAAGGATATATCACCCCCTCCATGTTCTAGAAAATCTTTGAGAATGGCTCTGCATCCTGTCATGTGCCTGGAGCATACACTATCTACACACCATAAACTATCAAAGAAAGTAGACGCTCCCTGCACATCAGTAACATAATCGTTTTGGTGAGTGTTTGTTTGGCTTTAGATGGGGTCACAGACATTCCAGCCTCAAGTCCAGGAGAATGGTCAGAGTTTTGAGCAACTTTTTGAAACATCTGTTGTGGACCATTTCCTATCAAGTGGTTGTAACCATGAGGATGCTTGTTCTCTCTTGGTTTGGAAGGTCTTTTGTAGACCTCATAACCATGGGGTACTCTTTGATAAGGTGGTTGGCCATATCCTCTTGGAAATTTGTTTGCTGGTGGTGTATCTGTTACCCGAACCTCTCTGGGAGCAGAGGTTACATTAAGTTGTTTGGTAATAGATGTTTGGACTGGCCATATGCTCATTTTTACAGACATCAAAATTTTTGAGATAAACACACTCTTGAGTTTTGTGATTTTTCTTGCCACAGATAGTGCAATGAGGTGCATCAATAATCACACTGGTCTTGTTTATGTCATAAGCTTTTAAGTGAAAACAGTTTTGAGTAACATGGTTTTTCTTTTCACAAAAGTCACATAACAAGTTTGATATCTTCTCTTTCTTCTTCTCTTTTTCAACACTTTTGTCAATAAATGTTGTAACATCTACTAGAAGGTCTTTTAAGGGAATGATTTTCACTTTAGGTGCTTTCACACCTCAATGGTTGAGAAGTTAATTGGCTTAAAGTTTTCAAGAATGTCACATTCATCTGACCATGTTGGTTTCAATTAGTATTTTTCAATTTCCTCAAAAGTTGAGGACCCTTCAGGTCTTTCCAATACAATTTTCTTTCCATTTCGTTCTGTAACTTTAATCTCTTGATTAGCCATGTTGGTAGGAATTCAACCAAACTAGAATTATTTATAGCAATGTTTTGAGAAACTTGGTCATTTTTGCGAAAGCCTATGCCAAATTTTATATTTCTTTTGATCTATTTTTCTAACATCAACTCATAACCTTCGCGGAACTCTACCCATTTTCACAGGTGATCTAGGTAAATTCAAGCTCCTTTTTACAACTAATGCACTTTTCTATCATTGTTTGTAGTTGATCCTTGGTTATGCTTGATATATGTTTGAGACTGCTGATTTGACTTTCTTTTCAAACAGTTTTAATTTTAACTTTTTAACAAGTTTTTCAAACTAAATTTCATCATATAAGATCTTGTTCCTAAGGTTTTCATTCACCTGTTTAATATTTTCAAAAGCAATGATACATTTGTCAGAACATAAGTCTTTAAGGACTTGAGATGATACCTTGGCAGTAGCCATCATCACACAATCACACCCTCCTTCACAAACACTAGACTCCCTAGGTCTGACAGAGGATTCACCATTTCTTCACCAACCTTTGAGTGTTTTGAGGTCTAGGACTTGGAGGTGTGACGATAGGGCCACTTGTTTGTCTCCTTCAATCTCTAGCAAAATGGCCTAACCCATTACACTTATAACACTTGATTTTAGATTTATCCAACCCAACTTTCAACCCCCATGCAACCTTGGAAATTTTCTGCCAATTCTTTTGTAAAATTTGCTAGTTCTAACGCTTAGCAAGGCAAGTTGGTGCAAGATGTCCATTTCTTCCAAATCAGTGGGGTCAAAGTGTTGAAGATCATTTAACTCAAAAGATCAGTTGTCAGGAACTTGGTTTTCCCCATTTGCTACAAAAGCATAATTGGGTGTGTAAGAATCAGAGTTAAATCCTCCACCAAAGTTATGTCAATAAAATGATCATAACCCTGATCCTTACTTCCACCAGAGGTTTCCTCTTGCCCGAAAAGTCTTGTACTACCAAAGACATAATTATTAGCAACTGTTCTTGACTCTTGAAGCTTCTTTTTCTAGTTAAGCTCTCTCTCATAAATTAGGAGCCTACCATGAAGCTAAGACAAACTCATATATTTGAAACCAAAAAAGTTTCTTGTTACGAAAGCAATAGTGTCCCATTTATCTGGTAATGATCTTAAAAATCGGCTATTCAAGGTTGAATTTGGAAAATCAACATTTACAGTTTTAGTTCACCTATTAGACAACTAAACCTCTTGAATTGTTGAGTTAATGATTCTCCTTTAACGTGACAAAATGTTTTATACTGTTGGTTTAGAACTTCTCGGTTGTTTTTGATAACTTCCTCTTTACCACCAAACTCCTCTTTCAAAGCATTCCACAACTCCTTAGCATGGTTACAATTCAACAAGCCAGCATAGATATCATGCAGCAGAGCCGTAGCAACAATACTAAATGCCTTGGCATCTAGCTTGATTTTCTGAAAATCCTGCTCGGAGTAGTTTTCCAGCTTCTTTGGTACTTGAACCTTGGGGTCTTCACACTCGGCACCATAGAAACATGTCGTCTGAAGATAACCGATTTCTAATAATACGTGTTCTATTGAGCAAGTATGTAACTCATACGACATTCCTAGATATTTTACTCCGATCTAACAAGTATCGGAGGTTTGCACGTCTTGTGTGGATCTTGTGAATTTTGAGACATTTTTTATTGTTTTCAAAGAGGTTTTTGTTTAAAATACTTTTGAACGTAAATAAACTTTTACTATGTTTTTCAATTCAATGAACAAACGATATATGTAGTAGGAGTTGATTGTTTATATAAATTGATTGTTTCGACTGAATTTGATTGACCAAGCTCTGATACCAATTGTTAGGATCTTAGTTTGATTATTGTGATAGTTAAGATGGAAATAATGAAAGAAGATAAAAAAGAGATGACATATGCAGTGGAATAATTAACTTTTCAATCACAACAACAAAGATATTGCTTTCATCAACAAGCTTTTATAAATTTGTAATCACAATTTTACATATGCATGAAGAATACAACTCCCCCTTAGCCTGATCACTCGTTGTTTGTTTGTACAAAAATGTCAAGGTGAAAGTGATGAATAGAATAGTATAGGCACTGTGCTACTTATAGTCAAAACGAAACATATGAAGAATCTAAGCTGACATCCCCTAGACAGCGACATCTAACAACCTAACAAACTCCTAACATCTGCTAGAGCCGAAGCACTGTTACATTAATAATACAAGTAACCTCTGTTGATCATCATCTATTAAGAATCCTCTTTTAAGCTATATCTTTTGTTGATCCACAGCAGAGCTAGCTTCATTAGACTTTATCTTTGTCACACCCTTAATTTCCACATGCGGAATATTACCGCGAGGAGTGTGACTGGCCAAGATCATGCCACCAATCATGTTGAACAACCATTTAAAACATAGTAAATCCATCACCACAATACGATTAGTGACTAAAGTTATAGTCAAAAAGCAACAATAAAGTTAACAGCGGAAGCATAAATTTTAATAATCCAAACAATAGTTTAATAGTTCATGGATTTTATTAAGAACCCAACAAAGGTTCAACGCAACCACTACATTCCTCTGCTGCAAGCTCCCGAGCTGTACATGAGGACCTGCAAAGCATGCAGTAGGGTGTCAACATAAAGTTGACAAGTTCACGGTTTTCTAGTTTATTTCCAAAAATGTAAGTAGTTAAATTACTCATTTATAATCATGTTATGGGGAGCTACCCCATTTGTAAGCTACCAAACTACGTAATACCGAACACTTGCGATTGTTGAATCATTGTTGCCTCGTTTATCGATGTCTATCATCATTGATGGTTGCCAAGGCATACTAGCTCACTCCCGTCCTCCTCAATGCACGTGTGAGCTTAGTGAAATCTAAAAGCGCTATCAATTAATATCCTGTTCGCTAGGCTAGGTGATTAATCGGTATAGTAAGTGGGGACTTCGTGATAGAGTTGCGTTTAGTACACTAAAGTCATGTATTATAAATAGCATTTAGTAGTATTCCTCCCCGGAATACTAAGCAATCCCAAACCAGCGAAAGTGTAGTTCGTTCCCAACCACCAAGAATACATGCTTTTAGTAATATGTGTGAACTCACCTTTACTTTGATCGGCAGTCAATTTACTTTTTTTAAGTTGGTCAACCACGTCCTAATTTGTTACCAAATACCGATTACGTTTGTATGCAACTAATTCATGTATTTTCTACACATGCCTAATCAGGCAATATCCAAGCATGTACTGTGGACAGTATGTGGGCCAAACATGGGTTCATAACAAAGCCCAATGAATAATAGTGTGTGTGCAGCCTAATCCACATTAAAGTGTGTCCCATTATCAAGTTTCCAGCACACTAGGGAGTGTGCGGCCACTAGATAATGTGTGGTCATGCAAAAGAAAGGTTGTACTTTGTGCATTACTTATATATTATATGAGTAAGTTTTACTCACATATATACTGTTAAGGAACAAGAGTGTGCGGTCAAGCCTAAATCAATGGTACAATGTGAAGTCCAACTTGTACAGTGCCGATGTGTGCGGTACCGTAATGTGCGGCCTACGTGGTGTGTATTATGAAGGTGTGCAATACGCGGTCCAGGGTGTACCTTAAGGTGTGTAGTGTCCAACAGGTCCTACCGTAGTTCAATTACATTGATTTAATATTAGGTAATCATTCAGTTTACAAAATCAAATAAGAAAAGTTTACAACTTTCACATCAGTTATCACGAAACCTAATACCTTTTCATTGACAACAAGCAGATCTACTTATCAGTCACTAACTAATCATTTGGATCAACTATAAATACCAAATCATCATCATCCGTATCATACGAACTAATCCCTTTAGATACTATGAACACTATGTCACCTAAAATTATTTAAAATATGTAGTGAATATCTTAACATAAATCATCATCGAACACAACATTTTATATGAAATCGTTACACCTTGCAAACTTACAAACCCTAGTTCATCTCTTATACTATGAATGTTTATAAATCATGTTATTGGTTTGTTAACACTAGTAGATCGTCAAAACCATATCTTATAACACTTGTTGGAACAACCAGAAACAAGCAATAAAGAACATCGCTCTAGAGCACATCATTCATAAAATCATCTAGTGACAAACACAAATATAAAAACGATAGGAACATACGAACCTGAATATGACAATAAAGAGTGTGCAAGAACAAGAAGAAGGATCTTCAAGAGAAAGGAGGAATCTTTGGGGAATAACAAGTTGCTGTCAATTTCCAAGAAAAGGAAAGAATGTTGATGAAGAGAGATAATATTTTAGAAAAGTTGTCGTCAATGATTGGGGAATGTTCTAGGGTTTTGGCAGCTAGGGTACTTATACCTACGGAAAAAAGGCCGCACATACTAGTGTGTTGTCCACATAAATACATTTTGGGCTGTCGTTGGGCTTAACACATGGGAGGTATACGGCTAAGTATGTGGGCGCATAGTGTGGTCTGTGAGCATAATTGAAATGTACAACAAAGCAAGTGTGCGGCTGCACACTATATTGAAATGAGCGGCTATGGTATATTCCTTAATTTATTCATGTAGTAATAATTTAGTTTAGGATCACACGCTTGTAAATCTAATAATAATAACTCTCAACATTTACATGTATATAGACCAACTAATTTCATTTAGCACGCTCATTAATTTTACGTAACTAGAGCATATAATGGTATGCGAAAGGAAATGATGCGAGGTGAAACGTACGAGTTGTCAAATTATCCGCAAGTACAAGAAATTTCATCCCGAAATTTAGCATGCAATCGCTGAATATAGGTCCCGGTGATGGCGGTTCTAGATGGAAGCTTGGGCGTATGATAGTACCGATTTGGTAGAACGTTATTAAGAGAGGAGTAGAAATAGAATCAGCGGAAGCATTCATTCATTCATACCAAAGAGTATACATCTTGTCTGGCTAGCGGAATGCCTGGAGAGATTCCAACAGCGTTTCCCCTCTGGGAACTTCCAAAACTTGCAAAACTTTGAACACACAACACACATATATATAGGGATGAGCAACTCGTACAAGGGGTGACCAACTCGTACGAGGAGTGTCCAACTCGTACGAAGGGTGTCTACCTCGTACGAGTGGTGACTACCTCGTACAAGGTGACACTTTTGCTCATCTCACATTCATACTAGGGTCATATGTTCGTATCTAATCTATACAATATTCAACACACGCTCTATCTAGCCTATTCGCACAGTGACAGACATAAAGTGTATCAACAATTTTCCCCTTGGACGTCACTGTCGAAGCTTGATCTTGATACTGAATTCTGAGAGCCATGTTTGAATATTCTGCAACTTCAATCAAGGTATTCACCGATGTCGTAGAACGCGTTAACATATTACGCCTTGATTGACGATCCATGTTTGCATTATCAACATTAAGCAACATCCCCCTTAAATAATTCTCTCTAGAAACTAATCTTCAGGTCTTTTGTTTGCACGGTTCTGACTTCCTCTGATTTGCTTAAGCAAAAAGTTTTCTCGAATAATCACCAACTCAAAATTAATTAATTCTGCCTCTCTGTTTCTTCGTTAACAACATCCGTGTTCGGTTTAGTGCATTTCTCTTATGCTCGATCCTCTGATCTTTAAAACCCAACTGGCAATTAATAGAAACTTCGAATTACCACACCGGTAAACTTCAAATCTATGAATAGCCGCGAAAATCTGAAATCCCAATTTCCGTAATCGCGTATAAGTATACTGCTGGATGATTGATTAGCAAATTGGCATTCTACTCAATCAGCAAATCATCATCAGAATCAAATCATTTGGTACCCATCGAATCTGAGAAACATCCGTCTGTGATCAAAATCACATTCTTCTTCTTCAGTCGCAATAAAAGATATATAGCTCATTTCGAAGGAACGTGCAACTGAAACTACAAAACATCCTCATTTCCTGGCGGTAAGTCCGGAAAATAGTTCATTTGCCTTGTAAAGTTAAGGATTATCAGTCGTATGTGCATCCATCCTACATCGAAGATCAGGCATTTAACCCCTAAGCATCAATCTGTATCACGATTGAAAATTCCCAACTACCTGTAACCACGAATTCACGAAACTTAGATGCTCTGCATTTCCCATATAATCTGCAATCGGAACCACCCGAATGCTGTTGCATGGTCTCACGAATATCAAAAATGCTGGAATCTTCATATATACATGAAATATATTTCCCCTCATTTTTGCAAATTCTGACTGTACCAAGTTTTTCATTGAAATCCCCCCTCAAATCTAGAAAATCAGTTTTCTTCAAATGCGGATTTGACGTTAAAGCCCATTGATAGTCACTACACCAGATGACCCAACATTTTGCGCAGGTATCAGTGACTCTCCTAATATCTTCAACATTTTGTGACTGTATCATGAAATCTATACTCTGAAGCTCCAGACGGTGTCGCCGAACAACCTGAATTAGACGTTATAATCTTGGAAAAATTTCTAATCACCAATTTTTTCCTAGACACTCGTCTCATAGGTACAATAAAAAAATGCCTTTTTTGGCGCATGTCACACTTTGTACGAGGGTATAATCACTTCGTGCGAAGTGTCACCTCGTGTGAAGTGCCTCTTCGTACGAAAACGGCTGATTACATTTTTCCATCCAAAATCATCATTTCTTCGAATTTCACTATGAATCTGTCACAGACTTGGTCGAAAATCAGTTTCTAACAACCTTTTATTTCAATTTTACATTTTGTCCGTGTATTGTCCTTTTATTTGATATTTTACATCTAAAACCCCTCCTAAGTCCATAAATCTTCAAACTTCATGATCGTAGGTGTAGGTCCCCTAATCCGTATGGATCTTCACAGAATCATCTATCCCATCTAGAGTGTGGAATCCTCTAGATCAGATTATCACTGAAAACCAAAACCAAACAATATCAAGAACACGAACAATCACTTTAAATCCGCCTTCTATTGATTATCCAACACGAATGTTTACAATCAAATCAAGGCTCACATGTTCTCTCTCAACTCTCACTGAAGTAACTAACTGAGCAACCTTAACCCTAATGCAAAACTCTCTTTATATAGAGATAGGTTTTCAACTGGGCTAGGGTTTAACCACATGGGCTGCAAATTGGTCTAGGCCCAATTCGCCTACCACTCCCTATAATGTGCTTCTGATTTAGCCCAATCACTATAACTAACTATTACAAAACTAAACCCGCTAACTGTTTATCGTTTTACTAATATCAGATATCCAAAGACCAAATCTAAGTTGTTGTCACAAATATGCACCAACAAACTCCCCCTTGCCAATAGCTTCATAAAACAACTTTGTCTTCAGTCATCTTGCAATCTTCAACCTCTTTGGTCTTTGGATAGCTTCAACTTTCATATCTTCTATCACCAACAAACTCCCCCTAAGCTGATGCATCCAATCACCAAATCTTCTAAATCGTTAGCGTTTGAGTAAACTCTAGTTTAGCACTTGCATAGCAATTTTCAAACTCTTTAACTTTGTCTTCAATGTAGAAAGGATGTTCTACCATGCATCCAAGCAAACTCCTCTTCACTAAACTTCTCAGCAACACACTACTACAATCTGTATACTATAAAACAAACATCTCGAGAAACCATAAGAATTTTTCAACACAATTTAACAAATTATTATTATTCAAGATATGGTAAAACTGTATCACAAATTAAGCAATTTCCAACTCAAACCACACACTCAAAGCTTTTAAGCACAAATAACCTACAAGATTTTGAAATTTTGAACTCATTTCCTAGCACCGTCTCCCCCTACGGTAACAACTCCTCCATAAACACCTGTTTTTCGTACGCTAAGAATTTTCAAGTAAAAGTAAATCTTTTTGAATTTTTATATTTTCTGAAAGCAACTAAATAATAAAATAATAAACACTTTGTTTTTGTGAGAATCACCAGGAAGAAGATCATATCAGCAATATCAAAACGTTTTCACACTATAAGATAGTTCTATATGTAATTTTCATGAAAAATATTTCAAGATGATTACCAGTATTGTTTATCCACTTACACAAAATACATGAGCATTTCAAGTACCATTACAGAGTGATATGTTAAGGTAATTTTATACTGATATACTAGTGTGTACCACTTGAGGACATACCCCCACGATCAAGGTATGCACAAAGATTCCTCGTATTAGGTGAATATACCGAAATTCATTTTTTTATTTACAACATTAGATACTTGGTGATCAGCTCAGTACTTCCGTACAGCAAAGAGACCAATATCTAACTAGGGTTAGGGCAAATACCAAATTTTGGTACGATTTATGCATTTTGCACATTTCAGTGACTCTCTAGGAGAGCTTCTTCAATTTCTAGGATTTGGCATTTTAGGTCTTTTAAGATATCCTAGTTGTCCCTAGGTCAGCATATATCTAGATGCAGCAGAAGGACAACCCTGATACCCCGGATGAAATAATGATATAAAGACCCAAAACCTTAGATTTTGCCAATTTATCAACGCAAGATTTAAGGTTATAAAACCATACGCCACTGATATGTTATCCACTCATACACAGTTCAGTATGTTTATATCACCAAGGTAAGCTGATTATTTCATGCTTTTTGCCTACCGGTACATCATATGATAAAGCTGCTATCACGCTTAAGCAATTTAATTTTAATTTAAGTGTGACAGTCTAACCTGCTGATGTACTATCATTTCTTCTTTTCCACACAGTGAAAACTCATTTTTAATTTTCTATTTTTTTATGTTTTGATTTCTGAAAAACAGTTAAATTATTTACAAAATTCTTATGGAAAACCGGTTATTCAGGATTCCTCATCCCGTTGAGTTCGACTAAATGTTCAAAACGAGCCCAGTCAAATGCTTTTGTGTAAAGATCTGCTAGGTTATCTAGTATGTCGACTCTATGCAGTTCAATCAATTCCTTTTCAGCACAATCCCGTATAAAATGATGACAAATGTCAATATGTTTTGTGCAACTATTTTTTACGGGATTGTTTGTGATTGAAATAGTGGAATTATTGTCTATCACAATAGGAGTACAAGTGAAATTCAAACCATAATCGCGCATCTGTTGTTGTATCCAGGGAACCTGAGAGCAACAGCTACCCGCAACAATATATTCAGCTTCACAGGTAGAGGTAAACACGCAAGACTGCTTCTTGCATTGCCATGACAGGATCCTCCCTCCTAAAAACTGACAACCACCTGTGGTAGACTCTTTGGTTGATTTGCATTCTCCAAAGTCCGAGTCAGTGAAAGCAACAAACTTCAAATCACTAGCAGCTGGATACTATAACCTAAGTTTAGGTTATTCCCCTTCAAGTAACGAAGAATCAGCTTCACCGCTTTCATATGTGACTCTTTTGGATTCGCTTGATATCTAGAACAAGGACACACTGCGAACATGATATCTGGTCTTGAAGCAGTCAAGTACATTAGAGAACCAACCATTGCCCTATACTGAGTTGGATCAACATCCTCCACACTCTCATGATCTGGATCAAGATTGTGATTCTCGCAGATAGGTGTGTTGAAAGTAGTGCAATCCCCCATTTTGAAACGAGATAAAATGTCACACACATACTTCGTCTGATGTATAAGCATCCCATCCTTCTTATGTTCAACTTGCAAACCAGGAAAGTAAGATAGTTCAGTTATCGCACTCATTTCGAACTTGCTCTTCATTACCTCTTCGAATTCATGACACATGATCTCATCAAATGACCCAAAGATAATATCATCTACGTATACATGTACCAGCAGAAAGTCTTCCTTGTTTCTTTTAATGAAAAGTGTACTATCAACCAGATCTCTTTCAAAACCATTCTTTAACAAATGTGCTGATAGTGTCTCATACCACGCCCTAGGTGCCTGATGCAATCCATACAATGCCTTATCAAGTTGATAGACTTGATCTGGATACTCTGGATCAGTAAACCCATCTGGTTGTCAGACATACACCACTTCCTGGACTTTCCTGTAAAGAAACGCACTCTTCACGTTAAGTTGGTAAACTTTGAAGCCCTTGAATGAAGCAAAAGCTAGGAACAAACAAATTGCTTCCAACCAAAACACTTCATTGTAATCAATCCCCTTTTGCTGATTGACACCATTCACCACTAGCTGAGCCTTTTTCCTTGTCACGATCCCTTGGTCGTCTTTCTTGCACTTAAACACCCACTTGGTGCCTATTTCCTTCTCTCCTTCAGGCAAGTCAACTAGCTGCCAAACCTTCAACTTCTTAAACTAAGCTAGTTCCTCTTGCATAGCTTCAACCCAACAATTATCTTTTAGAGCCATGTGAATATTCTTTGGCACCTCTTGGATAATAAAGAAGCTATACAAACACTCATGTATCATTCCAGTCTTCTGAATCAAAGTAAATAAACTGGAACCTTCGATCACAGCTCTTCTTGTCTGAACACCCTCAGCAGCATCACCTATGATGTTCTCAACTAGATGACCTATGTTTGCGCATGTAGTAGCAATGGTGTCAACAACGAAATTATCTCCCAGACTAGATACAATATCCCCCTGAATGTTCTTATTAGCAAACGAATTAGTCAAATCCTCCCCCTGAATAGGTTCAGACTCACTATCACTTGAATCATGTGGAGCTGCACTGGAGGAAGATTCTAGAGCATCTGTCATTGATATACTCGATCCAGGCATGAAGTCACCCTCTATATCTTCACTACTCACAGTTTGACTCACTTGAGACTCATCTGCATTGGAAAAATCAGGAATATTAAATAATTTAAAAACGCTATCATAATCATATAATATAGTAGGACCACTCGTTGATTGTTGAGGTTAATAACTAGTGCTTTCCATGTTAAACACAACCTCAATTTTACCAGTTTTAGATTAAAAACCCTTTTATTCGGTGTTCCAGGCATTTAACCTAGAAAGTAACCTTCGTCGGCTACCTCGCCGAACTTTTGCTTATCTTTATTTCACACAATGGTGCAGGGTAATCCAAATGGTTCAAAGCCTTTCAAGTTGGTTTCCGGTTTAACAATAGTTCGTGACATGTTTTGTTAAACCGATTAACCGTTAAAACTTTGTTTAGGACATAACAAGCTGTGTTCATAGCTTCTCCCCAGAAAAGAATTGGATGCTTTGAATCAGAAAGTATAGTCCTAGCGGCTTCAATCAACGTCCTGTCTTTTCCTCCCAGCGAATCCATTCTGTTGAGGTGTATAAGGAGCAGAATATTGATGTTCAATTCCCTTGCGAAGACAATATAGAGATCCAGAATCTGATTCTTGAACTTCGTGCCATTATCACTCCTTATCCTCTTGATCCGCACAGCATGGACATTTTCCAATTTTGTATGAAGATCTATCAGCATCTCCGCTGTCTCATCTTTTGTACCTAAAAAGAAAACCCATGAATACCGTGAGTAATCATCTGTGACAACTAAAGAATAGTACTTTCCACCTATGCTCCTTACGTTCACTGGACCAAATAGATCCATATGTAGTAATTCATAAGGGGCATCTATGGAATTTACTGTTTTGGACTTGTAGGTTTCTTATGTTGTTTTCCCTTTTGATATGGAAGACATTTATCTTCCACGTGAAACCTCTGCACTAGCACCCCTTCCACTAGACTGTTTTTATAATATAATTAATTTTTCGGTAGTAGATATGGGCCATGCGTCTGTGCCACAACATTGACTCAGCCTCAGATGCTTTTGACAATAAACACACCACCACAGTGGAAGAGTCCTTAGCACCCATGTCCATGACATAAGTGTCATTTCTACTTCGCGCTCTCATCACTATCCAATCATCCGGTATCACCAAACCCGGTTTCAACACCAAAGCTTCAGACTTAGTGAAGTGGACCGAGTGACCCTTGTCGCAGACTTGAGACACGCTCATCAGATTGTGCTTCAACTGCAATACATAGTTCACTTTCTCCAATGTGATCTTCCCGTAGGTCACTTTTCCTCGACCTGTAATGTGACCTCCTTTAGCACCTTCAAAATTCACATAACCTCCATCTCGCATCCCCCGTCATATGACCTGGAGCAGCCACAATCAACATACCACAAGTTGATAATCCTTCAAAATATTGGTTCTGATTCCATGAATTTCGATTTGATAATTTCTAAAGCCATTGTTATAAAAATTTCGACTACCAACATTCTGATATCGAGTTTCACATTGACCATGACTTATGAAATTACTTGATTGACCATTAAAATTATTCTTACTTGGTGAACTACTTCTAAGTCTTTCATATCTGCCTGATGTAGATTTAGGCTGAAATCTTTGTTGATTTCTTTGAAAATGAGGAACTTGGTGAGTTCCTTTTTCAGCCTTAACAATACCAATCGCAACACTCTGTTGCTTGGGAGCAGATGTCTTTGGTGAGTTAGAAACCTTCTGCTCACCATCACCAATTTTTTCTGGTGATTTTTCTCTCTCTCTCTCAGTCACTTGTGCTTCATTCTTTTTGTTAGGACAACAACTAGCTACATGTCCCTTGTTGTGACCTTTGAAGCACGATCTTCTTGCCGAAGACTTCTTAATTGAAGTCTCTAGTTTAGATTCATCAGGTGACGATGATGATGATGTTGATGCCCTTGAAGGATCTTGTTTAGTTTACTCAATTTCTGATTTTTCTATGTTTATATTTTTAGTAAACTGCACATTTGGCTCACTTTCAATAATAGTGGTCTCTTCTTTCATATCACTCTCTTTAACAAAATCAATTTTTTTTTAAAAAATTGTTTTTTATTCTTAGGGTGCTTTGTTTTCAAAACCGTTTCCCTATTATTATCCTTCTTGGCATGTTCAGACACATCAACATTCCCTGATGTGGAACTACTAGGTGTAGTTGACACAAAGTCTGTTAGCTCATCTTCGTATGGCAAGAAAGAATAATCATGACCAAGAGGTGGTGGAACTTCATTAAAACCTTTGAAGCCTACACTTGTCTTGTCATTACTTTTCTTCAAACCATTGATCATGTGTTTCATAACAAAAGATGAATCTCTGAATTGATTCAATTTTTTTCAAGTTCACAAATTTTCAGTTGTGCATCTGACAACTCTTTGCATTTTTCAAAAATCTCTTTTGTTTTCACTCATCGTATCATGAGCTAAGTCAATAATTTGAAGTTTTTCATTTAGCTTACAGGCTAAAATATTGATTTCTTCTTGATAACCCTTAATTTTCTTCAAATATAATGACTCATTTCTTTTTACGAAAAAGTTTGATTCTTTTACGCTCGAGAGATCATTAACCGGACTTTTGTTTTGTTTTGTTAACTTGTCAACTTCATTTTGAAGTTCAACATCTTAAGCAACTAGAACTACTAGAGTTAGAATGTACGTGTCTGTTGATTTGCTTAGATTGGCTATGAAAGCAGCAAAGTCTGCATCCATCTTCCATCTTCTTATATGCAGCCTTCTGTTCTACATCTGATTTCATGTTTTAGTCGTGTGATCATTATCAACTTTTTCAGCTACCATCTCTCGCTCTACCTCAGCATCAGCCTTTACTCCTACATCATCAACTAGGCTATCTCAGTCATGAAAGCTTGTGTAGCATTGTCATCACCTTCCAGATGAACACTCCAATCATAAGAACCTTCTCTAGCAGTAGAGATCAAAGCCGTTGATCCAGTGTTAGTTGATGCATTCCTATTGCTTGAACCATGACCAGGAGAATCTTGAAATGATGAGTTAAAACGAGATTCAGTCTTAGGTCTTTGACACTCTCTAGCATAGTGTCCGTAATTTTGACAATTGTAACACCTCACTTTAGACTTGTCAAAACCTACATTCTTTCCAACAAACTTTCTTCCCATCTATTTCATGAACCTCTTCAATCTTCTAGAGATCATGGACATCTGCCATTGTAAATCCATCTCCTCTAGGTCATCAGGGTCAATGTGATCATAATCTTCATCAAAAGTAGCAGGATCAGATATTCTTCCCTGAATGTAGTTCTCATAGGAAGCATCGAATGAAGCAAGCAATGCCAGATGATCTTCAGCAGCCTTGACACTCAGAGGCATAGACCGTGTACTGTTGTTATTATTGCTAGCTTGTTGTCTCTTTACCCCTGACGATCCTCCCGAAGCATCTACAAAACATACATCACAATCAGCATTTGTCACAACCTTTTCATTTTCACATGAGAGAAACGCAGTTGTTGAATCACTTGAAGCATTGTTGGAAGAGGAAGATGTAGGCCCTTTGTAAGTTCCCGGATCTTGGACCTGATCATATCCAATTTCCTTCTTCTTCATGTTGAGCTCATAAGCTCTCAGTTTTCCAACAACCTCTTCCAAGTCTTTATCTTCATAGTTAGTTTCACCCTTTGTCATAAGAGTATAAATATCCCATTTAGCAGGTAAAGCATCTAGCAACTTATCATTTATCTCAACGTCCGTGTATCCCTCTATATCATAATTGTCCATTTCTGGCATTAGAGGATAGTATCTTGTGATGATATCTTCAAGGGACTCACTTCTCATGCCTTTAAAGACAACAAATTGCTTATTCAGCAAGTCAACTTTGTTTTTCTTCACATAACGATTGCCCTCATACCTCTTCTCTAGAGCATCCCACATCTCCTTCGAAGTGGTATATCGCTTGAATGTTTGTTTGATGCCATCAGGTAATGGCATCTTTATAGCAGCTAAGGCCTTCTTATCAAACTCATACATTCTCTTATCAGCCTCTGACATGTTCACATAGGCAATGACACGTTGTTTGCCTTCAAAATCATGAGTTGGGTTTATGTACCCATCTTGAATACAGATCCACATCTGTGTGTCCTGATATTCAATGAACGACTGAAATCTATCTTTCCATGTAAGGTATTCTCTACCTTTAACATCTTTGCGGTTTGTTAGTCGTTCCTTCCTCATGATCCATTCTCAACAATTCATTCAGGTTTGACATATTCGACATTTTTACCGAACTGGCTCGCTAAAAACATTTAAAAATATGTCCGAAAAGTGTGATTACCAAATTGTACCGTTAGACTCGTCTCGATGATACGAATCCAATGGGTATATAATGTCTGAGAGTGATTGTTTTTCTTAAAAATCACACGAGTCTAACCGTGCAATCGGTTTGTCAAAATTGTCTATGGATCAAATTCTGTGCACGGAAACGTTTATCTCTGGTTACGTCAGCTGGTTAAGTTTCCACCTTTGTGAATACAACTCGGAACAGTAACGAATCCCAAACAGTAACTCGGATAAACAATCCGAGATGGGAATTCAGAACAGTGATCCGAGATACCAATCCGAGATGATGATTCGAGATGGTATCCGAGATGCTAATCCGAGATGCTATCCAAGATGATGATTCGAGATAGTAACCGAGATGCTATCCGAGATGTAAATCCGAGATGATCCGAGATCAATCACCAATGATCCGAGATCATTCACCAATGATCCGAGATGCACTGTTCTAATCCGAGATGCAAGCTTTCTGATCGAAGATGCTAGATTTCATATCCGAGATGCAAGATTCATAATCTGAGATACAACTCTGATGATCCGAAATGCAAACTTCAGACCCGAAATGCAAGATTTCTATCCGAGATGCCTTGTTGATGATCTGAAATACCAAGTTTTTATTCGAGATGCCTTGCTGTTTATCCGAAATAGCAGCAAAAACCCTAGAACAACCTTCAAACTTCGATCCAGCCGTAAAAAACGTGTAAAACTTCAACTTTTCCTTTAGGTACGATTCTAAACCGACCATAACAAGAGTTGAATGCTCTGATACCAATTGTAGGTCCCCTAATCTGTATAGATCTTCACGTAATCATCTATCCAATCTAGAGTGCGGAATCCTCTAGATCAGATTATCACAGAAAACCAAAACTGAACAATATTAAGAACACGAACGATCACTTTCAATCTGTCTTCTATTAATTATCCAACACAAATGCAAAACTCTCTTTATATAGAGACACGACTCACATGAATTCTCTCTCAACTCTCTCTGAAGTAACTAACTGAGCAACCTTAACCTAATGCAAAACTCTCTTTATATAGAGACAAGTTTGCAACTGGCTTGGGTTTAACCACATGGGCTTCAAATTGGTCTAGGCCCAATTCGCCTACCACTCCCTATAATGTGGTTCTGGTTTAACCCAATCACTATAACTAACTATAAAAAAACTAAACCCGCTAACTGTTTATCGTTTTACTAATATCAGATATCCAAAGACCAAATCTAAGTTGTTGTCACAAATATGCACCAACAGTAGGTGATTCAATCGACTATTAGGTCAATTGAATCGGTATTGTAGCTCTGATACCAGTTGTAGGTCCCGTTGATGGCGATTCAACGGTAGGTTGGGCATATGATAGTACCGATTCAGTAGAACGTTATTAAGAGAGGAGTAGAAACAGAATCAGCGGAAGCATTCATCCATACCGAAAGAGTATAGATCTTGTCTGGCTGGCAGAATTCCTAGAGAGATTCCGCCAGCGTTTCCCCTCTTTGTCTAGGGGTGACTACCTCGTGCGAGGTGACACTTTTGCTCATCTCACGTTTATAATAGGGTCATGTGTTCATATCTAATCTATACAATATTCAACACTCGCTTTGTCTAGCCTCTCCGCACAGTGACAGGCATAAGGTGCATCAACACTGAATAAGCTAGTGTCGTTAAGTGTTTTCGCGGGGTGTCACAATCTTCATGAGGAGAGGTTCTCTTTGAAGATCTTTGGCTTTAAGTAGAGTTCGTCTTCAATCGATCTTGTAAACAGACCTTGGCCTTGGCAGACTTTAGAGTAGCAGATGTTGAGTATTTGCCTTTCGGAGGAGCATATCTTTAAAGCACTATAATCTGTAATAAGATGTTGTAGACTAGTTTGGCTTTCGACTCATCTATTCTTTTGTGGGGTCCACTAGATCCAACATGAACGTTTCTGGGAGAATGCTAAATTTGTTCCTAATCCTCCAGCAATTCATTCATTTGCTAAAGTCGGAAGCGAAGACAAAGAACTTATAATCACTGAAGCTTCAATCAGGAGAGTATTAGATTTCAAAGATAAAGATAATGATCTCATAGGCTATTCTTAAAGAATGGTCAATGGATTCTTTTATTGGATGGGTTATGTTGGTTATGTAAATGATACAAACTTTTCAAAAGCGAATATTTCAAGGTCCTACAAGTTTTTATTCACTCGGTGATTCATGCCATGGGGCACAGGAATGGTGGATTTGATGTTTTAATTGACTATCAAATGTGCATGATTGTTGCATTAACTTTGAACCTTCCTTAAAACTTTACAAGATTTCTTTTTGAAAAAATGAAGGCGAATATAACTAAAGAAAATTTCCTACAATATACAAGATTTGCGTAGATGATGTTGGATGATTTCATTCCTAATCTTGCACAAGAATTGTCCTATGAGCTGCCTCTAGAACATAAGACGAATCTGTCATCGGACCAAATTCAGTAGTACTTGTCAAAAACTATTCCTCCTTACCGAAAGTTCTTTGGATGCATAACAGAAAAAGATTATGTAGCACCACCGGAGGGTAAGTGGTGGATAGATGAAAGCAATTCCGAAAATAATGTAGAAGAAAATTTAGAAGGGTTTGTTGCAAAAAGGTGTAAATTGTACGTGAAAGAAGATGGCAAGAAAAGGAAAAGGCAATAAGCTAGAAAGAAATCTGAACAAAGAAAAGCTGCATGTACTATGCTTCGTGATGAAACTAGTGTTGAAGAAGAGTAGAATGTGAATGCGAACATATATGTTGAGGATGAAGTACTGTTTGCTACTTTTGACAAAGAATGTGCTAAGAAAAGTACTACAGATACAGCTGGGAAATTGCTGGAAATATTGAGAGGGAAGTATTTGGAGGTGGTTCAGGGGGTGAAGCTAATACTGAAGAAACAGAAAGTGATGATTAATTTCAAATTTCTAAACCAGCTTATTTGAATGATTCTAGAGCAATGGCTGATCTAAAAGCTGCTAAACGAAAGAAAAAGACAACTGATGATGATGTGATGAACAATATGCGCCTCTGAAGAAAGTTAAGAGCAAGGTGGTTGCTATGAGCAAGAAAAAGATAGGGTATCCATTGGCAAAGAAATTAATAAGGAAATACCTGAAATCTTCAAAGAAAACAACTTGAGCTGAACTAGTGGTTACTGAAGTTGGAATTGAGCATGTAATTACAATTACTTGAGCTGAAAGAAATACTAACAATGGAAGCTGAAGTTGAAATTGAGCATGTAATTATAATTCAAACACCACCAACAACTTCACAGCAACCACCAACACCTATTCCACCACAACAGCAACAACCACCATAATCACCACCAAGACAGCCACAATCAACATCAAAATCTCAATCATTTCAACGACAACAACCTCATCAAACTGGTCCTGCATTCAAAGACAGTGGATTTATATTTGAAGCTGAGCAGCTATTCCCAGAAGGAATGAGTCTGGATTTCTTGAATGATCTATTTGATGAAAAGATTAAGCTGTTGGAAGGCAAAATTAATTTTTTAGAAAATGAACATGAGTAGATGGAAGCAGTGTTAGCAAGTCTAGTTTCTAAGAATGAAAGAATAAGAAAAGATCGAGTGACTTAGAGGTTGACAAGAAAGTCAAAGATGGAAAGCTAGAGATTCTTTATAAAGTTCTTGAAAAGAGAATGGGGATAGACTTTGAAGCGATTCAACCAGATAGAGATTGATGAAGCTAATGAAAGAGCTGCTAAAAGAGCTTGAAAAGCTAATGCTGAAGCTGAATTTGCAAGTACATTGAAAGGCAAGGGAAAGATTGATAATCTTCCTATCATTACACCTGAGTCTGAGAAAGAGATTGAGCCAGAAAATGATATTTCAAAGTTTGTTCTTATCGGAGGAGTGAAAGATGTTCCTTACGAGAAAGAGAAAGAGGTTGATGATAAAGAAGATTATGAAGATTTGGATGTGGATGGTCCTGATCACGGTGATGATGATAAAGGTGATGATGACGACAACCACCAAGGTGGTATTGAGTTGGTTGTATATCTAGCTAAATCTTCTTGATTATGATGATTTTTGAATGATAATGCTAATTAAGAAGATGAATCTTATAGAGAGGGGGAGCAAGATAATCCGATACACGATGAAGAGAATTCAGGAATCTTCACATACTTACTCCTCTAATGGTTGTTCATCCAATTCAACATAGAATGATATATATGCAGCATGGTATGGAGGAAGGCGAATTTGTTCACAATTATACTAAGCAAGAGTAGCAGAGATGATGGGTATTGATGAAAATTCGTTTGAATTTGATTTTGAAGAAGAACTTAACAATATTAACATCGCAAAGTCTGATGATTATGTATTCAAGTATGTTGAAGATGCTAATAATTACGATAACGTTGTTCTAGAAGATGATTCAGAAGATGAAACGGTTAAAAATTGCAGTGAGGAAACTGATGATTTCCCAACATTCCAAGAGATGTTCAATGTAGAGATGAATGATTTATTAAAGAGAAAGATTGAAGAAATAATTGAAGACGGTAAATCACCAAGGCTGAGTAAACAAGAAATTAGAGAAGCTTGGGAATCTTGATTATAGAGTTGCCCAAAGAAAGAAATGTAGACCAACTCTAGCATTTTTCACAAGAAATCAAGATCAATCGCTAGGAGATATTATAAGCTGGAGCTGGTTACCAGAATTAAATGTTTAGGGGATAAAGAGAGAACTTGGAGTGCAATACTTCCAATATTTACAAGATATTAAAACTCTTCCATGGTGGGATGTGCAAGAGTTATGCCAAACAAAGTTTATCAATTTCCAGATGAAACTAGGTGATAAAAAACTTTGGAAGTTGATCAGATTTGAAGCAAGACATAATTTTCCTAAAATGATTACAAACATTGATCCAATTTCACAAATGTCTGATGTGATGTTAATTGTTAAACGTCCTCGAGTGATGAAGAATATGCTGCTGATGAATCTCGAACAAGATTTTTGTAAAGATTTTAAATGGTGGGAGTATGATAAAGAAACTAGTGAAGCAGTGACTACATTAAAGACTGATGGTTCCTGGAGAGTTATACGGATTTAGATCCTATATGGCTAGTAAACTTATGAGAAAAGGATGTGGAATGTTTGTTCTATAACAAGATCTGTTATCAAGTACAAGAAAAGGTACAAATTATGTAGTATCAGAAAGTCATCAATATCTGCTATACTCACGAGATCAATTCTAGAAAGATGTGGAAGACTAAATGGAGAGAGCTGGAAAGGAAAGAATTTATGAAAGAAGTTAGAAAAGAGGAGAGAATTGTAGAACGTATAAAGAAAGCATCAATTTCAAGATTCAAGTTCATGAAATGGGCTCCTCCAACTGATCAAACGCCTATATAAATTGAAGATAGGCGAACAAAGCCATTCAGAAAACATTTCTTTGGGCGTTGAAGATGGTAATGTTATAAAGTTTGGAAGACCGATCGAGACTACAGCAACATCCCAGCGGGAGTTTGTTGATACATATGTCTGATGCCTGCATCTGCGAGTTTTGTCGAGTCTGTAATAGGATTACATGTTAGATTATGTTTAATTTTGTAAATATTACCCCCATACGAAGGTACTAGTCCGTGCAGAGGAAGCTAGTCCGCACGGAGGTATTAGTCCGTACGGAAGTAAAGCTTTAGTCTGCACGGAGGTATGATGTTGTATAAATAGGTGTGTGGGCTTTGGGTTAGTTAGTTTCTTTTTCCAGATTAGACGGTGAAGCTCTGTCTGTGTGTTTTCATGATCTTGTAAACGTTTAAAGAGTTAATGAAGACAAAAAGTTGAGTAATCTTGTTATTGTCACCTAACTAAAATTGGTTCCGCACGATTTAAACTAGGTTAGTAGATATTACCTGAGCTATTGATAGATAAACAGTCCTCACAAACACCAAAATGTATTGTCAGATACATTGTTACAAGAAAACAAATCTTAAAAAAACATCAAAGCTATTCTTCACTTGTTCTACTCTCAAAGACCGTGCAGATCTTCTTTTAATTACCGGTTGCTTGCATATCGATGCATAGTGTCCAAGTTATTTACATTTCTTACACTACCGCAACCCACCACCACTCCACCGTTCCAAGCTAGTTCCAAGATTGTTTGAAGGTGATTCTAAGGCGATTTATAAGAAGGTGCAAGCTCATTATCATCAAAAACCCTCTTTGTTCTTGAAAAGTATAAACCCATTTTCAACATTTTGTTCTTATTTCTTGATGATGATGATGATGATGATGATGATGGATTGTTTCTTAAACACTTGCATTCTTCACAACTTTTGGAAAAAGAACAAAATGATTTTCATCAAATTAAAAATGGAAGTGTGTGTGGTTGTGTATGTAGTCGTAGGTTTGTGTGTATGGGTTAGGGTTTATGATTATGATAAATCTTAAAAAGTGATTGCATGTATGATAAAAATGGATTTATGTGGAAATGAATATGATCTATTTGTGCACTTATGTCTAGTGTCTACGTCTTTCTTAATGTCTATATGTATATATAGGTAGCATAACAATATGTTTGAATTTGATTTGGTTTTTCAAAGTGATTCATGCGCGCTGATGAGTCTGGTTACAAATCGGTCCTAGGAGTGGTATCAGAGAAGTAGAATGGTTATCTAGTTATGATACGCTTGGATTGTGAAGATTTTGGTAGAAAAAGCTTCAAAAAGCATCGTTATTCAAGTTTCGACGTAAAAAAGTCTTTAAATTCTTCTAACTTCTTCGTTATTCATTCTTGAACATTATATCAGAAAAACTCATCTGAATTAAGTCATTTACACCTTCAATTTGTCAAAAATCCATAAAAAATGGTTTCACATGCAGGAGGATAGTTCAAGTGAAGAAAGGTCATACGCACGCAGGAGGTTACACGCAGGAGGTTACATGCAGGAGCTACTACATGCGCAAGAGTCTTTTTTTTTATGTCAACCGCACCAAGAGTTCGTACATTTGGGTTCTACGCTTCTAATAATCATATGTTTAATCAGACATACGTTTGAGTTCTCCACTTTGTGTCTTATACACTTTTAGTGATATTGTGTTTGAAAAGTGTTAAGTGATTTTGTCAAAGTTTGATAACATGGATTTCGAGTCCATGAATGCATTTGAAGCTACTCTGTCTAGTGTAGTTCAGAACATGAACTTAGAGAATGAGATGGGTACTTCAAATAAACCACCAAAGCTTCTGAGGATGGAAGATTATCCATGATGGGCATGTCGGTTCAGAATTAGGTGTGAGCAATGAGTTTAGTAGCTTGGATGGTGGTCGAGGAATTCGGTTGTATCTTTCGGTTCATTATGATACCAGCATTCACTACAGTAATCAAAGGAGTACATTGATCAAAATCGACAAAAACGAATATCAGTACCGTTACCGATATCAATGTTGCTCAATTGATATCGGTTCGGTTGGTTTGTATTCTATGTTTATTTATTTAAACATTGCCATACAACCTTTATTGAAAAAAACTATAGTGCCACTATCATACCAAACTAAAACCGACTGAAAAACATTTGTATCTGTACCAGTATTTATGTTTATTGTTTTTTATTTTGATAAACTAAGATCGTATCACTACCATACCATCACTCATTATAGTGAACAAAACAAAAAACCTAAAGAATACAGTCTTTATATACCCTAAAAGATATCGGCAGACGTTTTACATCGAAAAAAACCATAAAAACAAATATCGATACTAGGTTGGATATATGATGTCGTTCCCAATGTTGTTCGGTTGGAATTGGTTCGGTTCGTCACAATATCGGTACGACATTTGATGTGCGTTTGCATACATGTTGTATTTTGTATAGCTTTATGTCGGTTTTAAGTACTTAAATGTGATAAATTAGATTGATATGTTGTTCATATCCAGTGTTTGGTTTTTCAGGTTTAATTGAGCCTAAATAAGGTGAAAATAATATCCAAGATGAAAAACGGGCTCGACGATACCTTGAAGTGGAAAAAATTCATTGTGCTGGAAACCATGTGTCTTCGCACCACATGATAGGGAGGAAAGGCATGGTCGCGTGATTTTCGCACCAGGTGACGGGGTAATTTGCATGGTCGCCAAGTGACGGGGTAATTTGCATGGTCGCCTTGCGTGACAATGCGAGTCAGTTAAAAATTGCCTAAATACATCCCAAACCGTATTAAAACCCTACTTTTTGGAATTTTTCCATTTTGGATGATTTAGAAGAAGCTTTTAGGCGATTTTATCATCTATCTTCCATCTTTCATCACATTTCTTCATGTGTGATCTTACTTTATCGAGTCTCCAAGCTATGATCACGAGTACACGTGGCTAAACAGTTGTGGCTTCCGCCAGGATGATTGATTGCCTTGTTTTGCACTAGAGTTTGTATTCTGATTCTTATTAAGTAGTAATTTTAACTAGTTTTGTTTATGTTTTGAAACGTCTATTATATTTGAATTATTTATCGTTCATCAAGCGTATTGGCGATTTCCTTGCATTGTTAGCGGGTTGGTAAATTGGTGGGTAATTGGTATAATCAAAGGGGTTATTAGGTTGCTTTAGCGAATCTTAAAAACTAAAATAATTAATCAAGATCATTAATTACAAGGCCATGTCTATGTGGTGTTATGAATCGTTTAACGGATTTTTGTGTTAAGATGGGTAATCAGGATTCCGGGTGGATGTTACTTCTCATCTTGATAACAACTTTCTTAATTAATTTTTGTTTCTTTAAAACAAATAAACAAACCCCCCAACTTCATAGTAGTAATTAAATAAAAGCTAAATACTGACCACAAATTCCTAGTGGATACGATATCCTACTTACGCTATCTATTTAGTTTACTTAGGCTTTTACATGACCCTCACGACAGTCATCAAAATGGCGCTGTTGTCGGGGAATTCCTGTGCTTTGTGGAAGTTTAGATTAGTTGTTTTTCTTATTAACAAAAACTAAAAAAAACTAAAAATTTGTACGATCGAATTTAGTTCGATAACGAACTCTGAATTCTCTGCGTTTCATTTGGTTTACGTGCGGAATCTGTAAATGAAACCGTAATCGATAAGTGGAATAATAAATATAAATGTTTTCTTTATAGCGAACACAAACCGGACAAAGTTTCGTTAAAATGGACACACTAAACTAATCTCTCCTTTGATCTGATCTTGAATCTCTAAGACCTTATGTACGAACGAGACTTAATCTGTTTATAGAAGATCATCTTGTTCGTGCGTATGAGTAAATGATTCCTCCTCTCTTCCATGCGGTTGCCCGTCTTCCGTACGGTTGAATCTTCTTTCTCGAAATGCGTGAAACTTCCATTTTGGATGTCACTATATACGTATGATTGTTTGTATGTATTTTATAAGCGTAAGATGACATCATGCCCAAGTAAGATTACGATGTCATCACATTAATGTGATAACATCATATCTGATCATGCCCGATCTCTAATCGTATCATACCTAATTCTAACTTGATTTAACCAATCCTAGTGAAACCTCTGTTCGAGACACTTACAGACTCAAAACTTATTACATGTTATTTATACAATTAGATTTCTAGCTATGTCCACACATAAAATGCACTAACAAAAATATTTCTTTTTGTTTATATTTGTTTATTTTGGTATTACGCGCAGTTTCTTGCTTGCTTGCTTGTGTGCATGTGACTTCTTTACGACCGCAAAATTGAAAAACTGCCTGACAAAATTTAGTTCTTCGTCCAGCGTTAAAAGGAAAAGCACCAGTTTCAGCAATGAATCCTCTAGAAAATCAACCGAACCTGAGCCAGCAGCCACCACAATAAGAACCACTTCCTGACATACCACCACCTCTTTTTCTACCAGAACTGCAAAATCAACCCCAAAATCAAAATCAACAAACTCCACCCTAGCACCACAACAAAATGCGAAACACCGACAAGCTCAACCCCCATAAGGAGAATTTCATCTAGTAGGTGGACCACTCTACTCATTAGAAAACCAACCACCACAGCCCAATCTGTTGCGAACTGTTAATTGACCGAATCAAGTGCCACACCCGAACCGATTGGGTAACATGTTTGATCAAGAGGAAAACCATGCTAGAGCGATGAATGGGATGATGAGTATGGAGATGAAGAAGAATGGGGTATAAATGATAGTTAGATGGGATATCCAGGTGGTCTGCAAAATCTGTCACTAAATCCGAATAAACTAGTTTATCAACAGAGACAACCGTGTGGGGGTGACAGATACCAAACCCCACCACAGGTTCATCGGGCACCAACTTTGCCACGTCATAGGCAAAGGGATCCTAGATTTTCAGATCCTAATGTTAGGTGAGTGGAGAGTCATTTATTGCACATGATTCTTCTTTAATTTTCATGCCACTTTTAAATGGGGATCGTTATTTTGAAGCGAAACCGCATATTCTTAACATGCTACCTACCTTTCATGGGAGGGTATTGAGGAACCATATGCACATATGGCGGATTTCGAGGCGGTGTGTAGTATGATTGGTAGACACGGGTTTACACAAGATTAAGTGAACTTAGTACTATTTCAATTCTCATTAAAGGATGATGTGAGAGATTGGTTCACATCCTTGCCTATGCAATTAATCACACATGACATGAGTTGCAACAACAATTTCTAGAAGAATATTACACTCCACAAAGAACCAAGTCTGGTAGAGCGGCAATCTGAGAGTTTCAACAAATGTCGAGTGAATTACTTAACGAGTTGTGGAAACGGTTCAACCAATTGATCCGAAATTGTCCTCACCATAGCATTGAAAGATGGGAATTGATTACGGCATTTCATGATGGCATCATGTTGATATTGACAGGGATTAATTGGAAATTGTAGCCGAAGATTCAAAGAGGCGGGCTCAGCTGGACAAGAACAAGAAATATCCGGTCATGGCACCAACCAGTACAGGTGCCACCAATGTTAGAGTTGCTTAATTGGAGAGAGTGAATGAATCATTGGTGCGACAATTAGCAAAGATTAAAGGCATTGGAGGAAGAGATTCATTGCATGCGACTCAAACCTTTCCGAATTGTGACACTTGTGGCGAGCTAGGCCATACTTTGGAAGATTGTCCGAGACAATTCGAAACAGCTGAAGAAGACGTGAACATGGGGTATGGAAAACAGCTGAAATATGATATGAATTCTAACACATATGACCCAGGTTTGCATAATCATCCTAATTTTCAGTACAGTAATACTACTAGTCAATTGAATCCAAATTAATAGGTGCCAAATGAAGGAGGCCAGCAATACAAGAACCGACAATCTAACTTTAACCAGAATTATAATCAAGGAGGTTTCCAGCGGGGGAATCAAAGGAGTTATCAGCCAAATCAATATCAAGGCAAGATGAGAAACCAAAATGAAAGATCCAATAATGAGATGACAGAGATATTTAAGCAAATTAGAAAAGACCATGAATTGTAGTCAAGTCTCATCAAGCATTGGAGAAGCAAGTTGCTCAGTTGGCGGCTGATGTGGCTCATATGAGGAAGGATTCGGGACGAATGCCCAGTGATACTACGAAATCTCCACAAAATCAAGGAAGTTCGTCTAATGCCATAGTTAATCAGGTTAGTATTCTTCACTCTAGTAAAGTATATGATAATAAGGTCGGGTATCCTCCACCATTTGTTGAAGGTATTGTGGTGAAGGTAGATGAGGAAAATGAGTCTAAAACTAAACCGGAACCTGTCAGCTCTAAAAAGAATAAAAAACTGACTCTTTAAGAAAAAATAATTGGGTAATAGAAATCAAACCGATTGAAATGAAGAAAAAGGGTACGGAGGGTAATACCGTCTCATTTCTTAAAATGTTAATCAATCCGGACACAAAAGTTGTCAACAAACAGGGCCCACAACAAGACGAGATTTGAGAACTTTTTAAATAGGTAGAAATAAATCTCCCATTACTTGATGCAACCAAACAGGTTCCTGCTTATTAAGATATTTGAAAGCTCTTTGCACCCAAAAATAGCAAAACAAATTTCCTAAAAGATTGCTTTAACCGAAAATGTTAGTGTCGTCTTATCGGGTGTTCTCCCTCCTAAGCTCTGAGATCCAGGTGCTCCTCTAATCCTTATTCAAGTGGGTAACATCAAAATGAGTCAAGCTTGTTGGATTTGGGAGCAAGTGTTAGCATTCACGGGATAGTTATACGATCAAAATGATCTCCGGCCATTGAAACAAGCTGACACCACCATGGTGTTGGCTGATTTGACACTAAAACTACCTCGGGGAATCTTGTGTGATGTCTTGTCAAAGTAGAAGAGTTTTATTAGCAGGTTGACTTTTTAGTTTAGGAATATGTTCAAATTGAAGAAACGAAACAAACTAATGTCATACTTGGTAGACCGTTTTTAACAACCACCAATGAATTAATTGATTGTAGAAACGGTACAGTTGACATCACGTCTAGAAATTGAAAACTCTGTTTAAATGCTTTTTTCCCATGCATCTGATTCTCTAGTCAATAATGAATTTTATGGCGAACATTATTGATGGGTGTCATTCTCACGAAAGTGGAGAAGACATTATATGTTGGTGCATGTTTGTGACAACAACTTTTAGATTTGGTCTTTAGATATCTTGTAATTAGTGAAATCATAAATAGTTAGCGGGTTTAACTTTGTTATAGTTAGTTAATAGTGATTGGGCCAAACCGAACCCATAATAGGGGAATGGTAGGCGAATTGGTCTTGTCCAATTCATAGCTGATATGATGGAAACCCTAGCCCAAGTTGCAAACTTGTGCTATATAAACAAGGCTTTGCATAAGGGTTTAGGTTAACCACCATATTCACAAGAAACAGAGTTTATAGACATATTAGAGGGAGAATTCATGAGAGCATAGGCTTGGACGAATTTATAAGTGTTCGGGATCTTGATTGATTGTAATCAGTTTGATAGGTAATCATAAAGATCAGTTTGTTGTAATTTCTATTTCTACTCGTTTTCTTCAATAATCTAATCTAGAGGATTCCGCACTCTAGCTTGGATTAACGATTCTTTGGAAGATCCACAGGATTAAGGGACCTACAATTGGTATGAGAGCATTAGGCTCTTGATTTGGCTGGGTTCAGAATCATTTGCTGCAAAAAGTAGGGTTTTTAGAGGTGTTGACAGCTGGTTCAAAGTTTGGAAGCTGTTCTAGGGTTTTACCAACTGATTTCGGATAAACAACAAGGATTTCGGATCTTCTGTTTGAATTTCGGATCATTATTGAAGGATTTCGGATAAACATTGTGGTTTGGATCATTAGTAAGGATTTCGGATAAACAGTGTTGATTTCGGATACATTGTTTCAAAGGCATTTCGGATAGCTACTATGTCGGATAGACCATTTCAGATAAAGGCTGTTTCGGACCATTTCGGATCATCTCAGAGAAGTGTTGATTCGGACGATTTCGGGTCATTTCTGATATGTACTATTTCGGATCTTTTCGGATAAGGATGATTTTAGATATTATTTCGGTTTATTGTTCAGAATTACTGTTTCGAATTGGACACTATTCTGAATTGAATTTCAAAAGGTGGAACTTTAACCAGCTGACGTATTCGGTGATAAACGTTTTCGTGAATTGAATCGGCTTATAAAAACGGACTGTACGGATTGAATCCGCTTAATTTTAGGACCAAAAAAAAGGTTTTGTACATTATAAACCATTGGATTCGTAAATTCGAGACGAGTCTAACGGTACACTTTAGTAAAAATAGTTTTCGGACAATATTTTAAACGTTTTTAGAGAGCCAGTTCGGTAAAAATGTCGAGTATGTCGAAATTGAATGAGCTTTTGAAGATGGAACATGAGGTTGGTACTACCAACAATCCACCAAAGCTGATGAAGGTAGAACAATACCTTACTTGGAAAGACAGGTTGTAGTCTTTTATTGAATACTAGGACACACGGATGTGGATCTGTATTGTGGATGGGTATGTGAACCCTAGTCATGAGTTTGAAGGCAGACAACGGGTCACTATGTATGTCAATATGGATGACGCAGATAAGAAAATGTATGATGCTGAGAAGAGAGCCCTAGCTACTATAAAGATATCTGTACTTGATGGCATTAAACGTACCTTTAAGAAGTACACTACTTCGAAAGAGATGTGGGATGCATTAGAGAATCGGTATGAGGGCATTGCTGATGTGAAGAAGAACAAGATTGATCTGCTGAAGATGCAATTTGCTGTTTTTAAATACATGAGAAATGAGTCCCTTGAAGATATCATCACAAGGTTCAATTGATTAATGACAGAGATAGACAACTATGACACAGAAGGATACACTCATACTGAGACCAATGATAAGTTGCTAGATGCTCTACTTGCTAAATGAGATATTTACACTCTCATGATAAAGGGTGAAGCAGATTATGCAACCAAAGACTTAGAGAGGTTGTTGGGAAGTTGAGAGCTTACGAGCTCAACATGAAGAAGAAGGAAACATGTTATGATCAGGTTCAAGATCCGTGAGTCTACAAAGGCATTCCATCTTCATCTTCTCACAACACTTCTAGTGACTCAGCAACTGCTTTTCTCTCTTGTGAAAATGAAAATGGTTATGTTGATGCTACTGGTGAATTCTGTTTTGTTGCCTCAATGGGAGGTTAACTGCAGGTAAGAGACAACAGGAACAACGAACAAGAGCAGAATTCCCAACTCTATGCCTATGAGTGTAAAATCAGCTGAAAATCAACTATCTCTCCTTGCCTCGTTTATTGCTTCGTATCAAAATTATATACAGGGCAAGATAACAGATCCAGCAGCACTGGATGAAGATTATGAGCAGATTGATCTAGACGACTTGGATGAGATGGATATTCAGAGGCATATGGCCATGATATCTATCAGAGCTAAAGGATTCATGAACAGAACTGGCAGGAAGTTCATTGGGAAGAAGGTTGGATTCGGTAAATCCAAAGTTTGATGCTTTAAATGTCAAAACCTTGGGCATTTCACTGGAGAATGTCAAAGATAAATAGGAGAATCACCACAATCTTCCACATTTCATAATTCATCTTTCAAGAATCACAACAATCACGGGCACTTGTTTCTACTACTTCTCCTATTGGTCCATATGATTGGAGTGTTCACCTTGAAGATTATGCAACCATAACACATGCTTTAATGACAGAGATTGTTTAGTGATCGAAGAAGACAACAAGTTGAGGGGGGAAGCTAGTGATGATATTAAAGTAGAGAGTTCAGAAGAGAAGATTGTCGCTGAACAGGTAGCATATGCATCAATTAAAGCTGCCAAAGAACAGGTTGTTAGCTAGTGATGATATTAAAGTAGAGAGTTCAGAAGAGAAGATTGTCGCTGAACAGGTAGCATATGAATCAATTGAAGCTGCCAAAGAACAGGTTGTTGCTGAGCAGGTCAAGCCTAAAGAAAAATCAGCTGAAGAGGCAAAGACTAATGATGCACAGGTGCAATCAGACGAAGAAAAGGAGGCCAAAATGGATTTTGCAGCATTTATGGCTGAATTGAGCAAAGATACTGGTTAGGTAAGTTGAAAACCAGCAAGTTCTATCTACATGAGTTGCAATGAACTAAAAGGTAAAGTTGACAGGCTATCCACATACGACCAAATGTTGATACACTTTTGTGTCTGTCGCTTGTTCTTAGTTACATCTGTAATTGTACGGTCTTTTTTTATTGTGTCTGTATAGTTTGGTCGTGTCGACCAAATTAAGATATCCTCCTATCTATTTTTAGTACGGCGATTAGTTTGTCTGTGTTGTAAAACAGTTGCTTGTGTGCATACTGTTGAGTCTTGTGTACGTCATATCTGTTGGCATGTTCTCTTAAGAACACTTCAAGTACGAGTCAGAAGTACTTCGTACGAGCAAGTTGTTGCTCGTACTAGTCACTTGCCGTTCGTACGAGTGTTTCACTAGTCGCACAAGTGGGACATTTCAACCAAGCACCTTGCTTGTTCGTACGAGCCAGTCTTGTTCGTACGAGCAGCCTTTGGAGAATGTTCTTCGTGTCTTATAGTGTTTGGTACAACCAGTAACATTTGTCGTACTATTGCTAGGTGTGGGCACTATATAACCAGAAATGCACTTCTCACTAGAGTGTTGACAAGAGAGTTGGCAAGTGGACAAGTTAGACACTAGAGAGAGACACTGAAGCACAAGAAAATAGAGAGTATTTCCTACGACTGTATGAACATTGTTTGTATGTGTATGTGTTTGTACTAGTTCTCTTCTATTAATCAAGATATTGAATCTTTGGTTATCTTGTGTTTCTTACTTTGCTTTGGTTTGCATACTTACGAGGATTCCGCACTCGTATGTGTGTTATATAAACAGGGAGGTAGGTTAATCTTGATCCTCCAAGTGGACCGACACCAAAGTCTGTTAAATGAACTAAATTGTATAAAAGAATCAAACTTTTTCATAAAGAAAAAAGAGTCTTAATACATAAAGAAAATTAAATCATGTGAAGCTGAAGTTAAAACTTTAACTGAAAAAAATAAATAAATAGCTTCAAGTGATAGATTTAGCACATTAGTCTATGAGAGTAAAACAAAAGAGTTATCTAGCAAGTGTATAGAGTTATCTAATGCACAAGTTAAGATAGTTGAAATTCAAAGAAAAATAGACCAATTTAGAAACACTTCCTTTGTAATAAATCACGTGATGGGAAACTTAAAAAAGAGTACTAATCGAACAACGGTGGGATTTAATGAAGTTCCTACACCTGTTCATCTGGACTATATATTTTACCACATGAAGATGATATAACAGATTTTGTGTATGGTGCAGCTGTAGTTGAGCCAATGACTGTCGAAGTACCTAATAGTTCTGCATCTGAGAATGATGGTGTTTCTGGGTATGAAGTGGCTAATGTTGAGAAGGAGTCCAAAAGTGACACTGTTTTCAAAAATAAAAATGCATATTTCCAATCTACAAAACAACATTATGTTAAAAAGATTAATTTTGTGAAAGGGGATGAGAAACTGTTAATTAAAACAAAGTCAAATAAGAAGTTGGTTAAAGATAAATGAACAAGGGTAAATCACAAGAAGCAAACTTTGGTCCTTCCAAATCATCGCCCATGTCATCATAAGCATCAAGTTCAAAGACTTCCCCAAAGACATTTTTTGCAAAAAGATTGTTCTTTAATTGTCATGTATAAGGACATGTGGTCAGTTGTTGTTCTTACAAGAAGGTGAAGCACCTTTGAGAGAAAAAAAGAAAGACAAATCACCAGAAAAGAAGGGTAATTGTGAGTTGAAGAAATCAACTCACCGCTGAAGTCTGTTGTTAAAGAAGGGCTAAAACAGGAAATCAACAATTTCCTCATTTTCATAAAATCAACCAAGATTTCAACTTACGTCTACATCTAGCAGATTTGACAGGCCTAGGAGTAGTTCACCTAAAATGAATAACTTTAATGGCCAATCAAATAATTTCAGAGGTCAAATTTCACAACAAAATCGATCACTCTGGTGGTAGTCGAAATTTTTACCAATATGACTCTAGAAATTATTATCATCAAAATTTTGGAAATCAATCGAGACTTCATTAGAACTCAGGATTTGCGAATCAATATATAGGTTTTCAAAATCAAAATTTCCAAAGGTCACAAAGTCCAAACACATATAGGAACCCCCAAGACCAGAGACCTAGTGGAAATCAAAAACCATTTCCATCAACAAGTCTGAGATCCAAGACTCCTATTAGGAGTGATGGATATTGTTTGGATGTTCCGGTAGTTGGTGAATCTGGAAGACCCAAGACCATTAAGGCTTGGGTCTCCCTATCTAACTAAATTTGTTTCGGTTTATGTAGGAGTTGCTAAGGAGGCTGTTCAACTTGTGGTATGTTAAAAGTGGGTGCTATAGACACATGATGGGGATTAGAGGTTACTAAAAGAGTTTGAAGAAATCAATGGAGGTTACGTGAACTTTGAAAGAGCAAAAGGTGGAAAGGTAACAAGTCAATGGAAAGTGACCAACGGGAAGATAACATTGGACAAAGTTAACTATGTCGAGAAGCTCAAACACAATTTGATGAGCATGTCACAAGTCTATGACAAGGGTTACTTTGTCCACTTTACCAAGTCTGAGGCATTGGTGTTCAAACCGGGTTTGATCATTCCTGATGATTGGGTAGTTATGCAAGCGCCAACGAAGAATGATACCTATGTCATGGACATGAGTGTAAATCATTCTTCACTGGCGAGTAAATGCTTGTTGTCAAAAGTATCTAAGGCTGAGTCGATGTTGTGGCATAGACGCATGGCACATATCCACTATCAAAAAATGAATTAAATAATTAAAATGGTTTAGTGCAAGGTGTGCCTATGCAAAAGTTTTACGTGGATGATAAATGTCTTCCTTGTAATAAAGGAAAGCAACACAGAAAGCCTTAAAAGTCTAAAACCATGAATTCCATTGCTTCTCCACTCTAATTACTTCACATGGATTTGTTTGGTCCAGTGAATGTAAGGAATATTGGAGGTAAATATTATTGTTTAGTTGTTACTGATGACTTTTCTCGTTTTTCTTGGGTTTTCTTTCTAGTGTCAAAGGATGAAATAGCAGAAATGTTGATATATCTTTTTACAAAGTTGGAAAATCTACTAGAGATAAGGATTAAGCGCATTAGAAGTGACAATGGCATGAAGTTCAAAAATCGGTTACTGGATATGTATTGTTTTAGCAAGGGGATAGAACACGATTCAGTGCTCCATACACACCACAACAGAATGGAGTAGCAGAATGGAAAAACGGGACTTTAATTGATTCTAAGCTTCATGTCCTCTTTTCGGAAGGGGTGGTGAATACAACTTGCTATGTTCTGAATAGGGTTTTGACGGTTACACGACATAACAAAACATGTTATGAACTTTGAGAAACTGTAAACCAAATTTAGAGGGGTTAGAACCATTTGGGCTACCATGCATGATATAGAAATAAAAACAAACCAAAATTCGGTGAAGTAGCTGACGAAGGATTTTTCCTAGGTTATGTAGACGTTTTACCAAACAAGAGAGTTTTTAACAAAACTAATGGTAAAATTGAGACAGTTTTTAATTTTGAAATTATCACATATTTGCCCAAACAGTCTAGCCCAGGTCCAGCAAAGCTATATGATTATGATCTTTTGTTTGAATCTTTTAAAATTCTATAGTTTTCTGATGAAGATGATTTGGAGGTAATTCACAGCTTGACCTGGGATGGACATGAGAGTACTTTCGGTCGAGGTCAAGTGTTCCAAATGCGGATGTGTTAGGAACTTCCTCAAATGCAAATGCAAATGCAAAAGTAGCGGATTCGAGTGATAGCAAGTCTGAACCTCTTGAGAGGGAGGACTTTACTAATCTGTTCGCTAATCAAAGAGCTTGTGCAGACAAAGATGATTAATCTTCAGATGAAATTTCATGACCAGCGGCTGTGGAAACTGATCAAGCTGGAAGTAACTCATGGATTTATACACTGGAAGCCTCATATCCCTAAGCGAATCGAGTAACAAAAGAGGAAGATGTGGGAGTTTGCTTTCTTTTCATCCCCTTCTTTGTTGGTGCATAATGTCTACTGCCTACGTCAAGGATATGTTGTTTATGTATATATGGCTTAGAACATCGAATAGTGTTTGTAAATATATGATCTATTGGTTTTGTACTTGGCTCGTACAAGTGACACTCTGTCACTCGTATGAGGCATCACTCACCATCACTCACACACTCTCCTCCTGTGTGAGTCATGTCGACCTATAAATAGAGGAGCCTGAGTGTTGTGTCCGTATTTGTAGGTTGATGTATGATGAAGTATATCATTGACAATCAACATGTTGTGTAAGAATAACCTGGTTCAGACTAGGCGAAAAGACACGCTTTTGTAGACTAGCATAACCTACGAAAACTCCTTCCAAGGATTTGGCTCCAAATTTACCATCCGGGTCCAAAACTGTATACATTGATCCAAAATGCTCCAAAAATGCGAGTTTAGCTTCTGTTGGTTTAGCAATTCAAAACAGGTCTTGTTGTGAGGCTTGACTGTTAACACACGATTGAGGGTGTAACACGCTGATGCGACTGCTTCGCTCTAGAAACTTATTGACAACTTGAATCAGCGAGCATGGTTCTGGCAGTCTCGATCAGTGTGCGATTCTTACATTCAGCAACTCCATTTTGTTAGGAGTATAGGGAGCACTGAATTCGTGAAGAATCCCCTTTTCGTTGAAGAAATCGAGCATCCTTTTGTTCTTGAACTCGGTACCATTATTGTAACATCCGTCGAAAAACGGGTTTTCAAAACCCGCTTCGTTTATTAATCGAATAGTCAGTTACATTTTTCGTTGCTTATTTAATGCTCTTTTTAATTTTAAACAATACATAATTAATAAATATATTAGAATTTATAAACTATAATTAATAAAAAATAAAAACGGTCGAAGAAAAAAATAAATGTCGCTGCCGGGTTTCGAACCCGGGTCAGGCGGCTCACTTAACACACAAGCCTTTCACCACTCCGCCACTTGACTTGTTTGTGTAATCAATGAATCATATAAAACTTAAGTTCCACTGAGAATTCATCTGTTTGCGCCAAAAACTGAAACCGCTCATCGGCTTTCAACTATCCAGACTTTTGAGTGATCGCTAATTACTGATTATAACCGATAAATCAATTGCAGCCCACGTTCTTAATCAATTCGCTCTTCAATGAACTCGATTCATATGATTTTCGAGATTGAAAACCGAAATCATATTACCTCCTGTTTTACACTAATAATTCCACCGTCTCACATCTCGGAAACAATCGCAACATCCTCAATTTCATTTTCACTCTAACTTCTGTTCGTCGAATCGTTATCTGCTATCGCCGGACTTTCGCCGGAAAACCGAGACATACATCAAATCGGTAATTTTCTCGATTCTTTCATTTTCAATCCATTGTTAGACTTTTACTAACTCAAAACCTTCAATCAGAATCGGTCCCAGACGACGTTGTCGGATAATCTGCACTCACCGGAAAATCTCTGAAAATTCCGAAATCACGCTGTGAATCGGTACAAACATCTAAACTCTCTGATAATTCTTGTTTAGTCACTTAATTTCGCAACTAACTGATCAAAACTGTAAATTGATCCGATCAGACGGAATTCACAAAACAGAGCCGACGACCTTTGCCGGAGTTCGGAGAAAAACAACTTTTCCGGTACATTCATTTCCAAAACCTTCTTTATCCATTACATTTCAATCATTTATATGTTAGACGATCGAATTAAACCAGAACAGTCGGATATCCTTTGTCTATGTCTTTGAACGAAGAAGATGAAGTCGAACATTATGTATAAGTTTAATTAAAACAAGATATTAAACCGGGTTAGACACAGTCCAGCGGTGGACTGTGTGCAAACACATAGCGCACGTCACGAGTTCGAACCTTACAAACGCACCGATTTTCCGAATTAAAACCAATTTTTTATAACAGAATCAGATCAAGCCACGGTAGGTCTATAAGATTAAAATAAACCGTAAATTAAACAGATAAGACACACAGCCCAACTGGTTGGGCTGTGCGCTTACAAACCGAAGGACCCGAGTTCGATCCGGCTCCCTGCAAACCGGTTCGACCATTTTAAAACCTTTTAATATAAACCAAATAAATTAACATTAAATTTGTATATATATATAATTAAAACACAGATTATTTCGGGTTAGACACGTAGCTCAGTTGGTAGAGCTGCGTGCACGCGTACGAGAGGTCCCGGGTTCGAACCTCACTCAGCGCACCAATTACCACTGTCCGACCGGTCAACGGTCCGGTCAAGGGACCGTCAACGGTCAACAAAAAGTCAACATTTTTTTATATTTTTATTTATTTATTTAATTTAAAAATCAATTAAAAATACTTAAAAATAATATTTTTAAAGTTAGAAAATGACTTTAAACTCACAAAAATAAATCTAAAAATCCTATTAAAATTGTTAACAAAATCCACTTATTACTGTACCATTTCATTATTATTTTAGGATAGTCTTTCCTCGTCGATCAAATCCCAAAACTCGTGCGCTTTCAACATCATCAAACGAACGCACCCAATGTGAGTGAATCTCTACAAATTCCCCGTTTTAATCACATTTTGGGGTGTATCATGTGTCACTTATTATTTATTACATTTAAACACTTGTGCATCCATCATATCCATGATCAAATGTGTATCCAATATGTATCAATTGTTTGTGTGGTTAATGTTTAGATTAAATTTATCATTTTCAGTACATACATCATCATAGGCTCGTCTGTTCCCCATTACCTATGAGCGGAACTGTTCCCCATTACCTATGAGCGGAACGTGGCGTTGCCAACATACGATCGGCTCCGTTTGATTGAGCCTTGATCGCACATACATCATCATAGGCTCGTCCGTTCCCCATTACCTATGAGCGGAACGTGACGTTGCCAACATATACATTATCATTCATGTCATATACTCATGCAAGGTGGTTTGTTATTGTTTGTTTATTTACGTTTGCTCATATATGATCATTGCACAAATTTTCCATATAAATACAACAAGAAATCAATAACAAAGGTTTTTAACAAGGTTCACTCGCCAACTTTTGTTGACCCAAAATTCCCCATTTTTACACATGATACAGGTGATCCAGTTGTAGCAAGAAACATACAGGACGGCTTAGAAGAATAAATCAATTTAGATTTTGGATTGTTTTATTTAATTTTCCTTTCCTTGTATTGTATGAATTTGGCTTGAACATTTAAGTTGTAATTTGAATTTAATAAATATGAAACATTTTAGTAAACATCATGAGCTTTGGTGATAACCCGATTATGCCCCGACTCTTATTTCGCTGCGGGTCGGGGTGTGACAGATTGGTATCAGAGCCATGACTATAGGGATATAGGATAGGTTATTAGACCCTTAGAGCCTATACTATAGTTGATTAGAATTATTTAAATTGTTTATGTGTTACATACAAAATTCATGATGTTTATATGCTTTATGTTTATTGTTACATTCAATGTTATGCAAGCATGTTCATAAGTACATATTACTATACAATGCTTATCATGAATCATATCCTCATAACATATCATATCCATGAGAGCACACACCACACAATTTCCATGATTTTTGCAATGATTTTTGTATTTTTTTTTCAAATCACATCAAAGTGAGTTCTCATGACAGGCATGTAGTAACTGGAAGGGTACAAGTACCGGTAGTCGGAACGTCCTGTCTAGGCTTGGCATTCGTATAAATCCAAAATAAAGGACCAGTTTGCCTACCTGGGGACTAACGATGAGAGTACGAAGGACCTATTAGGCCAAAGCATGCCATACCAAACGTCGTGTGAGCTAACCCCACTTTGAGTTGTCATTGTGTCTACACCTGGACACCCTCCTACATACATCTCGCAAACATATTTCATGGTTTTCATTCGGGTGATGCGAGTGTTTAACCGCCAACACCAATGTGAATCCTACTAAGCCAATAGCCATGGGGGCCCACATGACTATACAGGTGATGGTATGGGGGACATTGGAGGCCCAAACATGAGCAAACCCAAGACATCCTATGGATGTAGTTGCATTATTGATGTTTATGTTATTGTTTTAAAAAAAAAAGACACATGACACCTAAAAAGACTCCTTAAACTCACCATCTTCTTATGTATGTTCCTGTAGATGTCGGCTAGGCAGCAACGTGGAGGTAGAAAGTCAGAAGGTCAAACGAACGCTTGGCCACCCAAATCGCAAAACAAATGGCCGCGGTGCTTCCAGACATCGTAATTCAAGTCCAACAAGCTCTCGCCACAAATCCCATCAACCCTCCCAATCAAGTAGACCAGAACGTCGACAACCCTCCCTCCAAAAAGTGCTCTTACAAACACTTCAAGTCTTGCGATCCCCCGAAATTTGAAGGGACCGAAGGTGTCACTGCTCTCCTCCACTGGTTTGAGGAAATGGAAAACACCTTCCTCAATTGCGACTGTCCCGAGGATCGCAAGGTACGTTACGCAACCGGGAGACTATTTGGAGTAGCTCTTACCTGGTGGAATACAGAAAAAGGTAAGAGAGGAATCGAAGATGCAATGGCCTTAACATGGGAGGAGTTAAGGGAAATCATGACGAGACGCTTCTGTCCAAGAAGCGAGATCAAAAAGTTAGAGGATGAATTCCACTCGTTAAAGCAAAAGGAAGGAGATCATACTTCCTACAACAAAAGGTTTCTAGAGTTGAACCAAATGATCCCCAACTTGTTCACCCCAGTGTACCGCTTAGTTGAACACTATATTCGAGGCCTCCCCTCAAAAATTCAAGACTCGGTACTAAGCACTTCGCCTGCAACACTTGAAGCTGCTATGGAACTAACTACCGAGCTTACCGAGAATCGCATCCGAAACGGTAAATTTAAGGATGAGAAAAAGAAAGCCCCCATTGAGGGCCAAACTTCAAACCATTCCACCTCCTCCTCAAAGTTTGCTAGAAGAGGAAACGAAACGGCAGAAACTTTGCTGTCACACAAACAAACCTCCCTATCACTGCTGCACCCATCACCCGAGTTGTCCCCTCAGCTGCACCATATAAAAAGCCATACTCCAGCCCATATCCAAAATGCAACCATTGCCAATACTATCATTTTCCCGAACATCCCTGCCAACATTGCACCGGCTGTGGCCACGCAGGTCACACCATCCAAACCTGTCGCGCACTTCAGCGAACGAGCCCTCAACCCAAACCCACCATCAGATAGTGGGTCAAGCCCAACAACCTTTACTCCTACCACCTGCCCAACATGTAGCCCAATCCTACTACCAACCCAACTATCCCATAATACAACCTATGCGGGCTTGTTATAACTGTAGAGACCCGAACCACTTCAGAAACACCTGTCCACGCTTGGTGAACATCATCCATGCCCAAGCTCAAGCAAATCCAGTAAACCAGGCTAACCAAGCTCCTCCACCTGCTAGGGGAAGAGCTTTCAACATCAACGCCAACCAAGCTAGGGGTGACAACAACGTGGTTAACGGTACGTTTCTCATCAATGGTAGTTATGCATCCACGTTATTTGATACTGGCGCGGATAAGAGTTTTGTGTCCTTAGAATTTGATCCCATCCTCAACCAAACTCGTGATAAACTCATGGAATCCATAACGGTAGAAGTTGCCGACGGAAAACCGGTCTCATTAAACTCTATTATACGCAATTGTACTCTCACCCTAAACGATCACGATTTTCCAGTTGACCTCATTCCTATGAAGTTGGGAAGTTTCGACATTATAATTGGTATGGACTGGCTAAGCCAACATCATGCTGAAGTTGTATGCCGTGAAAAGTTTATTCGCATTCCTCTTACAAACGGTCAGACTCTACGAATCTTTGGAGAATCCCCTTCGAAAGGACTCAAATTAATGTCCTGTCTTCAAGCCCGAAAATATCTTCGCAAGAATTATGTCGCATTCCTAACTCATGTCGTCAAAAAGGGAACCAAGGAGAAGAAACTCGAAGACATCCCAGTAGTAAAAGATTTTCCGCAAGTTTTTCCTGACGACATTTCAGGACTTCCTCTCGTGAGAGAAGTCGAATTCCGCATTGGTCTTATACCTGGAGGTACACCAGTTGCAAAATCTCCTTATAGGTTAGCCCCATCCGAAATGCAAGAGCTGGCCAGTCAACTGCAAGAGCTGACTGACAAAGGATTCATACGTCCTAGCTCATCGCCTTGGGGTGCACCTGTCCTTTTTGTGAAGAAGAAAGATGGAACGTTTCGCATGTGTATCGACTACAGAGAACTCAACAAGTTAACGGTCAAGAACCGCTACCCATTACCTCGCATTGATGACCTTCTAGACCAATTCAAGGCGCCACCTGTTTTTCAAAAATCGACCTTCGTTCTGGTTATCATCAACTCAGAGTACATGAAGAAGACGTCCCAAAGACCGCCTTCCGAACTCGTTATGGTCATTACGAATTCATGGTCATGCCATTTGGTTTAACCAACACCCCAGCTGTCTTCATGAATCTAATGAACAGAGTCTGCAAACCCTATCTCGACCGTTTTGTCATAGTCTTCATCGACGACATCCTCATCTACTCAAAGTCTAAGTCTGATCATGAACGACACCTTTGACTCATCCTTACACTCTTAAGGACAGAAAAGCTATACGCTAAGTTTTCGAAATGTGAATTCTGGTTAAGGGAAGTACAATTCCTTGGACACGTCGTCAATGACAAGGGAATTCATGTTGATCCCTCAAAAATCAAGGCAGTACCGGAATGGCAAGCACCACGTACCCCTACCGAGGTAAGATCATTTCTTGGTTTGGCTGGTTACTATCGCCGCTTCATTTCCAATTTCTCACGTATTGCTGTACCACTCACGGCTTTGACTCATAAAGGAAAACCCTTCATATGGGGACCTAAACAAGAAGAAGCCTTCCAAACCCTTAAGCAAAAGCTTTGTGACGCACCTATCCTCACACTTCCTGAAGGTTGCGATGACTTTGTAGTATATTGCGACGCATCAGGGCAAGGCTAGGCTGTGTATTAATGCAAAGAGGAAAAGTGATAGCCTATGCTTCTAGGCAACTCAAAGTTCACGAGAAGAACTACACCACCCACGACCTAGAACTTGGAGCCGTTGTGTTCGCTCTTAAGATATGGAGACATTACCTGTACGGTACCAAGTGTGAAATATACACTTACCACAAGAGCCTCCAACATATCTTTAACCAAAAGGAGTTGAATATGAGGCAACGAAGATGGGTCGAACTTCTTAATGACTACGACTGTGAAATTCGGTATCATCCTGACAAGGCAAACGTGGTGGCCGATGCGCTCAGTCGAAAGGGTTATGCGAACTCCATTCGTCTCCTATGTTCGCAAATCATAACCGACATCAAAGATCGAATCCGAGAAGCTCAACATGTTTCAGTAACAGAAAACGACGTACGCAAGGAGCTGTCTTGTGGAGCTGAACTTAAAATCGAAACTAAATCCGACGGTATTCTGTACTATCTAGATCGCATATGGATTCTCGATCACAATAACCTTCGTGGTTTCCTTATGAATGAGGCGCACAAAACACGGTACTCTGTACACCCAGGAGCCAACAAGATGTATCAAGACCTTCGATACACCTACTGGTGGCCTGGCATGAAGAAGGATATCGCTGTTTTTGTTTCCAAGTGCCTTACATGTTCCAAAGTAAAAGCTGAACATCAAAGACCCTCAGGACTTCTAGTCCAACCTGAAATACCTGTACGGAAGTGGGAAAACATAACCATGGACTTCATTACCAGGTTACCTCGCACCTCCAGTGGGTATGACACTATATGGGTAATCATTGATCGTCTTACAAAATCAGCTCACTTCATTCCGATTCGCGAGGACTTCAAGAACGAGAAGTTAGCTCGTATCTATATCAGCGAGATCGTAAGCCTTCATGGTGTACCTTAAAGCATCATTTCACACCGTGATGGTCGTTTCACTTCACGAACATGGCAAACCGTACAAGCCGCCTTGGGTACACGATTAGACCTCAGTACCGCTTATCATCCTCAAACTGATGGACAATCTGAACGCACCATCCAAACACTTGAAGACATGCTTCGAGCATGTGTCATAGACTTCAAGGGAAATTGGGACGCTCATCTACCATTAGTTGAATTTTCGTACAACAATAGTTATCACTCAAGTATCGGCATGGCTCCTTTCGAAGCGTTATATGGCCGTAAGTGCCGATCTCCAGTATGTTGGCACGAAAGTGGGGAAGCTCACCGGTCCAGAATTGATTCAAGAAACAACAGACAAGATCCATCAAATTCGAAACAATCTTCTTGCGGCACAAAGTCGTCAAAAGAGTTATGCAGACAAACGACGAAAGCCCTTGGAGTTTAACATTGGTGATCATGCACCGTGGAAGGGAGTAGTTCGTTTTGGCCAGAAGGGCAAGCTAGCACCACGCTACATAAGACCTCTCGAGATACTCGAAAGAGTAGGACCTGTAGCATACAAGCTTGACCTACCAGAAGAACTCAACAGAATTCACCCCACATTCCACGTATCAAACTAAAGAAGTGCCTCGCCGATGAAAACCTCCATATTCCCCTAGAAGATATTCAGATCGATGAATCTATGCACTTCATTGAAAGACCAGTTGAGATCATGGACTACGGAGAAAAACATTTAAGACGGAGTCGTATTCCAATTGTTAGGGTACGCTGGGAGTCGAAACAAGGACATGAGTTTACTTGGGAACGTGAAGTCTCAATGCGCGAAAAATACCCGCATCTTTTTCCTGTTACCACTACTACTTAAATTTCGGGACGAAATTTCTAAAAGTAGGGGATACTGTAACATCCGTCAAAAAACGGGTTTTCAAAACCCGCTTCGTTTATTAATCGAATAGTCAGTTACATTTTTTGTTGCTTTTTAATGCTCTTTTTAATTTTAAACAATACATAATTAATAAATATATTAGAATTTATAAACTATAATTAATAAACAATAAAAACGGTCGAAGAAAAAAATAAATGTCGTTGCCGGGTTTCGAACCCGGGTCAGCCGGCTCACTTAACACACAAGCCTTTCACCACTCCGCCACTTGACTTGTTTGTGTAATCAATGAATCATAAAAACTTAAGTTCCACCAAGAATTCATCTGTTTGCGCCAAAAACTGAAACCGCTCATCGGCTTTCAACTATCCAGACTTTTGAGTGATCGCTAATTACTGATTATAACCGATTATTCAATTGCAGCCCACGTTCTTAATCAATTCGGTATTCAATGAACTCGATTCATATGATTTTCGAGATTGAAAACCAAAATCATATTACCTCCTGTTTTACACTAATAATTCCATCTTCTCACATCTCGGAAACAATCGTAACATCCTCAGTTTCATTTTCACTCTAACTTCTGTTCGTCGGAATCGTTATCTGCTATCGCCGGACTTTCACCGGAAAACCGAGACATACATAAAATCGGTAATTTTCTCGATTCTTTCATTTTCAATCCATTGTTAGACTTTTACTAACTCAAAACCTTCAATCAGAATCGGTCCCAGACGACGTTGTCGGATAATCTGCACACGCCGGAAAATCTCTGAAAATTCCGAAATCACGTTGTGAATCGGTACAAACATCTAAACTCTCTGATAATTCTTGTTTAGTCACTTAATTTCGCAACTAATTGATCAAAACTGTAAATTGATCCGATCAGATGGAATTCACAAAACAGAGCCGACGACCTTTGCCGGAGTTCTGAGAAAAACATCTTTTCCGGTACATTCATTTCCAAAACCTTCTTTATCCATTACATTTCAATCATTTATATGTCAGACGATCGAATTAAACCAGAACAGTCGGATATCGTTTGTCTGTGTCTTTGAACGAAAAAGAAGAAGTCGAACATTATGCATAAGTTTAATTAAAACAAGATATTAAACCGGGTTAGACACACAGTCCAGCGGTGGACTGTGTGCAAACACATAGCGCACGTCACGAGTTCGAACCTTACAAACGCACCGATTTTCCGAATTAAAACCATTTTTTTTAAACAGAATCAATCAAGCCACGGTAGGTCTATAAGATTAAAATAAACCGTAAATTAAACAGATAAGACACACAGCCCAACTGGTTGGGCTGTGCGCTTACAAACCGAAGGACCCGAGTTCGATCCGGCTCCCTGCAAACCGGTTCGACCATTTTAAAACCTTTTAATATAAACCAAATAAATTAACATTAAATTTGTATATATATATAATTAAAACACAGATTATTTCGGGTTAGACACGTAGCTCAGTTGGTAGAGCTGCGTGCACGCGTACGAGAGGTCCCGGGTTCGAACCTCACTCAGCGCACCAATTACCACTGTCCGACCGGTCAACGGTCCGGTCAACGGACCGGTCAACGGTCAACAAAAAGTCAACATTTTTTTATATTTTTATTTATTTATTTAATTTAAAAATCAATTAAAAATACTTAAAAATAATATTTTTAAAGTTAGAAAATGACTTTAAACTCACAAAAATAAATCTAAAAATCCTATTAAAATTGTTAACAAAATCCACTTATTACTGTACCATTTTATTATTATTTTAGGATAGTCTTTCCTCGTCGATCAAATCCCAAAACTCGTGTGCATTCAACATCATCAAACGAACGCACCCAATGTGAGTGAATCTCTACAAATTCCCCGTTTTAATCACATTTTGGGTGTATCATGTGTCACTTATTATTTATTACATTTAAACACTTGTGCATCCATCATATCCATGATCAAATGTGTATCCAATATGTATCAATTGTTTGTGTGGTTAATGTTTAGATTAAATTTATCATTTTCAGTACATACATCATCATAGGCTCGTCTGTTCCCCATTACCTATGAGCGGAACTGTTCCCCATTACCTATGAGCGGAACGTGGCGTTGCCAACATACGATCGGCTCCGTTTGATTGAGCCTTGATCGCACATACATCATCATAGGCTCGTCCGTTCCCCATTACCTATGAGCGGAACGTGACGTTGCCAACATATACATTATCATTCATGTCATATACTCATGCAAGGTGGTTTGTTATTGTTTGTTTATTTACGTTTGCTCATATATGATCATTGCACAAATTTTCCATATAAATACAACAAGAAATCAATAACAAAGGTTTTTAACAAGGTTCACTCGCCAACTTTTGTTGACCCAAAATTCCCCATTTTTACACATGATACAGGTGATCCAGTTGAAGCAAGAAACATACAGGACGGCTTAGAAGAATAAATCAATTTAGATTTTGGATTGTTTTATTTAATTTTCCTTTCCTTGTATTGTATGAATTTGGCTTGAACATTTAAGTTGTAATTTGAATCTAATAAATATGAAACATTTTAGTAAACATCATGAGCTTTGGTGATAACCCGATTATGCCCCGACTCTTATTTCGCTGCGGGTCGGGGTGTGACAGATATCATGCGAATTCTCTTGATAGGCAAGTGATATAGGTTTTTAAGCTTCCTAAAGAGAATCATAAGACTTTCAAACGTTTCATATTTTCTTTCCAGAAAGAAAACCCATGAGAATCTTGAGAAATCATCAGTTACAACCAGGCAATATAAATCTCCAGAATGCTTTTGACGTTTACTGGCCCGAATAGATCCATATGAAGCCTTACTAATGGTAGCTTGATAGAATTTAGAAGCTTTCTTGGATGTGATTTCTTATGTTGTTTCCCCTTCTTACAGCTCAGACAATCATCGAATAAATGAAAATTCTTCCGATTAATACCCTCCACTAGGTTGTTGTGCACCAAATAATTCATCTTTCTCAAGTGTATGTGCCCCATCTTCCGATGCTATAAGATTGACTCCTTCTCGGTTGCTTTAAAAACAAGGCACTGAACCTTCTTAGATGTAGTGGATGCGACGCTCATGTCTAAGACATACAAATCATTCTCTCTTGGAGCGCGCATGAGGATCCACTCCTCGGGAATCTTGAATCCCAGCTTTAGAATCAAGCATGTTGTGAGTTTTTTTATCACAAATTTGCGAAATACTCAGTAGATTGTTCTCCAGCTCTGCAATGTAGTTCACATTGTCAAAGGAAAACACTCCATTCATAAGAATACCTTCTCCTACAATTCTTCCGCCTTGAGTTCTAGCAAAACCAACGTAACCTCCTTGGATAGCTTTGACGTCGTGCAACAACGCAAGCATCCTAGTCATGTGTCGTGAAGCTCCACTATCCATAATCCATTTTGACATGATCGATCTCGGGAGCCCCACCACACATGATGAAGAAACTATTTAAACAGAGAAACCTAAGCCTACTTGGTCTTAGGTGGCTTTAGAATATCAAACTTCAGACCAACTTTGATTTTGACATTCTGTTTCGGCTCTGTTTTGGCTGGACCAGGTGGTTTCAGTTCTACCTTAGATGGTTTGACTTTTGCAACCAAGGTTTGTGTTTTCAAATGTGCTCTTTTAGAATAAAACTTTGAATCCTTTTGACGATTCTTGGTGGAAGTTTCACCAATTTCAAATTTAGAATTTAGATGAATCGTTGATTTAACATGTTTGTTGGATTCAATGTTTCTTTTCAAAATTTGTTTTGGTACAACCATGGGTGCCTTTTGTTTCACATCTTTGGTAGATCTGTTGGAGTTAGAAACATGTCTTGGCTTTCTTTGAGAACAATGTCGTGCAATATGCCCAACATTTTTACACTTGTAGCACGTCCTGCTGTCTTCTCGGACAGAGGAATCCAAAACTAGTTTTTTACTCTCTTTTTCTTTCTTGAACTCATCATTGGTTTGTTTACCAATGATCTCTTTTTCTCTTTCTGTAGTTGTTCCATAAACAAAATTTATTTTCTTTATAAAGTTCAACTTTTGAAATTTGTTGTTTGTTCTTTTATTTTGAAAACCCAACCTAACCTCCTGTTTTCAGGATAGTCTCTGTTTCTTTGATGGTAGGGTTTGTTAACACATTTTAATTTAGAAATAATGATGCATGGTGTTTTTCTAAATCAGAATGGCTCACCTCAACAAGCTTGAACAACTTTTCAACACGATACAAATTGACATTCTAGATTGGAAAATCTTCATCGGAATATAGTTTATCAGATCCATGCATTTTGTAAACGATGATGTTTGGATCAGTGTTTAAACTATTTTCTGATGATTCAACATCTGATTCAGATTTTTCAGATTCACGCTTCAGAACACTTTCAACCACAGTTTTAACCACATCAGACTCACAATCATTTTCTAATTTGGTGTAAGTTATATCAATGTTCGCAGGTCTTTTCAGTTTTTAATTTTAAGTTGAGCGCCTTCTCCACCCCTGATGGTTTCTTAGTAGCATAGCTATTCCACATGGGTGGTGGAACACGATCATAACTTGCACCTTTTTTTTCATCATTTTTAGTTTCTCCTTTGTTTTCGATCTTTGGAAGAATGTGATCAATGACATATGAACTTGTAGAATAACTGACTAACAATTTGTTAACCCGTTCTATTTCTATTTTTATTTTCTCAAGTTCATTTTTAGCTCGGCGATTGTATTTAAATGAATCTGAATGGCCATTTGTTTGCCCATCACAGTCGCCTTCAGCATAGAAAGTGTTCCGTCATTTTATCTGATCACCTTTTCATATTGTTTAATAGATTTTCTTAATTTGTCATAAGCTTCTTTAGTTGATTTATAGTCACACGACAAATTATCTGTTAGACATTTTAGCTCATTGTGTTGTGCTTCTTTTACAGGACATTCACTACATGGCGCATGCATTTCAAGCACGGTTTTTCTATCACATACTCATTTTCCAACACGTTTACCTCATTCACATTTCCCATACAATCTTTGTTGGTCTTATCAGTCAGCTTTTCCAACGTCTCATCAACTCTCTCTTCAACTTCAGGCTTCTTCTTTTCTTCACAAGACGATCGATACTTGGCTCAAAATAACCTGCAAAAGTTTTAAGAATATCATTAGGCAAGAGATGTTTAAAAGCACTATTTAACAATTCCTCTTCTTCTGACGATGTGTGATAATATTCCTCAGGAGCTTCGTCAAAAGTTGCCTCTGCATATTCTTCAGGTTCTTCAATGATTTCTGAGACCAATGCCAAACTTTCGTTCTTCGTGATATACTTGTTCCAGTTGAAACCTCCGTCCTCCTGAGTAACGACAAGAGCTTTGTCTTTGGAGTTTGACGGACCATCTTCGATTTGCACCGTTCTTGTTTTGGGTTGAGGACGATGATAGATGGCTTTCTTGTAATAGTCGTCAGCAAATGGGTTCTGATTGCCCTAAACTTCTCTGTTTGGATATTCTCATTTGAAATGACCCTTTTATCGACATTTGAAGCATGTAACTTTTGATTTTTTAAAGTCAAGTTTCCCATCTAATCCTCCCAAATTCTCTTTTCTGGTGATCTCCATGAAACGTTGCGCTCTTCTGACGATGGAAGCCATACATAATTTGATGTCAATCAGTTCCATCTTGACCGGATCAATCTAATCATAATCCTCTCTTGTCATCTCAGAAATCCCAATTTATCCTGCTACTAAACTGTCGTATGATTCGAGTACCGAGGCTAATAATGACATATGTTGCTTTACGGACTTCTCATCAAAGTTTTGAGAATTTTGGAAATCAACAACAATATTGCACTATAGAACCCTTTGATTAGAATTAGATTGATTGTTCTGGTTGATCTTGGGATTTCTCGAACAATGGGATGACTGTGGGCCTGGAGGTGTATTCGGGTTGACAGAAGCAAAGGATTGAAAACCACTGTGCTGACTCGACAGTGGGCTTGGTGTGTTGAAATCGCTGAAGGCAGTTTGGATTTTTGGAGACTGTATATGTGACTCAAAACTACCCTTGTAATAAAGATTTGTTGCATTTCGGCGCCTTTGTTTTTCACCATTTTTTGCATCTCGAGTTCGTGCCCTTCTAATCTCTCATTAAATCTTTGTAATGAAAAATTATCATACTCTGTGCCATTCGACCATTCTCCTTCTGATAAGGAATCTGCCAGCTTATCGACTAATTCTTCATTCGTCTTCACAATTCCTATGCGCTTCATTTGCACAACCAAGTGGCAGTATCGTTCAATCAGTTGTTTCACCGTCTCTCCCTTGATCAAAGTAAAGATATCGAATTCTCTAGTTAACAATGCTCTCTTCCCTTTTCGCAAATGTACGCTTCCCTTGGAACTTCAACTGTAGAGTATTCCATAATGACTATGAACTTCTCTCTTTGGTAATTCGAGAGTTGACCTAACGTTTTTTCCAGACAATTTTCTCCAATTGGAGCTTGATATTTTGCTTCAGTGACAAACCAGTAGGTAAACTGATTCGCTTGAACCCAATTCCTAAATCGTTCACTCCAACTATCAAAATCTTCAAGGTTCATCAACTTGGGTGGCTTTGTCATCGTGCCCATCTCATTCTCGAGGTTCATATTCTGAACTGCGGTAGTTGTGACCGCTGAAGCAGCAAATGCATTGTAAAACTCCTCTTCCATTTTTTCTGCAAAAATTTCAGAAACACACTTTCGGAAATCTAATTAGAATGACAAAAAGCTCTTCGTGCAAATGATCAATTGCTCGTGCGAATCAGTTGATTCGTGTGAGTGAAAAACTCGTGCGATTCAAAGCTTCGTGTGAGCGAGATGTTCGTATGACTGCAAAAGGTTACTCGTACGAATGAATGCTTTGTGCGAATGACAGTTTTAACTTGCAATTTTTAAGTAAACTTGTTAATTCGTTCGCACGAATGACTAAATTTGTACAGATAGCCGTTCGTACGAGTTGTCTCTCTACTCGTACAAAACAACTTAGGTTACCAAACAGATGATTTTTACAAGTTTCGAAATGAATTAGGTTGATTTTAGATCTGAAATTCTCATGAATTGATTAGAATTGATTTTAACGTGATATACTAAAATCCTAGTCCAATTTGTCCAGGAATTCACCCAAATTTAGGATCTGTATGAGAAAGTGTAACTGTAGAAAACTCCAATGGTTGAAACTGGATCTGAAACTGTTGGTGGTATGTAGAAACTTGATGTTTGTCCTCATATCAGGCCTCAAGGCTCTGATACCCTCTTGTGAGAGGGGATCGGGATCTGACTAAGCTAACAGAGGCGGAATTTATTGTTAGTGAGTTTGACAAACAAACAAGTAAGATATACTGCTTAAACGCCTTGCATTGTATTGATAAATGTGAACGGTTAAAGAGCGAGTAAACAATTTGATAGGGCTTCGATGTACATCAACCAATAGATACTGACACAACACTCAGGCTCCTCTATTTATAGGTCGACATGACTCGCACAGGAGGAGAGTGTGTGAGTGACTCGTGTGAGTGATGCCTCATACGAGTGACAGAGTGTCACTCGTACGAGCCATGATGCTCACTCGTACGAGCCAAGTACAAAACCAATACAACATATATTAACAAACACTATTCGGCGTCCTAAGCCCTATATACATAAACAATATATCCTAGACGTAGGAAATAGACATTATGCACCAACAAAATCTAGAGACTAACTTAGAAGTTGACGCCTTTGCTAGTGCACAAGCAAACAGAGATCATCCAGTCGAGAATATTATTGGTGATCCGAATGCAGGTATTTATACAAGGAAAAGTGTAGTAGAAGGTTCATGTTTGTATGCTATGATTAAGAAGACTAGTATTATTAACGAGTGCTTGTATTGTTGTTTTATTTCTCAAGAGGAGCCGAAAAACATTCATATGGCTCTAAAGAATAATTCTTGGGTAGAAACTATGCAGGAGGAACTATCAAAGTTTGAGAAGTTAAAAGTCTAGGAGTTAGTTGATTTACCAGAGGGAGAGAAAGAAATTGGCACCAATTGGTGTTCAAGTGTAAGAAAGATGACCGAGGGATCGTGATAAGGAATAAGGCTCGGTTAGTGGTGAAATGGTTCAATCAGCAAGAGGGGATTGACTATAATGAAGTGTTTGCACCAGTTGCAAGGTTGGAAGCAAGTCGGTTGTTTCTAGCGTTTGCGTCTTTCAAGGGTTTCAAGGTTTATCAGCTTGACGTCAAGAGTGCATTTCTTTATGGGAAAGTTAAAGAACTAGTGTATGTCTCACAACTAGAGGGGTTTACTGATCTAGACTACCTAGATCGAGTGTACAGATTGGATAAGGTGCTGGATGGATTACATCAAGCACCCAGGGCGTGGTACGAGACTTTATCGTCTCATCTTTTCGCAAATGGCTTTGAAAGGGGTCAGATCGATAGTACACTTTTCATTAAGAGAAAGAAGTAAGATTTTATGTTGGTACAAGTATACGTGGATGATATCATCTTCGATTTATCTGATGAAAGCATGTGTCATGAGTTCGAAGAGGTGATGAAAAGTAAGTTTGAGATGAGTGCAATGGTTGAGTTATCATTCTTCTCGGTGTTGCAAGTTGAACAAAAGAAGGATGGGATCTTTATTCATCAGACAAAGTATGTGTATGACATTTTGACACTTTTCAAGATGGAGGATTGCGCAACTTTTAATACACCCATTTGTGAAAATCACAACATTGGTCTAGATGTTGATAGTCTGGATGATGTTGATCCAACTCAATATAGGGCCACGATTGGATCGTTGATGTATCTTACTTCTTCAACACTAGACATTATGTTCGTCGTATGTCTTTGTGCTAGATATCAAGCAAATCTAAAGGAGTCGCATATAAAGGCGGTGAAGCGTATTCTTCGTTACATTAAGGAAAACCTAAGTTTTGGTTATGGTAACCTACTGATAATGACTTGAGTTTATTGTCTAAACTGATTCAGATTTCGAAGGATGCAAATCAAACAGAAAATCTACCATAGGCGGTTGTCCGTTCTTAGGGGGAAGATTGGTGCCATCGCAATGCAAGAAACAAGCATGCGTGTCAACGTTTTCGTGTGAAGCTGAATACATTGCTACGGGAAGCTGTTGCTCTCAGGTTCTGTGGATCCAACAGCAAATGCGCAAATTTCACTCGCACCCCTATTATGATAGACAATAATGCCACAATTTCTATAACAAACAATCCCGTAAAACACAATCGCACATAACATATTGACATTCGTCATCATTTTATACAAGATTGTGCTGAAAAAAGAATGATTGAACTACATAGAGTCGACACACTAGATAACCTGGGAGATCTTTACACAAAAGCTTTTGACAGGGCTCGATTTGAACATCTTTTCGAACTCAACGGGATGAGGAATCCTAAATAACCTGTTTTCATGAGAATTTTGTAAATAGTTTCTTGATTTCTTAAAAATAAAAAACTTTAAAAAATAGAAAACCATAAAATAAAAATAAAAATAAAAAATGAGTTATCACTGTGTGGAAAAGAAGAGATGATAGTACATTAGTGTGATAGCAGCTTCATCATATGATGTACCAGTAGGAAAAAGACATGAAATAATCAACTTACCATGGTGATATAAACATAAAGAACTGTGTATGAATGGGTAACATATCAGTGTCGTATGGTTTTATAACCTTAAATCTTGCATTGAGAGATTGCCAAAATCCGAGGTTTTGGGTCTTTATATTGTCATTCATCCAGGGAAACCAGGGTTTGTCCTTCTGCTGCATCCAGATATATGCTGACCTAGTCACAACCAAAATATCTTAAAAGAGCTAAAATGCCAAAAACAAGAACTTGAAGAAGCTCTCCTAGAGAGTCATTCAAATGCACAAAATGCATAAATCGTACCATTTTTTTTGTATTTGCCTTCACCCTCGTTGGATATTGGTCTATTTGCTCCTGATCACCAATAATCTGATGTTGTACAACAAAAATGATGAATTCGGTATACCGACCTACTAAAATCTCTGTGCATACCTTGATCGTGAGGGTATGTCCTGAAGTGGGACACCATAGTACATAAGGATAATATTACCTTAAATATATCACCAGGTAAAGGTACTTGAAAATGTTCATGTGTTTTCTTTAAGTGGATAAACAGTACTAGTAATCGTCTTGAACTGTTTTTCATGAAAATTAGAAGAAAGAATGAACTGAAAGGGTGAAACAGCTTGCTTTGGCTGATATGATCTTCTTAACTAGTGATTCTGACAAAAACAAAGTGGTTACTTTCTTGTTATTTATTTGTGTCACACCCTCAATTTCCACTTGCGGAGTTTTACCGCGAGGCATGTGAACAAACCAGAATCTGAAACATTAGTACGTCGAACGACTCTACATGATTTGATTGTACGTTTTGCAAAATCGTTCATTGTAGATTTTATATCAATTACCAATATTTAGTAGAGCATTATTTTTAAAGTTTGAGCGGAAGCATAAATAAGTAGTGATGCGGGCGCCAACACAAACGCCAAAACAAATGAAAAATCCCAAAACAATATTAATAAATAAGACTCGATAATGATGTCTTGTTCAATGCATGTGCGTGCACCTAGAGCTCCTAGCGTCCTGAGAAACATGTAAAGAAACAAGTGTCAACATTAAAGAAGAGTGAGTTCACAGGTTTTCATAAATTCGTTTGTTCGGTTATAGTTTGTTATTCCGTTATCCCCATCCCGGGATAACATATCAGTTCCATTATTCCAACCCGGAATAATAAGTTGTTGCTTCCAATATTCCCAAACCGGAATATTAAGTTGTTGTTTCCATTATCCCCAACCCGGGATAATATGTTGATGTTCCAATATTCCAAACCCGGAATATTAAGTTGTTCCGTAATTAAGTTCAATATTAATGTATATAGGTAGCTAGCCTAAAGTCATGTCACTAAGTGTTCGCGATCGAAGCTGACAGTTGTGCCTCCGTTTTGCCAGGTCTATCACATGACCATGGCGATGTTAGGCCAATCATACACCCGTTGACCATACCCGGTCGGCTAGCGCGACTAGCTCGGATGGGGCTCGTCAGACCCAGTAGTACTACTTATAATTCCCCCGCTACTTAACCCAAATACTAACGATCCGAGGAGATTGTCGAGGACTTAAGTGATAAAGCTGCATAGTGACCATAACATTACATTAACATTAACTTAGTTACCGTATAGTTATGTGACGTTAATTTCATATAACGTAAAGAGATTGAGTTTGAGAGTGTATACATGTTTCTCCCCCTGTTGTTTAAAAACCGGATAAAGTTAGGGGCCGTGAACTCACCTTTATTAGCTCGGTTAGTGTGGCAAAGATGTTATAAGAGATGGGACCGCTAGTTGCGTCCTAACAAACCAATTAATTCCACGTCAGTGTGTAATCACACCAATACAAATTCCACACGCAATTTACTCACTAAGTGATACACACAAACAACATATCTAACACTCAAACATGCATGCAAGTATTCTCATATAATCATAGTAATCAAACAACTTATCATGAACACATTCCAAATCCATGCAACACTTTAATGCATAAAATCACAAGTTAACAACTTTCTGCCCAACACTCAGTTATTCAGCTGTTTTCTAGGATTTTTATAAAATAGTTCCAGCATTCTAAAAATTCCCATATTTTTACAGTAGGTGACATTTATACCATAGAAATTTATATAATTTTTCCAAGTCCTAAATCTTTACCAATTAACCATAATTATTAATCCACTAAGCTGCAGTCAGATTTACTGCTTTCTGACTGCAGTCCACGGAAGAATTTATTTAAAAATCACTGATAGTCCGATTAACAAAATTCCAGTTGGAGTTGCCCGGAAATTTCTATACCTAGTTGCTGTACAAAAATCATGACTCAACTCCCTACTGATTTTTAAAATCTAGCTTGATAAACAACCAACAAAATTCCAGAATTTTAACAGCTTTACCTACTGAACTTGTTTAGCCCTTTAAAAATATCAAACGATTTCAGAAAATTATGAATCTAGCGCCATTAGATTTCTTATTCAAATCTCTACGTTCTAGACCTCAGAAAATCCGTTTTTCGACAACTAACAACCAAGTTACAGCCATATGAAGTCGGCTGTAACTTTTAATCAGCATCCTGTTTCAGCATCTCTTTATAATAAGTTCGTATAACTCGTTCATGCGATTAGCCTAGGCGATCAAGAACCGATTTTTAATCATAGATTAATACTAATAATCTATCCATGCAAACCCTACTCAATAACTTCTAGTTATTATAACAAAACACACTTGCAACTTCATGAGATCCGCAAACAAGTATACATGCATATCAACAATGATTAATTCAGCCGATTACATATAATACATCTAATATCCGAAAACAATCATGCGTATACATACAGTCAATTCAGCAGACTACTTGTAAGCACATATAGTCCGAAGACAACTAATCAATTAATCATATGTCCGAGACAACAATTCATTCAAGCATATGTCCGAAACAACTAGACATTCGATCATGCATATTTATCCGAAACAACTAGACATTCAAACATATACATAATCCGAAAACAACACACTCAAGACACGTATATCCGACTATGATCTAGCAACAAAAGATAAATCCTAACCTTAAGTGACAAGGTAAGCGGCCGTAACTCTGGATGTGAATGGATTTGGCTTGAAAGTGATCCGCGACCGAGAAAGGCTTGTTGATAGAGTAGGCTGTTTGATCGACTAGAGGTGAGCAAAGACTAATCTCGCGACCAAGATGATGATGGCTTCGGCTGATGTTTGCTGCGACCGAAAGAAAAGAAAAGGAAAGCTGTTCGCGATTTATGGAGCAAGAGAAGGCGATTAGAGTTTGTGTTTTAGAAGGAAGCATGCATAAGTTTTGTAGATATAGGCGCAAGAGATAAGGATTTCGATTTGGGATAGGTATTGTGGCCGAGGAAGTTGGGTAAGTTAGTTTGGTTCGGATGTGATCTCGCGGCCAACTCAAACGACAAACGAGCCACAATCCGCTACACCACCTTAAACGTTTGGTTTGGTCTTGACCGAATAGCTTTAATTTAAGGTTTTGGTTTGATCTTTTGGCCGAACATGTTTGGGCTGTTTTGGTTTGGTTTTGAACAAAATATATTTGCGGTCTTGGGCTTGATATCGACCGAGAATGATTTGAGTTGTTCACAAAGGGTTTGCGGCTTGATCTTATAGCCGAGATAGGTTTGGGTTTAAGGTTTGATATCGGTTCCGTTCGTATACATATTTATTATACATAATATATAACTAAAAATCCACACAACACACAATACGTATTTAATTCATGCATACTTAGCCTATATATTATTCGACAAATATCACGTGTAAGTTATCCGAAAAACCCGGGATATCACATTATCCTCATGTTGAAAGAATTTTCGTCCCGAAAATTGAGTAAACGCGGTTTAGCATGTAGCGTACATGTTTAGAGTGCCACGCACAAAGAGTTAGTTCGTTAATGATAGTACGCAACGTTACAAGAAGTTCCCAAGTGTCATACACAAATATTTCCAAGTGCCATGCACAAGAATTTAGTCAACAATAGTACACGAAAGTACGAGAAATTTCCAGGTTGTCACATCATCCCCTTGTTGAAAGAATTTTCGTCCCGAAAATTTAGTTACTGGTATCGTTAGTTTGCTGCTCAGTTGTGAAGAGGTGTTGGTATTTGCTTTTCATTTGATCCTCTCTTTCCCACGTGAACTCCGGTCCACGCTTAGAGTCCCAACGAACTTTAACGATTGGAACCTTGCTGTGCCTCCGAGTCTTGATCTCACGATCCATGATCTCGATAGGCTTTTCTACGAAGTGTAGTTATTCAACCACTTGGATCTCATCCAATGGAATAACTAAAGTTTCATCTGATAGACACTTCTTCAGATTTGACACGTGAAATACGTTGTGAACTCCACTGAGTTCGGTCGGAAGGTCTAATTGGTATGCTACGGGTCCGATACGTTTCAAGATTACAAACGGACCTACGTACCGTGGGTTAAGTTTGCCCCGTTTTCCGAAGCGGATTACACCCTTCCAGGGTGACACCTTTAGTAGGACGCGATCGCCTACTTGGAATTCGAGCGGTTTGCGTCGTTGATCAGCGTAGCTTTTCTGTCGATCTCGTGCCGCCGCCATGCGGTTTTTGATTTGTACAATCTTTTCAGTAGCCTCAAGTATTAACTCAGGGCCTGTGAGTTGACTGTCACCGACTTCTGCCCAGCAGACCGGTGATCTACATTTACGACCATATAATGCCTCAAATGGTGCTGCCGAAATACTCGTGTGATAGCTGTTGTTATATGAGAATTCTACTAGAGGCAGGTGAATTTCCCAATTATTTCCGAAGTCCACTACGCATGCCCTAAGCATGTCTTCCAAGGTTTGTATGGTCCTTTCGCTTTGACCATCAGTCTGAGGGTGATAAGCTGTGCTCATATCCAAGCGTGTTCCCAACGCTTTCTGGAGTGACTGCCAGAAGTTTGACGTGAAGCGAGCATCTCTATCTGAGATGATGGACGTTGGCACTCCGTGCCGAGAAACTACTTCCTTGATGTAGATGCGAGTCAACTTCTCCATCTTATCTGTTTCTTTGATAGCTAGGAAGTGTGCGGACTTAGTTAAACGATCCACAATCACCCAGATGGTGTCGCAACCACCCAAGGTTCGCGGGAGTTTAGTGATGAAATCCATTGAGATCTGATCCCACTTCCACACTGGGATCTCAGGTTGTTGGAGTAGCCCCGATGGCTTTTGATACTCCACCTTGACTTTTGCACAAGTCAAACATCTACTCACGTAGGTAGCTATATCGGCTTTCATGTTGGGCCACCAATACGCAACTTTAAGGTCTTGATACATCTTATCCGAACCCGGATGGACAGAGTATCGAGATTTGTGAGCTTCATCCATGACTAGCTCTCTGAGGTTCCCGTAGAGAGGTACCCATATGCGATTCATGAAATCCCGGGCTCCATTGGGCTTTACCTCCCAATCGCGTTCCATTTTTCCCACTGATTCGGCTTTGATGTTTTCCTCCTTAACTGCTTCTAACTGGGCGTCGCGTATTTGATCGGGTAGCCCCGAATGAATAGTGAGTTGTAGTGCTCGTACACGACGAGGTTTCAAGTGTTCCTTCCTGCTGAGGGCATCAGCTACCACGTTAGCTTTACCCGGGTGATACCGAATGGCACACTCATAATCGTTCAAGAGTTCGACCCAGCGACGCTGTCGCATGTTCAACTCCTTCTAATCAAAGATGTGCTGGAGGCTTTTGTGGTCAGTGAAGATTGTGCACTTCGTTCCATAAAGGTAGTGTCTCCAAATCTTAAGTGCAAACACTACTGCTCCCAATTCTATGTCATGCGTCGTGTAGTTCTTCTCGTGAACTTTCAGCTGTCGTGACGCATACGCGATGACTTTATCGCGTTGCATGAGTACGCATCCCAATCCTTGAATGGAAGCATCACAATACACTACAAAGTCATCTGTCCCTTCCGGCAAGGACAGAATGGGTGCACTGCAAAGTTTCTGCTTCAGCAGTTGAAATGCTGCTTCTTGCTTGTCACCCCAATTATACTTGATACCTTTCTGGGTGAGGGTAGTAAGCGGTTGTGCAATCCTTGAAAACCCCTCGATGAAGCGTCTGTAGTAACCAGCCAATCCCAAAAATTGGCGGATTTCCGTCGGAGTCTTAGGTGCTTCCCAACTTTTGATGGCTTCAATCTTGGCAGGGTCTACGTGGATACCCTTTTCATTCACGACGTGCCCGAGAAACTGAACTTCTCGGATCCAGAAATCACACTTCGAAAGCTTGGCGTATAGCTTTTCCTGTTGAAGTAATCCTAGCAGTAATCGTAGATGCTCAGCATGCTCTTCTTTACTTTTGGAGTAGATGAGTATGTCATCGATGAACACAATGACAAATTTGTCGAGGTATGGTTTACACACGCGGTTCATGAGGTCCATGAACACCGCAGGTGCGTTGGTGAGACCGAATGGCATGACCAAGAACTCGTAATGGCCATACCGAGTGCGAAATGCCGTCTTGGCGATATCCTCCTCCCTGACGCGTAGCTGATGGTAACCAGACCGTAAATCAATCTTAGAGTAGTAACTTGACCCTTGAAGTTAGTCGAATAGATCGTCGATGCGAGGTAACGGGTATCGGTTCTTGACTGTAACCTTGTTGAGTTCCCTATAGTCGATGCACATGCGGAAAGTCCCGTCCTTCTTCTTGACAAACAGGACTGGAGCTCCCCATGGCGAAACGCTTGGTCGGATAAATCCTTTTTCTAGCAGCTCTTGAAGTTGGGTAGACAGCTCCTGCAGCTCGGCTGGAGCTAGGCGGTATGGAGCCTTGGCGATGGGAGTTGCATTGCTTGCCAATTCGATTTCAAACTCCAATTGTCAATGTGGTGGAAGACCAGGTAGTTCTTCTGGGAATACATCGGAAAAATCACGGACGACAGGGATGTCTTCTATACGTTTCTCGTCCTTAGGCTGTTCGGAAATTAGTGCGAGTAAAGCGAAGGAATTCTTTCTCCGAAGATACTTCTGAGCTTGCATAAAGGAGATAATGTTGGTGACGGCGCTTGCCTTGTCGCCTTGTACCGTCAGGATTTCGTCGTTCGAGAGTGGAATACGGATAGACTTTTCGAAGCAGAGAACTTCAGCCCGGACGTCGGATAGCCAGTCCATTCCGACTACCACGTCAAAACTACCCAGGGTAGTTGTCATCAGATCAATGGTAAAAGTGTGGCCCGCGAGTTTGAGTTGACAGCCGGATGCGATTTGGGTCACATTTACAGATTTACCATCGGCTAATTCTATCACATAAGGGGTCTCTAATGGTTTAAGCGTGAGATTTAGGTTCTTCCTAAAAGACTCAGATATAAAGCTCCTATCCGCACCCGTATCAAAAAGCACAGAAGCAAAATGTTCATTGAGGGGAAACTTACCGGTGACCATGTTCGCGTCGTTTCTGGCCTCCCCGCGGCCCAATGTAAATGCGCGACCCTTGGCACCTCCTGTGCCACCGTTCCCATTATTGTTGTTGTTATTATTGTTGTGGTTGTTTCCACCATTATTGTTGTTGTTGTTGCGCAACTGTGGGCAGTCTTTTCTGAAATGAGTAGTGCTACCACACTGATAGCATCCCCGGTTTATACCTTGTTGCTGACCCTGAGGCTGATTCTGATTTTGTCGGGGCATGGTTTCCCCACGACAATCCTTTGCCGCATGCCCCATCTTGCCACATCTTTGGCAGCGAATTTCGGCACAAGGGCCGTGGTGATGAAGATTGCAGCGATTGCACTGCGGCTTTCGACCCACATAGCCGCCTGCATTCTGGTTGTTGTTGTTGTAGTTGTTGTTGTTGTTGTTGTTGGAATGATTTTGATGACCCCGATGGCTGTGGTAATGATTGAACCGTTTCTGGTTCCCTTGCTGCGGATGAGATGACGAAGACTGTCGAATGGTGGAGTCTTCAAACTTTCTTTTGTTATCTGAGGCAACTTCAGTGGTACCCCGTGCTGGTAGTTTCTTCTGTTCCACCGCTTTATCGGTGAGTTTGTGAGCCAATCAGATAGCTTGATGTTCTGTTACAGGGTTACTAGACATCACCATACCCTGAATTTCCGGAATCAGACCCCCGAGATAGAACTCGAGTCTTTTCTCCACCGTGTTGGCCAATTCGGGACACAGAAATACCAAATCATGATGTTTTGCGGTGTAAGCTTCAATTTCCGATCCCACCATCTTGTGGTTCCACAAAGCTTGCTCTAACTGTTGCACTCTGTCTCGTGGACAGTACTCCTCTTTAATCAGGGCCTTGAACTCAGCCCATGCCATTGCATTTGTAGCTAACAGTCCACGTGTTTGGACTTGGGCATTCCACCATGTCAGTGCCCCCTCTTCCAGTGTTGAGGCGGCGTATTTGACCTTGTTGGCCTCTAAGCAGTTGCACATTTCAAAAACAGATTCCGACTTTTCGATCCAGCGGACCAATCCAATGGGTCCTTCCGCCCCCGAGAACTTGCTTGGTTTTGCGTCAAGGAACATCTTATAGGGGTTAAAGCCCCCTCCTGCTGACAGAGAACAGGAAGTCAGCAAGGAATTTTACTAGCCTCACTATTAGATTTTCACGCGAAAATTTAATAATGGTTACCTGCCGGCTGGTTCTGAACACCCGCCAATGCTGCATTCACATGCTCCTGAATCATGGCAGCTAGCTCTTCGGGCGTCAAGTTAAGGTTTCCACGTCTTCCAGTCGCCATTTAGATCTTCGAAACACAACACAAACACACCTGATAAGTCTATATATCCAATATAGTTATCCTACTTCGTACTTTAATAATTATTAAGTTATGTCAACTCAATATGTTAAATAGTCAAAAGAAATACTTGATTAACTGAAATCTCAACGTCTTACAAAAGTGCAAATCAAACATACGAATTCCCTATAAAGTCTCAAATTTAAATACAAGTGGAAAATAATAAACTGAAGGAAAACAAATAATATAAACGAGACATGTCAGTCGTCTACGTCTCCATTCCCCAAGTCACTGTCATTGCCGTCATCCTGTGCGGCATTTCCAGCTTCCTCAGCTGGGTCCTCCTCCGGATCCTCTTCAGGATCCTCCTCTGGATCCTCTTCTGGATCCTCCTCTACCGGCACTGGAGGGGCCGGTGCTGGTGCAAGTGCTTGATTTTGCAGTTCCTGAATGTTCCAACTATTTTCCAGGACTCTGTCCTCAAGCCAGTCAGCTCTTATCTACTCAGCACGCAGATCTCTGGCTATGGTGTTACGAGCTATCTTACTCGTACGATGCTCTTCCTCGAGCGAGTCGGTCTTTCCCGTAAGGTGTCGGATCATCCATCCTTGTGCTAAGATGGTTTCCTGCATTCTTTCTAACTGTTTTTGTTGTGTATGCACTAGGATTCTAAGCATGTCAACTCCTATTTCTACAGGATTAACCGGTTCAACCGGTACAGCAATAGTTGGGCGTAACGATGACTCCTCCCCCAGAGCGAGCCTCTTCCTCGCCGCTGAGCGTGTCTCCACGCTATAAGGTGGTATGGGTTCCACCATTGGTGCCTTTCCTGGTACCCTTGGTGGCGTAAGTCTGTCGGACGATGATGACGATGAGGATGATGACATTGCCTGTTAGGTCGTGTAGTTAGTTATGAGTTGTTTTCATTTCTTATCATGGAGATATAATCTACCAAGCACAGTTGTGGTATATTACATAACAATATATAATAATTCGGTGCCAAACTAAGTCTAGTGTCGTGATATCAGCTATAGTTTAGGTCTACTTCTAATGCAAACCTGGTTCTCTATAGCTAGTGGCTCTGATACCAATCTGTCACACCCTCAATTTCCACTTGCGGAGTTTTACCGCGAGGCATGTGAACAAACCAGAATCTGAAACATTAGTACGTCGAACGACTCTACATGATTTGATTGTACGTTTTGCAAAATCGTTCATTGTAGATTTTATATCAATTACCAATATTTAGTAGAGCATTATTTTTAAAGTTTGAGCGGAAGCATAAATAAGTAGTGATGCGGGCGCCAACACAAACGCCAAAACAAATGAAAAATCCCAAAACAATATTAATAAATAAGACTCGATAATGATGTCTTGTTCAATGCATGTGCGTGCACCTAGAGCTCCTAGCGTCCTGAGAAACATGTAAAGAAACAAGTGTCAACATTAAAGATGAGTGAGTTCACAGGTTTTCATAAATTCGTTTGTTCGGTTATAGTTTGTTATTCCGTTATCCCCATCCCGGGATAACATATCAGTTCCATTATTCCAACCCGGAATAATAAGTTGTTGCTTCCAATATTCCCAAACCGGAATATTAAGTTGTTGTTTCCATTATCCCCAACCCGGGATAATATGTTGATATTCCAATATTCCAAACCCGGAATATTAAGTTGTTCCGTAATTAAGTTCAATATTAATGTATATAGGTAGCTAGCCTAAAGTCATGTCACTAAGTGTTCGCGATCGAAGCTGACAGTTGTGCCTCCGTTTTGCCAGGTCTATCACATGACCATGGCGATGTTAGGCCAATCATACACCCGTTGACCATACCCGGTCGGCTAGCGCGACTAGCTCGGATGGGGCTCGTCAGACCCAGTAGTACTACTTATAATTCCCCCGCTACTTAACCCAAATACTAACGATCCGAGGAGATTGTCGAGGACTTAAGTGATAAAGCTGCATAGTGACCATAACATTACATTAACATTAACTTAGTTACCGTATAGTTATGTGACGTTAATTTCGTATAACGTAAAGAGATTGAGTTTGAGAGTGTATACATGTTTCTCCCCCTGTTGTTTAAAAACCGGATAAAGTTAGGGGCCGTGAACTCACCTTTATTAGCTCGGTTAGTGTGGCAAAGATGTTATAAGAGATGGGACCGCTAGTTGCGTCCTAACAAACCAATTAATTCCACGTCAGTGTGTAATCACACCAATACAAATTCCACACGCAATTTACTCACAAAGTGATACACACAAACAACATATCTAACACTCAAACATGCATGCAAGTATTCTCATATAATCATAGTAATCAAACAACTTATCATGAACACATTCCAAATCCATGCAACACTTTAATGCATAAAATCACAAGTTAACAACTTTCTGCCCAACACTCAGTTATTCAGCTGTTTTCTAGGATTTTTATAAAATAGTTCCAGCATTCTAAAAATTCCCATATTTTTACAGTAGGTGACATTTATAACATAGAAATTTATATAATTTTTCCAAGTCCTAAATCTTTACCAATTAACCATAATTATTAATCCACTAAGCTGCAGTCAGATTTACTGCTTTCTGACTGCAGTCCACGGAAGAATTTATTTAAAAATCACTGATCGTCCAATTAACAAAATTCCAGTTGGAGTAGCCCGGAAATTTCTATACCTAGTTTCTGTACAAAAATCATGACTCAACTCCCTACTGATTTTAAATTCTAGCTTGATAAACAACCAACAAAATTCCAGAATTTTAACAGCTTTACCTACTGAACTTGTTTAGCCCTTTAAAAATATCAAACGATTTCAGAAAATTATGAATCCAGCGCCATTAGATTTCTTATTCAAATCTCTACGTTCTAGACCTTAGAAAATCCGTTTTTCGACAACTAACGACCAAGTTACAGCCAGATGAAGTCGGCTGTAACTTTTAATCAGCATCCTGTTTCAGCATCTCTTTATAATAAGTTCGTATAACTCGTTCATGCGATTAGCCTAGGCGATCAAGAACCGATTTTTAATCATAGATTAATACTAATAATCTATCCATGCAAACCCTACTCAATAACTTCTAGTTATTATAACAAAACACACTTGCAACTTCATGAGATCCGCAAACAAGTATACATGCATATCAACAATGATTAATTCAGCCGATTACATATAATACATCTAATATCCGAAAACAATCATGCGTATACATACAGTCAATTCAGCAGACTACTTGTAAGCACATATAGTCCGAAGACAACTAATCAATTAATCATATGTCCGAGACAACAATTCATTCAAGCATATGTCCGAAACAACTAGACATTCGATCATGCATATTTATCCGAAACAACTAGACATTCAAACATATACATAATCCGAAAACAACACACTCAAGACACGTATATCCGACTATGATCTAGCAACAAAAGATAAATCCTAACCTTAAGTGACAAGGTAAGCGGCCGTAACTCTGGATGTGAATGGATTTGGCTTGAAAGTGATCCGCGACCGAGAAAGGCTTGTTGATAGAGTAGGCTGTTTGATCGACTAGAGGTGAGCAAAGACTAATCTCGCGACCAAGATGATGATGGCTTCGGCTGATGTTTGCTGCGACCGAAAGAAAAGAAAAGGAAAGCTGTTCGCGATTTATGGAGCAAGAGAAGGCGATTAGAGTTTGTGTTTTAGAAGGAAGCATGCATAAGTTTTGTAGATATAGGCGCAAGAGATAAGGATTTCGATTTGGGATAGGTATTGTGGCCGAGGAAGTTGGGTAAGTTAGTTTGGTTCGGATGTGATCTCGCGGCCAACTCAAACGACAAACGAGCCACAATCCGCTACACCACCTTAAACGTTTGGTTTGGTCTTGACCGAATAGCTTTAATTTAAGGTTTTGGTTTGATCTTTTGGCCGAACATGTTTGGGCTGTTTTGGTTTGGTTTTGAACAAAATATATTTGCGGTCTTGGGCTTGATATCGACCGAGAATGATTTGAGTTGTTCACAAAGGGTTTGCGGCTTGATCTTGTAGCCGAGATAGGTTTGGGTTTAAGGTTTGATATCGGTTCCGTTCGTATACATATTTATTATACATACATATATAACTAGAAATCCACACAACACACAATACGTATCTAATTCATGCATACTTAGCCTATATATTATTCGACAAATATAACGTGTAAGTTATCCGAAAAACCCGGGATATCACAATTTGCTTTCTGAAAATATAAAAATCCGAAAAGTTTTTCTTTAAAATTCATAATGTATGGAAAATTATGGAGGAATTGTTACCGAAAGGGAGAGCTGGTGTTAGAATCTATGTTTAAAATTTTCAAAACTTGTTGGTTCTGGTGTGTTGGAAAATGTTTTGAGTGTTGGTGTTGAGTTGAAAATTGCTTAATCTGTAATCCAGCTTTCGCATCTCTTGATTAATAATCATTTGTTAACCTGTGTTGAAAAAATCTTATGGTATCTAGAGATGTTTGTGTTGTATACAAATAGTTGCAATTTGTTCCTATGAAGAAAAGTGAAGTTACGTGATGAGTTGTTGTGAAGATTGGTGAAGAGGAGTCTGATTGGATGCATGGTAAAACCTCCTTTCTACATTGCTGACGCTTGAAGAGTTTAAATATTGCTATGCAAATGCTGAACTAGAGTTTACTCAAGTGCTAATGAATTTGAAGATTTGGTGATTAGATGCATCAGCTTAGGGGGAGTCTGTTGCTAACAAAAGCTATTGAAGCTGAATGTACGCCTCGCTTTTTCGTACTTTCCTTAATTAGAAAGTATAATCGTATTTCTATTTCTGGAACTTGTATTCGTATTCTTTTACCTAATCTTGTAATCCGAGACTTGAATCTAATAAAATTTATACTTGAAACATACTTGTCTTACATGCATTCAATCGTTTAATACATACAAAGTGATAATTGTTATATGTGCAAAGATTCATGCATTCACATCGACACTTATACACGTTATATGCTTAAATCATGCAAAACTGGCAACTTAAACTAAGTTCAAGGAATAAAAGTGATAAAAATCAAAGAAACTTATGGAATAACCCACCTAGCGGCCCGCGACCGAACCCTCGTTAAACTCTCGCGGCCCGCCAGACCTCTAGCGGCCAGCGACCGAGCCATCTCCACCCTCTCGCAGCCCGCAAGAGGAGTATAATCCGGAGAAGTTGGTTTCAAGCGCATGGATTGGCAAATTTTGTGTTTTCTACATTTATTACTTTCACCTAACAACCTCCCAAACTCATCTATAAATACCCCTCTCCTTCTCCTCTCAAACCACACCTCATTCATCTCTTCTCTTCTCTTAAAAGCTCTAAGAGCTCTCTTCCTCTAAAAGATCAAGGCTTCAAAAGTGAGTTTTAACTCACCTCTCTACTTTTGATCTTCCTTCTTTCTTAACACTTGAAATCACCTTTTGGAATGTCTCCATAAGTCTTCCATGGAAGACCAACTTGGAACATCACCATGTCTAAGGTCCCAAGTGTAAGAACCTTTTGCTTTAATAGGGTTTTTACCCACAAGTGTTGTATCCTTCTAAGCTTGTTCTCGAAACAAGACTTGAGTTGGTATAGTGTGATCACTTTGAAGCCTTGGCTATCCTACCTTCGATCCACCACCTCACTTGATGTTTTCGATTACTTTTGTCTCTTGCTTTTATGTTTAAACTTACTCATGACCATCCTTGCCGTCCTTGTGACGACTTGAGCATTGGTGAACTAAACGAAAGAGGTTTTAAAAGGAAGGGTATCCTCCTACCTCGATGCATGACTTCGATGAATTTACATGATTTACATGGTCTACTTATTATGTATACTATATAATATATATATATATACTCACTAACCGAACTTTTGATTGTAATCAAATGGTTATCCGTCATGGTACTAGGTTACATCACCTAAGTACTTAATCTCTCGTTACGATTCTAATGGGTAGCCTAACCCATGAAAACACATGAACCCGAATGGGTCTTATAGTGTCAAAAACGAGTATTAAGTCTAGATGATTTTTTTCTCGTATACATACTTTAGTATATTTAAATTCCTAAATCCTCCGTTATTATTCAAATACTTGCCATCCTATGTTTTCCTCATGTAGGATAACTTGGTGATCCTCCAACCTCCAAGCCCTTCACGGAAGTAACAAAGGGAAGCTAGCAAAACTGTGAGTACACTCGACCCACTTTTCGTTTACAACACTTTTGGGTGTAACATGTTTACTTATACCAAAACCACAACACTTAAACTTTATGAAATGCACAAACAATCCTATACACATGAATACTTGATATGATTACTTGATGCTTATATCTTGGACACTCTTTAAGTGATACTTTAGTCATTAACTTGTTTTAAGCCTTGGTTTGACTTGTAAAAGCGCTTCGGGAAGTAACACATCCCCCTCCATCATGTAATCTTGTGGCAATGTTAAAATATCATGATTGTGTTAAGGGTTTGACTAGTAGTATTGCATGCCTTGTATATGCTTTTGTAGAATCATAGTTGCCATGAGGATTTGTTTAAACTTTATTCGTATATGTATGCTATGCTTAAACTTGTGTGCTCGCCTTTGCTTTTGCATTGAATTGTTATTTTAAAACATGTTACAGGTTGATGAAGAGGATGCTATGATACCAAATAGCAAGGATTTAGATACACACATTTAGACGTTTAGGTTAATGTTGTTGTATCAATTTTGTTGTATTGTGTTTACTTGTTGTATTTGTTTCAATGTTGTATTCTGACAAGTATTCTTGAAATGAAATTCGACTTTAAATTAAATATTTTCATTATTAGCGTTGTGAGCAGTGAGCAATCTCGTTATCGTCTCACTCAGATGTTTCCACCATCAGTTGGGTTTGACAGATTGGTATCAGAGCCATAACTATAGAGAATTAGGTAGAATTGCCATGTTCAACCTAGTTTATAGTCTAAGTACCCATTTTAACATTTCTTGTTTATGCTTAAAACTTTATGCTTCCTACTTTTCTTCTCCTCTTTTCTTTTGGTCTTGATACATATACATGATGTCTTTCCTAAGACATTTTTACACAATACGCACTTTGAAGACCTGAAGACACTCGTCACACAAACGAGACGAGTTTACTAAAATAGGCGTGAAACCCACAATTTGGTGAACGACTCTCATTGCACTATACTTATTCTTTTTACACGAAATTTCGCCATCAAGTTAGGAGTGAAATCCACATCTTGATGGAAAAATTTCCAATTCAAACTCTAGTGGACCCTTACCAACGAATCAATATATGCTCTTCGTTTGGTAAATACAAACCACACTTAGGGTACGAAATCGTCAAGTTAGGGGTGAAACCCGCACCTTGTCGATTAAGTTCCATTCCTTGATTTTCGCTCTCGCCAAAGTTTCGATTTTTCCAATCGATTAGAGACGTGTAGTAACTGGAAGGGTAAAATGTCGTTAGTCGCCTTTCTTGGGAGAGCATTTTACCTATAGGCCAAAGCACGTTTCTCTAATTTGAAAAGAACTTCAATTCACTTTGGAATTGTCGATGTTTCTCTACATGAAACATTTTTATGAGTCTATTCTCCTTATGTGATTCAATTTCTATGTGTTTTAATACTTGATTACCTCGTTCATTTCGAACCGTTACACTATTCGCATGTTTATCGTAATCCAAAACATTGTTAATCCTCGTGGACAACCTAAATTTGTACTCTTTAGTCGCATTCATACGTGATCATACATGCTAAACTTGTTAAACTGATGCAACATATGTGAACTTATTTGAACCTTATACATACTTATACATGCAAAACTTGTTATTTTACATTATGATCAAGTCTCATCCCTTGCTTTATTTTGAACCTCTAGATGTCTTCCCCTATCTCTTCTAAGAAGTCAAAAAGGTCCAACAAGGGGTCCAACAACAACGGTGACTCTATGTCAAAGGAAGACCTCGTCGGTCTAGTGGCTGAGCAAATGCCTGACCATATGGCCCGTGTTATCCCTAATATTGTTAGCCAACTCCAAACCATCCATACCGATGCCACCCCTAAGTCCTCCGCCAATTCGAAAACCGATGCATCCAAAACGTCTTACCAGTTCAAACACTTCATGGCTTGCAAACCTGTTGAATTCACCGGCTTGGACGGTGTAACAGCCATGATCAACTGGTTTGATGCAATTGAGCTTACCTTTGTTTAGGGCGGATGCCCTGATGACCTTCGAACCCTTAACGCTACCGAGGTCTTTTGCAAGAGAGCCCTCGAGTGGTGGACTACCGAGAGCAACATGCATGGAAATGAAGCGGCTCACGCATTAACTTGGGAAGAGCTTAAGGAGCTCATGAAGGATCAATTATGTCCTCCCATGAGACCCAGAAGCTCGAAAACGAATTTTTGAATCTTACCTAATAGGGGAGCGACGCCGAAGGTTTGATCGCATGCTTCAAACAATTGAGTATCATCTGTCCTGGACAGGTGGATCTGTTCCCAAGGCAATTGCCAAGCTAATCCGTTCGCTCTCGCCTGTGATCATGAACCATGTAGCTGACACCAATCCCAAGACCCTCGATGAAGCTTTTAGCATAATCATTCAGCTTAACCACAACGGCATCCTTCAGGGGCCTATGAAAAGGTCTCTACGAAGCATGCGCACCAAGCCATCGCCGACTCCACCACTACCGAAACTCCTCCCTCCCAAGCAAAGAAAAACTAGAATCAAAACAAGAAGCGGAAGGCTTCTATCCAAAACCAGGCGGTTGTTACTCCACCTACCCCTACACCACTAAACGCCTCGCCACTACCCAAAGCACCGACCAACTCAAACGTGGTTACACCGGTTCCCACCCACAGTCTACTACTTGTTTCTACCATCATCCCATCGGTACTCCATGCCGAAAGTGGGCCCAATGTCAGAGGTTAGGGCACTTGTCTAACCGTTGCTGAACTTTCCTCCACCCCAAAATCAGCAACCCTTAGACATTACACCTAACCCCAACCCTCAAGCCCAAGCCACTCCCGTTCGAGCGTGTTACAACTGTGGTGATCCTAACCATTTCGCAAGTGTTTGCCCCAAGCGCGCCAACAACCAGCAACAACGCCAGCAGCAACAACCTGAGCCTGCTAAAGATCGAGCTTTCGTGCCCACCTCCACTCAAGCCCAAAGCTCCAACATGTTATTACTGGTATGTTCCTTGTGAACCACGTCTATGCTTCTTGTTTGTTTGATATTGGCGCAGATCGAAGTTTTGTATCTGTTGAATTTGAACACTTGCTTAAGTGTGAACGATCTAAGCTGCCCGATCCTTTTGCTGTTGAAGTCGCTAACGGTAAGATTGTTCCTGTTAACTCTGTCCTCTCTTGTTGTTCCTTGGATCTTAACGGTCATACGTTTTCGATTGATCTATACCTATGAAAATGGGTAGCTTTTGATATCATATGGACTGGCTCCGGAAAGTTCGTGTTGAAGTTGTTTGCTCGCAGAAATTCCTTCGCCTTCCTCTTTCTAGCGGTGAATCCTTACGCGTCTATGGTGAGAAACCTTCCAAATGTCTCAAGCTGATGTCATGTATTCAGGCGAACAAATACTTACGCAGGAATACTTTATCTTTTCGGCCCACGTCATGGAAAAGAAAGATAAAGGTCCAAGCCTAAGTGATGTTCGCGTCGTTTGTGAGTTCCCTGATGTCTTTCCGGATGACCTTCCTAGTCTTCCTCCTTCTCGTGTTGTCGACTTTCGTATTGACCTCAGTGCCTGCGCAACTCCTGTTGCATAGGCTCCGTATCGATTAGCACCTTCGGAGATGCAAGAGCTATCAAGCCAGCTTCAAGAACTTCTTGATAAAGGCTTCATACGCCCTAGTACTTCTCCTTGGGGTGCTCCCGTACTCTTCGTCATGAAGAAGGATGGATCATTCCGTATGTGTATTGACCATCGTGAGCTCAACAAGCTCACAGTCAAGAACCGCTATCCACTTCCTCGCATTGACGACCTCTTCGATCAATTACAAGGCGCGACCTGCTTTTCAAAGATTGATCTCCGCTCTGGTTATCATCAACTTCGTATTCTCGAAGAAGATATACCCAAAACCGCATTCCGCACACGTTATGGACACTACGAGTTCGTGGTTATCCCTTTTGGTTTGACTAACACGCCTGCCGTGTTCATGGATTTAATGAACCGCGTGTGTAAGCCGTTTCTTGATCGTTTTATTATTGTCTTCATCGACGATATTCTCATCTACTCCAAGACAAAAGAAGAACATGGGCGACATTTGTGTCTCATTTTTACACTTTTGCACACCGAACGTCTTTATTCAAAATTCTCCAAGTGTGAATTTTGGCTAAAGGAGGTTCAATTCCTGGGCCACACCCGTCAATGAACTCGGTATTCATATTAATCCCGCAAAGATAGAAGCTGTTAAGAACTGTGTTGCACCTAAATCTCCTTCTGAGATTCGTTCGTTCCTTGGCCTAGCTGGGTATTATCGCTGTTTATTTCGAACTTCTCGAAGATTGGCGTTCCTTTGACCTCCTTGACGCAAAAAGATAAACCTTTTGTTTTGGGTCCCAAACAAGAGGAGTCCTTCCAAACACTCAAGGACATGCTTTGTAATGCTCATGTCCTTACTCTTCCCGATGGAAATGACGACATTGTCGTGTATTGCGATGCTTCTAACCAAGGTCTTGGTTGCGTTCTCATGCAACGGGGCAAGGTTATCGCTTATGCATCGAGACAACTCAAGATACATGAGAAAAACTATACTACGCATGACCTTGAACTTGGTGCGGTCATTTTTGCTTTAAAGATTTGGCGACACTACCTTTATGGTACAAAGTGTACGATCTTCACCGATCATAAGAGCCTACAACATATCTTTGACCAAAAAGACCTCAACATGCGGCAACATTGTTGGGTGGAATTGTTAAACGACTACGACTGTGACATTCGCTACCACCCTGGCAAAGCGAATGTTGTGGCCGATGCACTTAGTAGTAAGACTCATGTGAATAATGTATGTCGTCGCAAATACGTGGAAAGTTTCCACCATCTGATTCAAGATGCGCAATATTCAACCATTAACGAAAGCAACCTCGAAACTGAGTGGAATACCGACGACGAAACACCACTTGAGCAGAAGAGCAATGGTATCCTATACTACTGTAGCTGTATGTGGATTCCTGATCGTGGTACTCTTCAAACCACTTTGATGGATGAAGCTCATAAATCCTGATAATCCGTGCACCCTGGCGCTGACAAGATGTACCATGATCTTCGTACATCTTATCGGTGGCCTAGAATGAAACGCGATATCGCTCTTTACGTGTCAAAGTGTCTGACCTATTCTAAAGTTAAGGCAGAACATCAACGTCCCTCTGGCATACTCGAACAACTTGAAATCCCTGTCTGGAAATGGGAGAGTATTGCCATGGATTTCATAACGAAATTTCCTCGTACTCATTCGGGTCATGACAGCATTTGGGTTATCATCGATCGTCTGACCAAATCCGCTCACTTCCTTGCCATTCGTGAAGATTACAAAGTCGAGAAATTGGCTCATATCTACACGAGTGAGATCATCAGTCGTCATGGTACGCCCATTGACATCATTTCCGATCGTGACACTCATTTCACTTCCTGCCTATGGCAAACTTTTCAATCCGCCCTTGGCACTCTGTTGAGCCTTAGTACCGCTTTTCATCCTCAACCTGACGGTCAAACCGAGCGTACTATCCAAACTCTAGAGAATATGCTTCGATCATGCGTAATCGATTTTGGCAGAAACTTGGATTCACACTTACCCTTGGTAGAACTCTCGTACAACAACGGCTATCACGCAAGTATTCAAATGGCTCCATTTGAAGCATTGTATGGTCATAAGTGTCGTTCGCCTATTTGTTGGCACGAGATCGGAGCCGTACAACTCGCCGGTCCCGAACTGATACAAGAGACGACGAACAAGATTCTACAAATACGTGATAATCTCCTTAAAGCTCGAAGTCGGCAAAAGAGTTATGCTGATAAAAGACGCAAGCCTTTGGAGTTCAGTTGTAGCTGATCTTGTGCTTCTCAAGGTGTCTCCTTGGAAGGGTGTTGTTCGTTTTAGTAAGAAAGGCAAACTCGCTCCTCGCTACATGGGTCCTTTCAAGATTCTCAAGAGGATTGGCTAGCATATAGACTGGACCTACCTCCAGCACTCAGCAATGTTCATCCTGTATTTCACGTTTCAAACTTGAAGAAATGTCTAGCTGAAGAAGGGCTTCAAGTCCCACTAGAAGATCTTAAAATCAACGAAACGTTGCACTTCGTGTAGAAACCTGTTGAAATCATGGACCGAGGAATCAAGCAATTAAGGCGCAGTCGAATTCCCATAGTCAAGGTTCGATGGGAAGGAAAACGTGGCACCGAAATTACTTGGGAACTCGAAAGTGATATGAAGACAAAGTATCCGCACCTGTTCGTTACACCTTCCTCTGAATAAATTTCGGGACGAAATTTCCTAAAGAAGGGGAGACTGTAATGCCTCGCTTTTTCGTACATTCCTTAATTAAAAGTATAATCGTATTTCTATTTCTGGAACTTGTATTCGTATTCCTTTTCCCAATCTTGTAATCCGAGACTTGAATCATAATAAAATTTATACTTGAAACATACTTGCCTTACATGCATTCATTCATTTAATACATACAAACTGATAAATGTTATAGGAGCAAAGATTCATGCATTCACACTCGACACATATACACGTTATATGCTAAAATCATGCCAAAATGGAAACATAAACTAAGTTCAAGGACTAAAAATGATAAAAATCAAAGAAACTTTTGGAATTACCCAACTAGCAGCCCGCGACCGAACCCTCGTTAAACTCTCGCGGCCTGCTAGACCTCTAGCGGCCCATGACCGAGCCATCTCCACCCTCTCGCGACCCGTGAGAGGGGCATAATCCGGAGAAGTTAGTTTCAAGCTCATGGATTGGCCAATTTTGTGTTTTCTACATTTATTACTTTCACCTACCTCCCAAACTCATCTATAAATACCCCACTCCTTCTCTTCTCAAACCACACCTCAATCATCTCTTATCTTCTCTCTAAAAGCTCTAAGAGCTCTCTTCCTCTACAAGATCAAGGCTTCAAAAGTGAGTTCTAACTCACCTCTCTCCTTTTGATCTTCCTTCTTTCTTAACACTTGAAATCACCTTTTGGAATGTCTCCATAAGTCTTCCATGGAAGACCAACTTGGAACATCACCATGTCTAAGGTCCCAAGTGTAATAACCTTTTGTTTTAATAGGGTTTTTACCCACAAGTGTTGTATCCTTCCAAGCTTGTTCTCAAAACAAGACTTGAGTTGGTAGAGTGTGATCACTTGGAAGCCTTGGCTATCCCACCTTCGATCCACCACCTCACTTGATGTTTTCGATTACTTTTGTCTCTTGCTTTTATGTTTAAACTTACGCATGACCATCCTTGTCGTCCTTGTGACGACTTGAGCATTGGTGAACTAAACGAAAGAGGTTTTAAAAGGAAGGTTATCCTCCTACCTCCATGCATGACTTCTATGAATTTACATGATTTTTATGGTCTACTTATTATGTATACTATATAATATATATACACACTAACCGAACTTTTGATTGTAATCAAATGGTTATCCGTCATGGTACTAGGTTACATCACCTAAGTACTTAATCTCTCATTACGATTCTAATGGGTAGCCTAACCCATGAAAACACATCAACCCGAATTGGGCTTATAGTGTCAAAATCGAGTATTAAGTCTAGATGATTTTTTTCTCGTATACATACTTTAGTATATTTAAATTCCTAAATCCTCCATTATTATTCGAATACTTACCATCCTGTGTTTTCCTCATGTAGGATAACTTGGTGATCCTCCAACTCTACAAGCACTTCACGGAAGTAACAAAGGGAAGCTAGCAAAACTGTGAGTACACTTGACCCACTTTTCATTTACAACACTTTTGGGTGTAACATGTTTACTTATACTAAAACCACAACACTTAAATTTTATGAAACGCACAAACAATCCTATACATATGAATACTTGATACGATTATTTGATGCTTATATCTTGGACACTCTTTATGTGATACTTTAGTCATTAACTTGTTTTAAGCCTTCTTTTGACATGTATAAGCACTTTAGCAAGTAACGCATCCCCCTCCATCGTGTAATCTTGACGCCATGTTAAAACATCGTGATTGCGTTAATGGTTTGACTAGTAGTATTGCATGCCTTGTATATGCTCTTGTAGAATTATAGTTGCCATGAGGATCGTTTAAACTTTATTCGTATATGTATGCTATGCTTAAACTTGTGTGCTCGCCTTTGCTTTTGCATTGAATTGTTATTTTAAAACATGTTACAGGTTGATGAAGAGGATGCTATGAAATCAAATAGCAAGGATTTAGATACACACATTTAGACGTTTAGGTTAATGTTGTTGTATCAATTTTGTTTTAATGTGTTTACTTGTTGTATTTGTTTCAAGGTTGTATTATGACAAGTATTCTTGAAATGAAATTCGACTTTAAATTAAATATTATCATTATTAGCGTTATGAGCAATGAGCAATCTCGTTATCATCTCACTCCGATGTTTCCGCCATCAGTTGTGGTGTGACACTGAAGTTATCCAAAGACTAAAGACGATTAAAGATTACATGAAGAATGCAAGATGGCTAAAGACAAAGTTGTTTTATAAAGCTATTGTCAGGGGGAGTCTGTTGGTAGATGTTTGTGACAACAGCTTTTAGATTTGGTCTTTGGATATCTTGTATTTAGTGAAACAATAAATGGGTAGTAGGTTTACTTTGTTATAGTTAGTTAATAGCGATTGGGCTAAACCAAATCCATATTGGGGGAATGGTAAGCAAATTGGAATTGTCCAATTCATAGCCCATGTTATGGAAACCCTAGCCCAAGTTTCAAACTTGTGCTAAATAAACAAGGCTTTGCATTAGGATTTAGGTGAACACCATATTTACTAGAGACAGAGTTTAGAGAGATATTAGAGAGAGAATTTGTGACAACGTAGGGTTGGACGAATTTGTAAGTGTTCGGGATCTTGATTGATTGTAATTAGTTTGACAGATAATCAATAAAGATCGGTTTATGGTGATTTCTGTTTCTACTCATCTCCTGTAATAATCTAATCTAGAGGATTCTGCACTCTGGGTTGGATTGATGATTTCGTGCTAGATCCATAGGTTAAGGGACCTACATTATAGACGTGTGTTGTTTGTGACAGGGACCTAGCAGAAGTTGATGCGGAATTAGAAAGCGTAGAAAAGGAATTGCAGGTGATGGCTATTAGGGATTTGAAGCCTACTTAGACACATCAAGTGGATAATTTGCCCGAGCATATTGATACTGTAACACCCTGTAAAAAATTTGTGTCTAATAGTATAGTGACACATTTTATATTTTATATAATTGTCTGTTAAAGACCAATAAGGACTAAAGGTGTCAACATGCTCAAGATTGAGCCTCTGAGTGACGAACCGATGTCAACATGCATAAATAATAGCCTCTGAGTGACTGATACGTCAACATGCTTAAATCATTAGCCTCTGAGTGACTGATATGTCAACATGCTTGAAACTTGGCCTCTGAGTAACTAATACGTCAACATGCATAGCCTCTGAGTGACATCGGAATCAACATGCTTGTGATAAGCCTCTGAGTGATCCTTTGTGAAGTCCTAACTCTCATACGTATCGTTTGTTGGACGAGAGAGTTCAATTCTGTAAATATATGAAAGTTGGATATTGGAGGGATTAAAAGTGTCAACATGTTAATTTATACCTCCGAGTGACCTTTTAACGAACCGAGAGCTCAATAATGCCCAGGCATAATCCCGGGTATGCCAAGTATTGGCTACGGAGGGCTAAAAGTGCCAAAATAGTATTTAAAATCGTTTTTATAAGCTTTATATAGTTTAGGGCCAAAGTGTCAAATTTTAAAACTGAAATAGGGGCGGTCGCGGGCCGCGAGAGACCCGGCCTGTGTCTCTCGCGCCCCGCGAGAACAGACCTGCAGCAGAAAGTTTGTTTTGGAGCCCAAGCAAAGCTCCAAAACCATTACATCGAAACCATGGCCTTTCTAATCAGCTATGACACGTTTTGGGACACTTGTAAGCTTCTTCTTACACCCCTAGACACCAAGCTTCACCTCCTTTGAGCTCTCAAACTATAAACAGGTGCTTAAGTTCACCATTTCAACTTGCACCTTTCTTATTCACTCTTCTCCCTCCTCTGGAAGTTCCTAACTAAAAGGAGCAGTCCAACATAGTTCTTTTGCATCTAGGAATCACTGGTAAGTGTTCCTTCCTTGTGCATTTTCGTTTATAGGCTTCTATAGCCTAAAGTCAAGCGTTTTACGTAAAACGCTTTGACTTTCGGTTAAGACCATTATGGTCCAGCCATTGTTCAAAATGAACATGGCTAAGTAATAATAGTAAGGTAGGTGTTAGTCCCTATAAAGGGCACCTCCTGAAGATCACGTTTGCTAGACCAATTGAAGGGTTAAAGTTATCATATTAAAAAGTCAAATAGACCATTTTTCGGAAAAATCATAAATTGATCTTATATAATTTATGAAACCTGTTTTGACACTTAAACAAGTTGGTAATAATTATTAGAACATGTATAAACATGTCCGGCTCGTCAAATTTCATTTCTAGGGTCGGTTCGCAACCGAAAGTCGCAAAGTTTGACTTCTGCTTTTACTTTCGATTCTAACCCGATTTAGATTAGTTACTTACTGATCTAAAGTTGCATTATCATCATAATATAATATAGCATAACCCTCTGAGGTTATATTACATGATCATAATCAGAATCCAAGTTTATGCGCAAGTTCCATAATTATGCCATTTTTGACCAAAATGCCCTTTTTGCATAAAACAAGGTTTTAAATGGTAATGAACTTGAAAATGAATTCTACTGATGTAATATTATATGTAGGATTATTTGGGATATTAAACCAAGTTATAAACTGAGTTTTTAAACAAGTCCTTAAACTATGTCGATAAATGACGGTTTTAGCCCTGTGGCTTATAAAATAGTTTTAATCAAATCTTTTCAAGGTAAATAACTGACCTACTGATATGTTATATTAAACAACATATTTTAAACATTTTAATCTGACCCTAAGGTCAGTTTTCATTAAACATCGCTTAACAACGTCATATTACGACATAAGCGCCATTTCGGCGCATAATATGGTTTTAAACCATATTATTGACCAAGACTTGATACCTACTTATTTTAAAACTTATTTTAAACATATTTACAGTAGGTACATGTTACAAACTCAGAATCCCAAATAATTTATAAACTATGTGTAAAATGACCAAAATGCTCCTTCGGTGCATAGTTTTGGTAATAAAAGATAATTTACACATATAATTGTTATCCTACTGATATTAGATCATAAATAAAATATTTTTACAGAATAATCATGATTATAAACTTAAAATGTGTTCAAGTTCCTTTTATACGGTATATAATTACCGAAATGCCCTTATGAGGTAGAGTTTTGTTTTAAAACCATAACGGGCATGCAAATTGATTTCCTATTGATATCTTAACTTATTTAAAGTATAATGGCATATAGAAATTGTCCATGACTTATCCGGTTACCCGATATCGCTATTATGCGCACAGTTACGTATATGTAACTATTTTACGGAATTTAACCGTAACGGGTTTAACCTTGTCATTTTAGTCTCAAAATCCAGAATGTTTATAGTTTACCCATATTACACAAGTCAAGTACTTGTCGGGTTTAAAATACATTCTATCCGATCATCGTTTAATCAAGCGTTATACTTAATGATCATGTACACTATTCGGTTTATACAACCGTTAGTATTTAATTGGCTAGTTTATGCCATAATCTAGACTAGAGCCTTCTCGGTAAAAGCTATTTGCACTCGGTACTTTTGTATATGGCTGAGTTATTTAAAAATAATAGAAGAAATCAATCTCAAGTAAATACTTTCAACTTATCTCCCCTATAAAGTCTTGGGATATGGTAAATTATTATTGCATGGTCCATTGCATGGTTAACCTTCCTAAGATAATAAAAGATTTTGTGCCATTTGCACTTGAAATCAATTTTAATATTTTCAAAATGAGTCAGTTGGGTGTATTTACCAGCGTAAGCTGACGTATCATCCAAAGACTAATATGCAGGTACAACACGAAATTAAGCCGGAAGCTGCTCGATAGAGAATAAGAGGATTCTTGTAAATCCTTAGATTTGCCTAAATTCTGTTTTGTATTCTTTCTTGTACCTTCTATGATCCGCCTGTGGATCTTCTATTACAAGCTTGTATATTATTTTGTATTTTCGAACATTCGGTTTGTAATAGTAATTTTACTCCAAGACTTCAATTGTGCCACGTTTAATTGACCATGACGTTATCAACTGTTGTCGCAATACTCCTCACCCGGGCCCCCCGGTGTATAGATTTCAGGATTGGAAATCCGGGGTGCGACAGGGTTGGTATCAGAGCCAACGTTTGAGAGAATTAAACACTAGCCTTCTGTGTTTAGTCTCAAACTTACACGAGCACATTCCTTAGACTTTCGAGTCTAGGCATTGACCTAGGATTACTCATTTCATTATTAAGTTATAGTATGTTTTTGAATTGATTTTAATAGGAAAATGCCGCCACGTGTGAGAGGACAAAGTGTATGAGGAAAAGGTCCAATGAGAGGAGGACCATCAGGGCGTATTCCCCCTCAACCTCATAATTCAGATAATTATCAAGAATCAGGAGATCGTCTCCATGGCAACCAGGAAGACGTTCCGTCTCTAATAGGCACTCGCCCTCACATTCCCAAAATTCTTGCCCACACACCTTCCCATCACTCTCAACCACTCCCAGTTCAAGAAGATGTCCACATGGAACCTGTGGACCAACCTCAACAACCACCTGAGCCACCAAGGAGGAAGCATGGAGCACGTATGTCAGTACATGCCGGACAAAGGTCGGGATCGCTGCCGCCTTTGCCCAATTCTTACCCCACCATTCAAGAGGACCCACAAATGGGTGGACCCTCTAATGTTCCACCTATAGTGGAACCAACACCAACACCTGTTGTTCAACCACCACCAACGGGTTATACTTACCCAATTCCCACGTACCCAAACATGTCTGGATATGATCTATTTAATCTGTCTATGCCGGTAGACTATCAAGCGTGGTCGCAAGACCCATACATGCAGGCGGTTATGCATAATGCACTTTACCCGTCTCCTTTCCCACCTACTTATCCACCGACTGGATATCCAACTTATGGGTACCAGTATCCGGTTATGCCACAACCACAACCCCAACCACAACCTCCGCCACCACTTGAGGCCATTAATGAGGCCTTAAAGAGAATGAAAGAAATGCAGCAGCAGGCGGAGAAAACGGAGAAGAAGACAAATAAGTTCTTCAAGAAACTCTCCAAGCTAGTCAAGGGAAAGAAATATGAGTGAAGTCTTTTCTATTATATGTAGTCCCTGCGTAGACATTATTTCTTTAGTCCCTGCGTGGACATTTTGTTTCTTTTAGTCCTTGCATGGACAATCAGTTTCATTTATTTGTTTCAAGTATTGTATTTTCGTATGAAGTACTTTTGGAATTATATATATGTATTCATCTTCTTGAAAATGAGCGCCTCGATTTTATTCGAAATTTATGCTCTGCGATATGATTCCAAAAAGATTTTAATGGTTTTGATTTGCCAAGTGGCTCAAACCACATATTTGGCCAAATATATAAGATAGTTAAGGGAAGTTATCCTTCTATCTAGAGGTGATGGACTAAGTTCAAGCCTCCAAGGCATTAAGGTCAATGTGACCAGGACTTATAATCAACAATTAAGGTCCTCTTATGTTAACATTCAAGTAATGTGCATACTCTTGGTAGTGTGACTTGAGGAATCACGCTAGCCTTCAAGGTTATGGACTATGTCCTAACCTTATATAGACTTTGTGACCTGTGTGGTCCCGGCTTAAAAGCCTTTGTGATCTGTGTGATCACGGCTAGTATCACCAGCGCGGTGATAAAACATCCATTAGAGATGTATCAAAATATAACCTTTGTGATCTATTTGATCCCGGTTATATAGCCTTTGTGACCTGTGTGGTCCCCGCTTAAAAGCCTTTGTGATGTATGTCATCCCGGCTAGTATCACCAGTGCGGTGATAAAACATCCATTGGAGATGTATTAAATATAACCTTTGTGATCTATTTTGATCCCGGTTATATAGCCTTTGTGACTTGTGTGGTCCCGACTTAAAAGCCTTTGTGATCTGTGTGATCCTCGCTAGTATCACCAGTGCGGTGATAAAACATCCATTAGAGATGTATTAAATATAACCTTTGTGATCTATTTGATCCCGGTTATATAGCCTTTGTGACCTGTGTGGTCCCGGCTTAAAAGCCTTTGTGATCTGTGTGATCCGGCTAGTATCACCAGTGCGGTGATACAACATCCATTAGAGATGTATGAAAATATAACCTTTGTGATCTATTTGATCCCGGTTATATAGCCTTTGTGACATTTGTGGTCCCGGCTTAAAAGCCTTTGTGATCTGTGTGATCCCGGCTAGTATCACCAGTGTGGTGATAAAACATCCATTAGAGATGTATTAAAATATAACCTTTGTGATCTATTTTGATCCTGGTTATATAGCCTTTGTGACCTGTGTGGTCCCGGCTTAAAAACCTTTGTGATCTGTGTGATCCCGGCTAGTATCACCAGTGTGGTGATAAAACATCCATTAGAGATTTATTAAAATATAACCTTTGTGATATATTTTGATCCCAGTTATAGAGCCTTTGTGACCTGTATGGTCCTGGCTTAAAATCCTTTGTGATCTGTGTGATCCCGGCTAGTATCACCAATGCGTGATAAAACATCCATTAGAGATGTATTAAAATATAATCTTTGTGATCTATTTGATCCCGGTTATATAGCCCTTGTGATCTGTATGATCCCGGCATAAAAGCCTTTGTGATCCGTGTGATCCCGGCTAGTATCATCAGTGTGATGATAATCAAACATCCATTAGTGATGTATCACCCTTTCGGGTTAAAATCTATTCTTTAAAGCCCATGTGATCTATTCGATCCCGGCTACTATCATCAGTGCGATGATAACTATCCATTAGTGATATTGTGCCTATGTGCCCTATTATATGTCCATTAGTGACAGGCCTAAGTGCCATATATATGTTATGTCCAATGTGACCGGCCAATGTGCACAATTAATATGTCCATTAAGGGACAGGATTATGACCTATGTATAATTGTCTGTATGACAAATGACAGTTGTGACATTGCGATCCCCTGTCTAATAATATATGGACTTCGTCCAAATTGTAAATTGCCTATGACGGTCCTATTAAGACCTAGGCCAAATATAGATATGTTAAGCCTAAGAGTTGTGATGTTATTCACACTAGTATAGGCAGTGGATTTTCTTATATCCAATGTTTAAAAGCCGATATGGTTATTATACCATGGCTAAGAGAAATTTTATTTGGTATATAGAACCAAAGCTTTGAAGAATGGCTAATTCTAATGAGGCACAAAGTAGCCATCGAAACGTCAAAGACGTCGAAAATATAGTCATAAATAATGATAATGATTTCCAAGCTCACATTGATGCGGCTGTGGAAAGGGCCATGAGTAAGGCCATAGAAAGGCTAAGAGAGCCGAGTGCCACTCGCTCTAGACCCCTATCTATTCCACCATCTTCAGCTCATAAAAAGAGCTCTGTTCACTCTTCAAATGCGAAGAGTGAACCAAGAATAGCAGACTTTGCTGATAGGTCCCGTTCTACTAAAGACGGGTGTACCTATAAATACTTTGTCTCCTGTAAACCCCGAGACTTTAATGCGGAAAAAGGAGCCGTAGAAGCCTTAAAATGTCTGGATGAGATGGAGACTATAGTAGACATCAGCGGCTGTGCTGAAAAGGATGTGGTCAAGTACGTATCACAGTCCTTTAAGGGGGATGCCCTAACATGGTGGAAGGCCATGATTCAGTCAACAGGTAAGGTATAGCTATATAATCTGGGATGGTCCAAGTTTGTGGACCTTGTAAAGGAAACTTACTGCCCAACCCATGAAGTGGAGAAAATAGAGACAGACTTCTTGTCTCTTTCCATGAAAAACCTAGACTGTCGGAAATATGTTTCCGATTTCAATTCCCTATCTAGGTTAGTTTCCTATTTAATTACCCCTGAATGCAAACGCATGGCGCGTTTTATAAATGGATTAACGCTCGAGATTAAGGGCATGGTAAAGGCTGCTCAGCCTAGTACCTATAGGTCTGTTGTTGACCTATCTCTCTCCCTCACCCTTGATATAGTGAGGCAGAAGTCAGTCAAGCCTGAAACTGACTGGAAAAGGAAGAGAGAGGAAGACAACTCCCGTAGATTTAATAAGAAAAATAAAGGGAGGTTCGGGTTCAAATGGAACCAAAGCAAGTGGCTGTGATGCCACTCTGTAAGACTTGCAACCGAAGACACTGGGGACAGTGTAATCCTGACCCACAAGCTAGACCTTGTGGCATATGTAAAAGAAGGGGGCATAAGACCCAAGATTGTAGAGACCTTAAAGATGCTATATGCTATATCTACCATGAAAAATGGCACATTGCAAGTAGCTGCCCTAAGAATTCGAGGAATAATAATCCAAAGCCTGGAGAGGCCAAGAAGGGGAATGCACGCGCCTTTAGGCTAACTACTAAGGAAGCTGTTAATGACAATAACGTCATAACAGGTACTTTCCCCGTTAATGATATTTTTGCTAGAGTATTATTTGATTCGGGTGCAGATAAATCATTTGTTGATCATAAGTATTGTAAACTATTAAATCTGCCCGTAAGAACTCTAGACAAAATTTATGAGATAGAACTCGCTGATGGAACCTTAGAAACTGTTTCTTCCATTCTTGATGGATGCTCTATATTCATTAAGAATCATTCCATCCCTATTCTCTTTTGCCAATGAAATTTGCGGGTTCGATGTTGTCTTAGGCATGGATTGGTTATCTCATAACCAAGCCCACATTACCTGCGATAAAAAGCTCATCGAGATTAAGACCCCATCTGGTGAAATGATCACCATCTTTGGCGACTCACACTATGGACTGCCAGACAAAGTGTCGTTATTTAAGGCATCCAAGTGTTTGAGAAGAGCTTGTGTCATCTACATGGCACAAGTAACCATCAATGAGCCTAAACCAAGCATTGAAGACTTACCAGTTATCTCAGAGTATCCCGATGTTTTCCCTGAAGAATTACCAGGCCTACCCCCAGATAGGCAAGTGGAGTTCAGAATAGATATCATACCAGGAGCAGCACCCGTAGCAAGAGCCCCATATAGGCTAGCTCCAACCGAAATGAATGAGCTAAGAGTTCAACTAGACGAACTCTTAGAGAAAGGCTTTATTCAGCCTAGTTCCTCGCCTTGGGGAGCTCCTATCCTTTTTGTGAAAAAGAAAGACAGTTCGATGCGAATGTGCATCGACTACCGGGAGCTGAACAAGCTAACCATTAAGAATAGATATCCTCTGCCCAGGATCAATGACTTATTCGATCAGCTTCAAGGGGCTAGTTATTTTTCTAAGATAGATTGAAGATCATGATATCATCAACTGAAGGTGAGAAGTGAAGATGTTCCTAAAACAGCCTTCAGGACCCGCTATGGTCATTTTGAATTTTTGGTGATGCCTTTTGGGCTCACAAATGCACCAGCAGCGTTCATCGATCTCATGAATAGAGTCTGTAAACCGTATTTGGATAAGTTTGTCATTGTATTCATAGACAACATAGTTATCTATTCTCGTAATCAAAATGATCACGAGAAACATCTTCGGTGCATCCTAGAATTATTAAGGCAGGAGAAACTTTATGCAAAGTTCTCTAAATACGAATTTTGGCTTAGAAAAGTCCAATTTCTTGGACACATGGTAAGTGAGCGTGGTATCCAAGTGGATCCCAACAAACTTGAGGCCATAATGAATTTGGAAGTGCCCAAGACCCCAACGGAGGTTCGTAGTTTCTTAGGATTGGCTGGTTATTATGGGAGGTTCATTGAGAACTTTTCAAGAATAGCCACTCCTTTAACTTCCTTGACCCGTAAGAATATTAAGTATAATTGGGGTCCAAAGCAACAAGAATTTTTTTGAGATTCTTAAACACAAGCTGAGCAATGCTCCTGTGTTATCTCTACCCGAGGGTATTGAGAACTTTGTTGTCTATTGTGATGCTTCGCACACTGGTATGGGCTGTGTGCTAATGCCAAATGGTAAGGTAATTGCCTATGCATCACGACAATTAAAGGTGCATGAAAAGAATTACACCACCCACGATTTGGAATTGGGTGCCGTTGTATTTGCACTAAAACTGTGGAGACATTACTTGTATGGCACAAAGTGTGTTATATACATAGACCATAAAAGTCTCCAACACCTGTTCAATCAGAAAGAATTGAACATGCGACAACGTCGGTGGATAGAAACACTTAATGATTATGATTGCGAGATTCGCTACCATCCAGGCAAGGCAAATGTAGTTGTCGATGCCTTAAGCCGCAAGGAAAAGGTGAAACCTATAAGGATTAACGCTAAGAGCATTGACCTCAGAAATAGCTTAAGTGAGAAGCTATTAGATGCGCAGAAGCAAGCCTTGTTAGAGGCTAATATCCTTAATGAGGGATTAGACGGAACTGTGGATCAGTTAACGCCTGGAAATGACGGAATCCTAAGATTTAATGATAGAATTTAGGTTCCAATCTTTGGAGGACTTAGAGATCTAATCCTCCAGGAAGCGCATAATTCAAGATACTCTGTTCCCTCGGGTGGTGACAAGATGTATCAAGACTTGAAGAGAAATTATTGGTGGATGGGTTTGAAGAAATCCATAGCCACTTATGTAGCTAAGTGTCTGACGTGTTCGCAAGTTAAGGCTGAACATCAGAAACCGTCAGGACTACTACAATAATTAGAAATTCCCACTTGGAAATGGGAAATGGTAACTATGGACTTGATTACCAAGTTACCTAAGACCAAAAGTGGAAATGACACTATTTGGGTCATAGTGGATAGGCTGACCAAGTCAGCACACTTCTTGCCAATAAAAGAGACATATAATTCAAGATAAATTGGCTAAGTTGTATGTGGACAAGATAGTGTCCCTACACGATGGCCAATATCTATTGTATCCGATAGAGATACTAGATACACATCTCACTTTTGGAAAAGTTTCCAACAATCGTTAAGCACACGATTAAATTTTAGTACGGCTTACCATCCACAGACTGATGGTCAAATTGAGCGTACTATTCAAACACTGGAAGATATGCTCAGGGCATGTGTGATTGATTTAGGCGGGAGTTGGGATGACCACTTACCCCTAATAGAATTCTCCTACAATAATAGCTATCATACAAGCATCAAGGCTGCTCCTTTTGAGGCCTTGTATGGGAGAAACTGTAGAACACCTGTATGTTGGGCAGAAGTTGGGGAGGCCCAACTGTCAGGACCTGAGGTTGTCCTGGAGACCACAGAAAAGATTATGCAAATCCGTGATTATCTCAAAGCTGCCAGGGATAAGCAGAAGAGCTAGGCTGACAAGAGGCGTAAACCTCTTAAGTTCTAAGTAGGGGACAAGGTCATGCTAAAAGTATCAATCTGGAAAGGTGTGATGCGTTTTGGAAAGAAGGGCAAGTTAAGCCCTAGATATATAGGACCCTTCAAGATAATCGAATGTGTCGGCACTGTAGCTTATAAGCTCAGGTTGCCAGAGGAGCTTAATGGAATCCATGATGTATTCCACATATCTAATCTTAAGAAATGTCTAGCCGATGAGTCGCTAGCAATATCGCACAATGAGGTGCAAATTGATGAAAACCTGAGCTTCATTGAGAAACCAATTTCGATCGAGGATCGACAGGTTAAAAAGCTCCGAAGAAAGATGATACCTATAGTAAATGTTAAGTGGGACGCTTTTAGAGGTCCTGAGTATACATGGGTGGTTGAGTCCACTATGCGACGAAAATACCCCCATCTTTTTGAATAAAATCTCGAGGTAGAGATTTCTTTTAAGGGGGTGAGGATGTAACACCCTGTAAAAAAATCGTGTCCAATAGTATAGTGACACGTGTTGTGTTTTATATAGTTGTCTGTTAAAGACCAATAAGGACTAAAGGCGTCAACATGCTCAAGATTGAGCCTCTGAGTGACGAACCGATGTCAACATGCATAAATAATAGCCTCTGAGTGACTGATACATCAACATGCTTAAATCATTGGCCTATGAGTGACTGATATGTCAACATGCTTGAAACTTGGCCTCTGAGTGACTAATACGTCAACAGGCCTAGCCTCTGAGTGACATCGGAATCAACATGCTTGTGATAAGCCTCTGAGTGATCCTTTGTGAAGTCCTAACTCTCATACGTACCGTTTGTTGGACGAGAGAGTTCAATTCTGTAAATATATGAAAGTTTGATATTGGAGGGATTAAAAATGTTAACATGTTAATTTATACCTCTGAGTGACCTTTTAACAAACCGAAAGCTCAATAATGCCCGGGCATAATCCCGGGTATGCCAAGTATTTGCTACGGAGGGCTAAAAGTGCCAAAATAGTATTTAAAATCATTTTTATAAGCTTATATAGTTTAGGGGCCAAAGTGTCAAATTTTAAAACTGAAATAGGGGCGGTCATGGGCCACGAGAGACCCGGACTTTGTCTCTCGCGCCCCGCCAGAACAGACCTGCAGCAGAAAGTTTGTTTTGAAGACCAAGCAAAGCTCCAAAACCATTACATCGAAACCATGGCCTTCCACGTTTTGGGACACTTGTAAGCTTCTTCTTACACCCCTAGACACATGGCTTTACCTACTTTGAGCTCTCCAACTATAAATAGGTGCTTAAGTTCACCATTTCAACTTGCGCCTTTCTTATACCCTCTTCTCCCTCCTCTGGAAGTTCCTAACTAAAAGGAGCAGTCCAACATAGTTCTTTTGCATCTAGGAATCACTGGTAAGTGTTCCTTCCTTGTGCATTTTCGTTTATAGGCTTTTATAGCCTAAAGTCAAGCGTTTTACGTAAAACGCTTTGACTTTCGGTTAAGACCATTATGGTCCATCAATTGTTCAAAATGAACATGGCTAAGTGATCATAGTAAGGTAGGTGTTAGTCCCTATAAAGGGCACCTCCTGAAGATCATGTTTGGTAGACCAATTGACGGGTCAAAGTTATGATATTAAAAAGTCAAACAGACCATTTTTCGGAAAAATCATAAATTGATTTTATATAAGTTATGAAACCTGTTTTGACACTTAAAAAAGTTGGTAATAATTATTAGGACATGTATAAACATGTTCGGCTCGTCAATTTCAATTCTAGGGTTGGTTCGCAACCGAAAGTTGCGAAGTTTGACTTCTGCTTTGACTTTCGATTCTTACCCGATTTAGATTAGTTACTTACTGATCTAAAGTTGCATTATCATCATAATATAATATAGCATAACCCTCTGAGGTTATATTACATGATCATAATCAGAATCCAAGTTTATGCGCAAGTTCCATAATTATGTCATTTTTGACCAAAATGTCCTTTTTGCATAAAACATGGTTTTAAATGGTAATGAACTTGAAAATAAATTTCTACTAATGTAATATCATAAGTAGGATTATTTGGGAGTTAAACCAAGTTATAAACTGAGTTTTTAAACAAGTTCTTAAACTATGTCGATAAATGACGGTTTTAGCCCCTGTGGCTTATAAAATAGTTTTAATCAAATATTTTCAAGGTAAATCACTGACCTACTGATATGTTATATTAAACAACATATTTTAAACATTTTAATCTGACCCTAAGTTCAATTTTCATTAAACATCGCTTAACAACGTCATATTACGACAAAAGCGCCATTTCGGCGAATAATATGGTTTTAAACCATATTATGGACCAAGACTTGATACCTACTGATTTTAAACTTATTTTAAACATATTTACAGTAGGTACATGTTACAAACTCAGAATCCCAAATAATTTATAAACTATGTGTAAAATGACCAAAATGCCCCTTCGGTGCATAGTCTTGGTCATAAAAGATAATTTACACATATAATTGATATCCTACTGATATTAGATCATAAATAAAATATTTTTACAGAATACTCAAGATTATAAACTTAAAATGTGTTCAAGTTCCTTTTATACGGTATATAATTACCGAAATGCCCTTATGAGGCATAGTTTCGTTTTAAAACCATAACGGGCATGCAAATTGATATCCTACTGATATCTTAACTTATTTAAAGTATAATGGCATATAGAACTTGTCCATGACTTATCTGGTTACCCGATATCGCTATTATGCGCACAGTTACGTATATGTAACTATTTTACGGAATTTAACCGTAACGGGTTTAACCTTGTCATTTTAGTCTCAAAATCCAGAATATTTATAGTTTACCCATATTACACAAGTCAAGTACTTGTCGGGTTTAAATTACATTCTATCCGATCATCGTTTAATCAAGCGTTATACTTAATGATCATGTACACTATTCGGTTTATACAACCGTTAGTATTTAATTGGCTAGTTTATGCCATAATCTAGACTAGAGCCTTCTCGGTAAAAGCTATTTGCACTCGGTACTTTTGTATATGGCTGAGTTATTTAAAAATAATAGAAGAAATCAATCTCAAGTAAATACTTTCAACTTATCTCCCCTATAAGGTCTTGGGATATGGTAAATTATTATTGCATGGTCCATTGCATGGTTAACCTTCCTAAGATAATAAAAGATTTTGTGCCATTTGCACTTGAAATCAATTTTAATATTTTCAAAATGAGTCAGTTGGGTGTATTTACCAGCATAAGCTGACGTATCCTCCAAAGACTAATCTGCAGGTACAACACGAAATTAAGCCGGAAGCTGCTCGATAGAGAATAAGAGGATTCTTGTAAATCCTTAGATCTGCCTAAAATCTGTTTTATATTCTTTCTTATACATTCTATGATCCAGCTGTGGATCTTCTATTACAAGCTTGTATATATTATTTTGCATGTTCAAACATTCGGTTTGTAATAGTAATTTTACTCCAAGACTTCTGTTGTGCCACGTTTAATTGACTATGACGTTATCAACTGTTGTCACAATACTCCCCACCCAGGCCCACCGGTGTATGGATTTCGGGGTTGGAAATCTGGGGTGTGACAGATATCTACCTTAACCGTCACTTGAATCACCTCCATAATATTGCATCAAATTTATCAACTGAACAGGAAAAAGCGCTTATGGAATTTTTGGTAGCCAACTGGGCTGCGATTGGGTGGTCGATTGCTTATCTCAAAAGGGTCAGTAGATCCTTTGTTATGCATAAGATCATCACCGAAGAAGGTGCGAAACCGGCTCGAGATGCACAACGGAGACTGAACAAAACATGAGGGAAATTATGAAGAATGAAGACTTGAAGTGGTTGGATGCTAGGATCATATATCCCATATCTGCTAGCACGTGGGTGAGCCCAACACAAATGATACTAAAGAAAGATGGCATCCAGGTTGTTACATGAGAAGAGGTAAGGAAGTACCACCCGGTCGGTAACCGCGTGTAGGATTTTCGTAGATTACCGAAAATTGAATGCAGCAATGTCTAAGGATCACTTCCCTCATCCTTTTATTGATTAAATTGTTGTAAAGCTCGCAAGTCAGAAATTTTACTGTTTTTTAGATAGTTATTCAGATTATAATTAGATTGCTATTCATCCTGATGATCAACAAAAGACCACGTTTACTTGACCTTACAGTACCTTCGCATTTAGGCGAATGCCTGTTGCACCTATAAAAGAACAGATGATATCCAAAAGCCAAAGCATGATTAACTGATTAAGAAATAAGCAAAAGATTGAACCAGTCTCTTCCAAAAGATAGTGAATCTTGAACACCTAATCAGAACTCTGTTCAAGAGCATGACAAACATCTGATGAAAACTTAGAACCACTGTTCAAGAGGATTATATCTGTTGAAGCTAAAGTCTGTTGAACACCAAAGCCCTAATCAAGCCAAAGGTCTGATGAAGAAGACCAAACATCTATATGGCCAAACATATGCTTGGACAACTGCAACAGAGGATAACATAAATAGTGGTTTCTGAATGTGATAGTACTTATCTTATCAGTGTTTAGAGTTAGCCTAGATCAGTTGTTAGGGTTTGTACAGATGTTTGTAACATCTTTGGAATCTTTTCTGTTAAGATTATTAGATGTCACTATCAGGATCATGTCATCCAATCACTAAACAGAGCTTTCATACTTAGTATAAATAGATCACACCTGTTAGTGATATATTTATCACTAACTTCACCTTAGTCTCGTGTGAGTCTATTTTGTGTTGTAAAAAAATTAAAAATCCTAAAAAGTTGAAAAATATTCCGTATAGAGTTTGCAAATAAAAATGGAAGATGATAGGTATAATAAGTTCTACAGTTTTTTTATTTTTATAATATTAGATTACGAAACGGTTAAGCTCACATCTAATTTAGGATATGTAGGTAGGCCCAGCCGGTTAACAGGTTCCTTAGGATTGATATAATATACTTAAATATTATTGCAAAACTGAAACTGTAGAGAGTATAAGGGGTATGTTATAAATAAAAAGCTTATAAGTTTACTTGTTAATGTGTGTTTCGATTTGTTTATAATTTAACTGCATAAATTAGATTATTATGTTGTGCTTATATAGTGTTTGGTTTTGCAGGTTTACAGAAGCCTAAATTAGGTGAAAAGAATATCCAAGGCGAAAAACGGGCTCGATGGTACCTAAAAGTGGAAGAAAATCATTGTGCTAGAACGATGTCTCGCGCACCATGCGATGGGGAGAAAAGGCATGGTCGTGTGGCGCGACCATGCTCAGTCAACCAAAAGTTAATGAAGTGATTTTCACGCCATGCGACGGGGTAATTTGCATGGCCGCGTGGCATGATAATGCGAGTCGGTTAAAACTTGTTTAAATACATCCCATATCGCATATATCATATGGAAACCCTACTTTTTGCTATTTCCATTTTGGACTATTTGGGAGCAGCTTTTAGGAGATTTTGTCATCTCTCTTCCATCTTTCATCACGTTTCTTCATGTCTCATCTTACTTTATCGATCTCGAAGTTGTGATGACAAGTATGCGCGGCTAAACGCTTGTGGATTCCGCCCAGATGATTGACTGCCTTTTTTTACACTAGTCTTTGTATTCATATTCTTATTAACTAGTAATTTTAACTACTTATGTTGATTTTGTGAAACGTTTATTATAGTTGAATTGTTTATCGTTTATCAAGCATATTGGCGATTTCCTTTCATCCTTAGCGGGTTGGTTAATGGGTGGGTAATTGGTATAATCAAACGGGTTATTAGGTTGTTATAGTGAATCTCAAAAACTACCCCCAATAATTAATCAAGATCATTATTCCAAAGCCATGTCTATGTGGTGTTATGAATCGGTAAACGGGTTTTTGTGATAAAACGGGTAATCATGATTCAAGGTGGAGGTTACTTTTTCTAAAGGCACTAATAGGTTTATGCATTAGTATCTTTTAGGGAATGGGACATTATGAGTGTAATGGGCTTTGGAAAGGCCTTGGGCCTAAGGGTTGGGAGGCTCCAAGAGCGTTTTCACTTGTATTAGAAAAATTCTTAATTTGTATGCAAGTTGTACCTTTCCATTTTCATCTTATTTCTTTCATTTGATTCTTAATCTTGTTTGTGTGATTCCGCCACTTTTCAAGATAAGTTTGATATCGAAAGATCCAGTTTTCGGACTTACAATTGGTATCAAAGCCTGTTTGAACCTTTTTCTAGGCTCATATCTCATATCACACATATTTCAGATCGCTCCTGCTACTATTTCGGAGTTGTTGTTGAGTTTCTGTTTCATCTCGGATTATCTTCTTGAAGATCTCGGATCTAAGAATCATATCTCGGATTGAATATCTTGAAGACTTGAACTATCTCGGATCAAAGGCTTGCATCTCGAACCATCTCGAGTTGCATCTCGCATAGAACTCTTGAAGACTGAATGATGAACATGCATCTCGAATCTATCTCGGGTCATTAGTGTTGAAATTTGTCTCCATCTTCAAACATCAGAACCATCTCGGATCATCATCATCATCTTAGATAAGTTATGTTCTAAGACACGGTTGTCATTTCTGATCCATTGTTTCAAGATACTGTTACCATCTCGGATCCACTATTACAAGATACTGTTGCTGTTACCATTTTGGATCTTCATAAGCTTCTCAGATTGAACTTTTCACATTTTTATTTAAAATATAATTAAATGATGATGAATCCAAACAGTGTTCTGACGGTTGTGGATCTCACCAACGCTACCTTAATGGCTATTCCGTCTCAGACCCTGGCATTGCATCAAGAACTGGATCCAAGTATTGGAACGTCTACCAAAATTTCAAGATTACTGTATGGTGATGATTATTTTGAGCGGACTTGGTGCTTTGAGCAGTATTGCAAAGCCAAGAAACCCGAAATGTGGAGGTGCATTCGTGATGGTCCCCGCCCTATCATGTGCGCAACAACAGATGATCCAGACACTCAAATTCCAAAACTAGAAAGTTTGTGGTCCGACGAAGATCGAAAAATCAAGGACGAAGATGATAAGGCTATGGAAAATCTTACTATGGCACTTGGTCCTAACATCTCGATTGTTGTCAAAAAGTGCACAAGTGCGAAAGAAATCTGGGATGTGCTAAAAAAATTATACGAAGGAAACACTGACATGAAGGCTAGCAGAGTGAACATGTTGAACTAGCAGTTGAGTTCATTTAATCACATCTACAGGGAGACGGTGGAGAATCAAATCAGAGATTTGTCAAACTCATTTCACAGATGGTCAGTGCTGGAATTCCGATCACTAATAGTGGGATGAATCGCCAATTGTTGAATTAAGTGCCAAAGTCTTGGGTGCCGATCACTAAAAATCTTAATGAAGTTTCTCTCACTGAACTGATCGCCACCATCAAATCATGTGAAATAGACAACCAGCAAAGAGAACTGAACCAAAAGAACTCCATGATGGCTGCAGGGGTGACTAGCTCTAACATTGCATTGATGTCTCAAAGTCATCATAACCTTATCTTTAGCCCTGTGATGAACAGTAATCCAAACGTGTTTTCAGTCCATTGACTCAAGCACATATTCAAGCTCAGAAGATAAACATGTTTATGGCATGTCTCTTCCAAACAACTCAGCTATTCCGACTACTGTTACTGCTCATCAAATACCATAGCATGCAAACGTTGTCTACAGTCCTGTTAATCTCTCAGCTTCTCAAAATGCTCAATCCACACCCTCATTGAAATCTCGCATTTCTGACCAAACAAAATGAAGAGGAAATTGGCTCTAGCAGCATCCATGCTATACAGTTTGAATGCTTTTATTGCTGGTGATCTCTTGCCTCCTTCAATGTTTACTACTAATATGAATCAAGTGGTTGAGGAAGATATTGAAGAACTGGATGCATCTTGGAATCTAGCTATAGCCGCATTTCGAGCAGCAAAGTTTCAAAAGAGATACAGGCGTCGTCCAATTTCAAACATTGCACTGGATCAGTCAAAGATAAGCTTAGATGCTACAGATGCCATGAACCCGGACACTTCGCCAGAGACTGCAGGAAGACACCCGTGGGATATGAAGCAACTACTGCTGTTGCCGCAAGGAATTCAGAGAGGTCCATGGTTCCAGTTACTTCAGCTCAGATGTCAACATCATCCTCATCAAGCCAAGGAGGCTCAGGAGCGGGAAAAGCACTAATGGTGAAAGAGCAGCATGGTTTTAGCTGGGTTGATGCTGCAGCTCAAGTGGGAACTTTGAAGATTGTAGAAGTTGCTAAAAATCATCTCAAATGCTTGATGGCACAAACTAAGGAGCCCAAATCTCTCTCCAAAACAATAAACTCTCTCTTATGCTCGGAAGATTGTAAAAATAAAATGGCACAAATGAGAGCACATAATCTCAATCTCATTAGTGATTAGAACAATGCCATGTCAAAGTATATTGGTCTTCGAGAGAACGATAGAATTTGCTATGAAAAGATTGATGTACTAAAGAAGGACATATCTCAAATCCATCGGGACTTAAACCAACAAAAATGTTGGGTCCATGATTATAAAACCAAACTACATTCAAAAACCTTGGAATGCAATTTGGTAAGAGTTGAGCTAGGACTTCTCATTTGAAAGTTTCAACAAAATGAGTTGAATATTAAAAAATATGATACTTCCAGTGATAGTGTTCGTAATCTTTGCAATATACAAATGGCATACAAAGAGAACAAGGGAAAAGGGTTAGGTTATTCACAAGTCCCTCCGCCATATAATCATAATTATTCAAGAATGTCGTTCACTGAGCAAGAATTGGAAAATTATGATAAAATGATGTATGGCAAATCAAGTGACTACGTTCCTTAGGAACCTTTCAAGCATAAGAATACCCAACCAACTGATTTTCAAAAGCCTATCAGTTTTGTAAAAATTACAAATCAAGAGTGCTTGAATGAATTAGTTGAAAATTCAAAGGTGAAAATGAGTCGACAAAAACTCCATCCGAAGTACTACTAAAAACGATTTTTACCTGTGATTCTGTAAAAGGGTTAACTGCTTTAGTGTTTGTGCAGAGTCAGTATTAGATGAGTGGCGGTCAAAAGTGGATGATGAACCTCATCAAGTTGTTGCTGATGACTCGGATGTTTCTTTATGTGATAAACATGATGACTATGTTTGGAATTTTGTTCAGTCTATGGTTTTTGAGACTCAGGGTTTTTCTGGTGTTGTTGAAACTGAAATATTAAATAATATGGTTTTTTATTCAGATTATGATTTAACTGAATGTCCAAAGGAGTCTGACGCTTCAGGTTTGAGTGATTCGAAAAACTGTTCTAGTTCGTCTGAAACCTCAAGGATACCTCAGATATTTCCAAATCTTGTAAAACTGAAAATATTGTTGTGTTCGACTGTGTGAATGAAATTGCTTGTGAACAGGAGACGTCTGATATATCTAGGAATCAGACTAAAGATTCTAACTCATCAGATAATGAGCAAGATGGTTATGGCAGTCAAAATATTGACAAAACTTGCTCATCACCCGGTAACAAAGAATCCATAGATTCTAAAAGCTTAGCGTCAAATGAAACCGCTTCCAAAGATTCAGAAAGCTTAGTTTCTGGAGAAAAGGTTTCAAATGAACCTAAGCCCACAGAATCCACTCCTGCAAAGAAAAGAAGATCTAGAAGAACTAGAAACAGCACAAAATGAAAATTCAGGAGGAAGTTTCCTCAAGTGTTGTAAATAAGAAGAAAAACCCAACTCAAAACTGAATCAAGGTTGAAGGGTAAAACTGTCGATACTCACTTTTGTGCTGATAATTGTGAGCAGGTTTCACCCAAGAGTAAATATGTACACAAGAAATCAGTACCTAGTGGAAAGAAGAGACCTAATCAGCTCCCCATAATAACACAAGTGGAATTAAGAGCTTTTTTCACAAAAATACAGACTTGCTTCAATTGTGGAATTCCAGGGCACATAGCTAGAAACTGTGTTCATCGTCCCTTCGGGTCTTATCCACCTAAAATTTCCATCCATCAGACGACTTCACACCATCGACATCATGTTCATCAAAAGCCCTCTGATGGAGACTGGAATCTAGCAAATAAAATCAATCAAAAGCATTCAAACACAAATGGTTTCATAAATCAATACAAGAAATTAAATGCAACATCATCTCATGTCTTTTCAAACAACAAAGAGTTAAAGATTTGGAAACCCAAAAAGAATGCTAGATCTCAGTCAGAGTGTTCTTACTTGCCAAATTCTATATCCTCATCTTCTCAAACCTCAAAATCTACTAACCATTATGTGACCCTCTGTTAGGCTTTGTTAAAGAAGAGTTATTATCAACCCAGGTTGAAAATGATCTGGGTTCCCGTCTCCCACTAAACTCGTTTTGTGTGTAGGAACGAGACTTTGGTTTATTGACAATGGTTGTTCCAGACACATGACAGGGGATATTTCCTAGTTGAACGAAATCAAAATCTTTGACGGTGGATTTATCACCTTTACAGAGGGAGAAACGGGAAGAATTACTATGAAAGGCATAGTCAGAAATGGGGTCCTCAGCTTCTCTGACATCAACTATGTTCCTGAACTCAAACACAGTCTTCTCAGCGTCTCTCGGATGTGCGACAACAGTTTAGAGGTCTTGTTTACAAAAGGTGGATGTGTGGTTCTGAAGCCCGGAATTGTCATACCAGAGGATTGGTACTTGATTGAAGCTGAACGCCGGGGAAACGCCTACGTGATTGACATGAACAAATCCCCCACTAATCAAGTTACTTGCTTATTCTCTGAAATTGCTGAACATGATGCAATGTTGTGGCATCGACGACTTGGCCATCTTAACATGAAGAATCTTAATCGACTTGCAAAGGGAGGTCGGGTCAGAAACTTACCAATTAAGGATTTTATGCGATTTAAAAATGTGAGTCTTGTGCCCGTGGGAAGCAGCACCGTAAGCCTCATAAGCCCAAGCTTGTGCACACAACATCCAAATTCTAGAACTACTTCACATGGATCTTTTAGTCCTGTCAATGTGCTGAGTGCGGAAGAAAAGCTTATTGCCTGGTCATCATTGATGACTACTCTCGTTTCACTTGGGTATATTTTTGAACAGAAGAATGAAACTGCAGGTCTGATAAACAAATTTGTCACTCTCATGGAGAACCAAGCAAACGAGCAAGTGAAGATTATGCATTGCGACAATGGGACGAAGTTCAAGAACGTCGAGCTAAACAATTTTTGTGCTTCAAAAGGAATTGATCGTCAATACAGTGCAGCTCGAACTCATCAACAAAATGGAGTTGTAGAAAGACGAAATAGAACTCTCATTGAAGCAGCCCATACTATGCTGATAGATTTCGGTCTTCCACTGATATTTTGGCAAGAAGCAGTGAACACAACATGCTATGTACAAAATCATGCACTCATCAACAAACGTCACATGAAGACACCTTATGAGATAGTCAAAGGACAAAAACCATCGGTACAACATTTTTGCACTTTTAGCTGACCTTGTGTTCTCCTTATCATGGATGCCAAGGGAAAATTTGATGTAAGAGGAGATCCATGCTATTTCATCGGCTATGCAAAGAACACCTCATATCGAGTTTACAACAAAATCAAGAAGCAGATCATGGAGACGTACTATGTGGATTGGCTGGAAGAAAATCCCAAAGATGCACGACTTGGACCTGATTGGTTATCTGATTATTCTTCCTTGTTTTAGTCTTTTAATATTCTACCTGATGTGATTGTTGTTGCAGATGTCTCAAATACTGTGATACCTATTCCTATCATAGTTGAAAATGATGTTGTCCCTATTCAAGACTCTTTCAAGAAGCTGACCATAGATCCACCAGGATTTCATGGAGTTACTACGGAAATGCATCCTTTTTCACAAACTCGAGACCAGGTTCTCGAACCTATTGTTGTCTGCAACATTGAATCCTCTACACATCAAACTATTGTTGCCCCTTCAAACACTACTGTTTAAAGAGCTTCATTGTTTCCGGACCCGATTCCGTTAGATTGCATAGTAGATCCTCCTGTAATCAATATTTTTGTTGCATCAAATGAGGGATAGCAATCTGGGATAGTGTCAGGAAGTTCTTCTAACTTAGAATCTAGTTTGCAGGCACCTTATGTAGCAATCCCTCAGCGTGTTCAGAAAAGCCATCCAATTACAAATGTTATTGGTCCTTTAGCTGCCGGTGTTCAGACACACAGTAGATCAGTAACCATTAACACATGTTTATATTCATGTTTCATATCATAGATTGAGCCTAAGAACATTGATGTTGCCTTGCAGGAACCTGGATGTGTCGATGCAATGCATGAAGAGCTCAATCAGTTTGAGAAATTAGTGAAGTTGCCGGAGGGAAAACAAGCTCTTGGTACTCATTGGGTATATAGAAACAAACAAGACGATTCTGGAGTGATCGTGCGAAACAAAGCCCGGCTAGCGTTTCAGGGATTCAGACAAATCAAAGGTCTTGACTATGATGAGGTATATGCACCCGTAACTCGTCTAGAAGCCATACGCATCTTCTTGGCATATGCATCCTATATGGGTTTCACAGTTTATCAAATGGATGTTAAGACGTCATTTTTGTATGGGAAGGTCAAGGAGGAGATTTATGTCGCTCAACCCCCTGGTTTTACAGATCCTAAGAAGCAAGGATATGCATATAAGTTAGATAAAGCTTTGTATGGTTTGCATCAAGCACCTAGTGCATGGTATGCAACTTTAACAGAGCATCTGCGTGCTCATGGTTATGCACGGGGAATGATAGATCAAACGTTGTTCATTAAACGCTTTGGCGAGGACCTTATCCTTGTTCAGATCTATGTCGACGACATTATTTTCGGGTCCACCAATGAAGAGCTATGCAACGAATTTGAGGACGTGATGGAGAAGAAGTTCGAAATTAGCTCACTAGGTGAGATGACTATGCTTCTAGGCTTACAAGTTCGTCAGAGTAGTTAAGGAATCTTGATCCATCAAGGAAAGTATGTTCAGGATGTTATCGCAAAATTCGACATGTCAAACTCGAAGCCCATCGACTCACCCATTGTTGAACGGCCATTGCTGAATGAGGATGCTGAAGGAGATCCGGTCAATCAAACAATGTACCGATCCATGATTGGTTCATTGATGTACTTAACTGCGAGACGGCCGGGCATTATGTTTGTTGTCTGCCAATGTGCCAGATATCAGGCTAGTTTTAAACTTTCTCATCTCTCAGCCGTTAAACGAATCTTTAGATACCTCAAGGGAGCTCCAAAATTGGGCCTCTAGTATCCTAGAGATTCAAACTTTGATATGTTTTCCTTTTCTGAGAGTAACCTTGGAGGGACAGACCGGGATATGAAGTCCACATCATCTGGATGCCAATACTTGGGAGACATGCTTATTTCATGGCAGTGCAAGAAACAACAAACGATGTCTTTATCAACTGCAGAAACAAAATATGTTGCAGCATCTGCATGTTGTTCCCAGGTTATTTGGATGCAACATCAGCTCGAGGATTACGGTTTGACTTATCTTAACACTACTATCTATTGTGATAATGATGTCGCTATCCAGATCGTCAAAAACCCTATTTTTCATTCCAAAACCAAGCACATTGATATCAAAGTTCATTTTATTCAAGATTGTTTCAACAAAGGTTTAATTAAACTTGAACAAATCCACACTAATGCTAATATAGTAGATCTTTTTACAAATCCTGTCAACAATTAGAGATTCAAGGTGCTTGTAGACCTTTTAAAAATGATGCGTTATACCGACTAAACAACCTAAAAGAAGCGCTTATCTATTTCAACAAATAACTCAATTTGCGCATAAAGTATTCTACTTCTACACAAATTTAGGGGAGAAATATTTGCTTTGCTCAATCTAATGAACTCGGTTAAAACATGTAAGGTATCGATGCTATAAAAGCGAGGATCTTCTTCGATGTGTTGATAGGCTTATTGCTCAAAAGTCAAAAGGATATCAAGTGACAAACTTTGACAAGCTATGCACCTCGTGGGTAACATATCATCGACATATGATTTCATGGTCTTAAATCCGGTATTGATAGATAGCCACGTCTGAAGTTTCAAGTCTTTATGTTGATAAGTCATCCGGGATATCAGGACTGCCCTTCGGTTGCATCTAGATATATGCAGACCTAGGCACAGTCAGGATATCCTTAAAAGAGCCTAAATGGAAGGGTCAAAACCTTAAAAAGGAAATCTCATCATGAGAAACTCCCATGTGCTTGAAAAAGTAAAACATGCCATATAAGGTATTTTGCCTCTAACCCTCGTCTGATATTGTTTGGTCTCTTTGCAGTATGTTGTATTGACCTGCTCACCAACAAGTCGGATGTCATAAAAAGAAAGGATGATCTCGGAATATTCATTTGTTATGATTAACTACTATGCTTACCTTGATCGCGGGGGTATGCCTTGATATGGGGCACACGGATGTTATCGCATACTCACTTTATAAAGTCGCAAGGTTGAAAGTTGAAGATTGATGCGATAAGTTTAGACGGACAAATATCGACAATCACACGGTCTCGTTTGACCAAGCTGATGCCGAAAAATGTTCCTTAATCAGTTCAGAATTGGTTTGATCCCATGGCAACTCTCCCCTTATCCCTTTATTTATTATAATTATTACTATTATTATTATTATTATTATTATTATTATTATTATTATTATTATTATTATTATTATTATTATTATTATTATTATTATTATTTCTTCTTCTTATAAAACTGGTTGCTTGGTTGGTTGAATCGCAGATTTTGACAAAAGGTGTTACTGTTCATGTCTGGTAAAAATTGTGGGGCCTGAAAAGATCAAAATATTTCTGAAAAAATACTATTTCGATTGGGCCCACTCATCTCGAATGGATCCACTCTGTTTCTGAACACTGTTTCGAGATGGACCAGGCCCAACTATCTCGAACTACTGTTCCGAGATGGGCCTGGCTCTATTTCGAGTCTTTATAAGACCATCTTGAGTTATCTCGAGCCATTCCGAACATTTGTTTATTCCGGATCTCTCTCATCTCGATCTCATAGGTAGATATCTTCATCTCGAATGCATCTCGGATGCATTTCGAATACTCTTATATGAACCTTATATATATCGAATAACAAGGGATCATTGAGTTGAACCCTTGTCACCCGAGATATCTTAACCTGACTTATCCGAGTTTATCTGACCTGTTCAATCTGCTGTGAACCCTTGAACCTTTGGTTCAATTTTATTTTGAACCTCTGACCTTCTCATCTGAACTGTTAATTTATCGAATAAGTTGATCTGTCAAACAGTCAAAAGGGTCAATTAAAGTTAACTTTTGCGATAAATGCTGACATCTTTGTTCAAGTGCATAAAATAGCGTAGAAAATGATGGAGAAACGCATGCTGGAAGTTGGGGCCTTTCACAATCAAGCTTTCTATTTATCTGAGCCTCCACCAAAATATCATGAAAGATTCGACTCTATGATAAATGGACTGAGCAGCTGTCGACTTACTCATGCTTTAAGGACAACCCAGTCATTGATCAAGACATGATTCAGGACTTCTGGTACTTACATTGAATCAAATATTGGAGAAAGAGAGATCAAGGTTTCGGAAGCAGATGTACGAGAAGCTCTGAATTTGGAGATAACGAACGTCATCCAACAACATTTGACAGAGACAATGTGATGAAAGCTTTACGTCACATGAGCTATGAAGGAGCATATCCAACTGTGTTAAAGAAACTATTCCTACCGTACTGGAGGTGCGGTGCTCACATCTTCTAACAGTGTATTTCCGAGAATAAAGGCGGTCAGGATCAGCTAAATCAGACATAGACTGCGGCACTTGTTGCATTGGTAAATGACTGGGACAACAACTTTTCATTTTTCATCTTCGACAACATGAAGAGTATGTTAGAAAGCATAAAGAAGAAGGTGTTTTTGTTATATTCAAGGTTCGTGAAAATGATCGTTGACAAGAAATATCTAGAGTTGAAAAAGGGCACAAACCATCTGAATCTAAAGATGCTAGGACCAAGCTGTTTTGAAGCGGCTTGCACACAACGTGATACTACAAAGGTCAAGTTTGTTGGAAGATATGACTTGTTAAACACGGAAAGTTTAAAGAAGTTGTATCTGCACCAAAACCTGTGAATGCATTCATAGCTGAAGAACACGACATTCAGATCGTCAGTGGACCACGTCAGACAGAACTAGTCGTTGAAAACCTTGTTTAAGATGAAGAGAAAGAAAAAGAGACTCCTCAAGCTGAAAAAGAGATAGATGAGGAGAGTGTTAGAGAAATGAATCTAATTTCTACTGAGAACCTTGAAGCCCTACTTGCATCATTTAAGGGCGATTCTAGGATCCCTCCTCCAGGTATTGTTCCTTCCGAAGAAATGCAGTCTGAAAAAGCTGAAACAGAGAAAATTATAGCAGCTGAAGCCTCTGATAGCCCCAAACCTTCAAGTCCAAATACTATTCCTGATCCAATCTTACAGCCAGAAAGTTCAAGTGGAGTCCGTGGTGAAGCAAGCAGTTCTGGTGGTGGTATGTCCGAACATGAAGTGGCTGCAATGTGAATGGCTGCTGAAAAGATGAAATTTATTGAGCAGTCTGATAGTGATGACTATGAAGTGGTGGATATTGGCAAGCTACAACGAAGAGTGGTGCTGCTGGAACAAGGGAACGGATTGAAAAACGCTCAGATAGCATCCTTAAAAAATCAAATAACAATCAGAGATCAAGCTATTCGGCAACTTCAGGTTGATGTGAGCTTGCTAATGACAGAGATCTACCAAATGAAAGCTAAGCTGGAGAAGAAATTTGGTAGTGAATTTGCAGATAAGGATGATGATCCTTAGAATGTTGCACATCTTGAGCGCACCGAAATGGAAAAGGCTGCAACCGACGCAGAATATAAAGAAGGATTGAATGCCTATCTAACAGCTGAAAAATCAAAGAAAAGAAAGCAGCCTCAGAAAAAGAATCCAACAGCAAGAAAATGCTTGTCATGAAGAATCAAGACGTAAATCCCCTCGATGAAAACTTCCAACCAAAAGATCCACCCAAAGTATCAGACCGGTATGTCATGAGGCTAGGATCAAGCCATTACGACAATGTCGGAAACAAGTCAAAGGTAAAGTGTTGGAGATACCATCATGAAAGGAACCTATGGATAGTCACGAGGGAGAACGGCGAAAGAGAATACTACTCCAAGCTGACACAATTTGAGTCATGGACGAAGATTGATCTGAAAGTCTGTTGAGGGCTCACTACTCTGACACGGATCTAAATCAACGCGGTCCGGGATGGGCATTTCATTCAAAACTTGAACATGAAGTATCTCACAACTTCCCAACTATGAAGAACGCTGAGTCATATCTGAAGAAAAGCCCTGGTATTCGAGATCCTCATACTCATAAACGTCTAACATTATCTGGCCACCAACAGACAAAGACAAGGTCATTCCGGCTGCTCCAAAATTCCCAAAAGGCGTGCTAAAGAACCTCTGCTACTGGGCTTATGATCCGAGAATGACTGAAGCAGTTATTGTTACAAAAGAGAAGGCATTCTGATTGGCTGATACTTTAGATCTGATTAGCTTTCACGATGAGGATATTTTGATGCTAGGCGCATATAAAATTCAAGTAACTGATAAATATGAAGAATGTGCGAAGTCTTGGACAAGTGCGGTGGCAACAGTGATTCAGAACAAACTATTTGCACATGATTAATCCATAGTTCAAAACAGCAAAGACTGGAAATCCAGAAGCGTAACGCTAACCATAATGCAATAAACCTAGGGGGAGATTGTAAATGCACTAATAGGTTTATGCATTAGTATGTTTTAGGGAATGAGACATTATGATTGTAATGGGCTTGGGAAAGGCCTTGGGCCTGCACAAACCCTCTAGTATATATAGATAATGATGTATTAGGGTTGGGGGTCCTAGATTGTTCTTCACTTGTATTAGACATATTCTTAATTTATATGCAAGTTGAACCTTTCCATTTTCATCTTATTTCTTTCATTTGATTCTTAAGCTTGTTTGTGTGATTCCGCCACCTTTCAAGCTAAGTGTGATATCGAAAGATCCGGTTTTCGGGATTTACACTTTTTCTCATCTTGATAACACCTTCTTAATTAATTTATGTTTCTTTAAAACAAACAAGCAAACCCCCAACTAGGTTCATAGTAGTAATTAATTAAAAGCTAAATACTGATCACAAATTCCTCGTGGATACTATACCCTACTTACGCTATATACTTAGTTTAATTAGGTTTTTGCATGACCCTAATAACAGTCATCAACATTAAAAGATATTGATACACTTTTAACATCGGTAAAACCATAAAAACTAATATTGGTACAAGTTTTGATATTCGATATTCGATGTCGGTGCTGATGTTATTCGGTTGGAATTGATTTGGTTCGTCACAATACCCGTATGACACTGACCCTTGCTACAATTTACCACACCGAAAGGTAGTTCATCGGTATTAAGCAAAATTTATATCCAGACATAGATAAAAATAAGCCAAATGTAACGACATATTCAATATAAAAGATATTATTTTGTAAGTTTTAAGCGGAAAACAAAATATGATAAAAAAAGTATTTCTAATAATATAGTCAAAACAAGTAAAAAATATTTCTAATAGATAAAAATAAGCAAAACGTAACGACATACTCAGTATAATATAATAAGTAAAAAAGTTGGGAGAAACTATCTAGTTTCACAGATCAGAATACGTTGTTTTTATGTTACTTTTCAATAAAACTTGTCTTGTATTTTATAAAAGTTTAGTAAATATATAAGAGTAGACATGTCGAACATGAAAAACGAGAGGTGAATACCTTGTTTATGGAAAACACGGAAAAATTTGGGAAACAATACACATAATTAATTACATGATTATTTTTTATTTATTTGAGTAAAATCGATCTAGATCCTTATTTATTAAAAAAATCAACTAGACTCCCATTAATATTACTAAAATAATTTTATACACCTAATCTTGTCACGGTAAATGAAACTCCCTATTTTCACGGATCACTTTGTTTTATGTTACATGTGATTAAAAACTTCACGGATTGCCAATGATTTTTTGATCAAGTTTTAAAAGGTTTGTATTTATTCTTAGAGATGTAAGTTAAACTCTCAATACAAAAAAACACTGATAGACAATCATGCAAGATCCTGAAAAATATGGTTTCTATCCTAAAACTTCATAGAAAAGGACGTCTTGAACTTGAAATTGAAAGTTGGATACCTTGTTCACGGCAAAGACTAAAAAGATTGAGAAACTTCGAAGGAATCATTTGAGACTTGAGAGGGCTTCTAGAATGCCCCAATTAGCCGTCTCCAAATTAGAGTTGCTCAGAACCACTCTTTCTTACGTGGCTTCTAGTAAATTCCACATGGCCTAGAAAGTCAAAGCAGCACACCGCAAGTAATTTTGACCATATCATACTTATCCAAATTTGAAAATAATAATAATAATAATATAATAATAATAATAATATCTGATTTCTCTTCACTTTTAAAGTAGTTTTAAAGATAAAGAGTAATATAGGATGGTGTAAAATTCAGATTATTTTTCAGTTCAGTTTAAAGTAAAATTTTTTATATTTAAATTCTTAAGTTTTCATTTTATTGTCATTTTCATCTAAATAGTAAATTTAGTTAAGATTTATCATTAACTCTCATGTACGATTTTAGTAATTCTCAAACCGAATTGACAATTTTAGCACTCCATGTATTCTTTTATTTTTCTTTTATTTTACAAACTAATTTTTTAAATAAAATATATATACATATACACACATTTATATATTTACACACTTATTTTTTTAAAATTTAATTTTTACGTTTAAATAAAAATTAATTATGTTTAGTACGACAAGAAAGACGGGTGGTACTAATGTTTGGTATGACGGGTCGACGAGAGAAGATAAGGTACGAGTGCCGAGATAAACGGGGTGGTTGTGGCAGCGGTAGTGCTGGTGGTGTTGATAGAGGTGGAAGTGGAGAAGAGAGAAAAATAGAAGAGAAAGAATGAGTATGGTGTGTGTATATAATGGCGGTGCTTGAACAAAAACTTAATGGATGCTGGACTCTCAAAATCTAAATCGGTGGGGGTCAGATTCTTAAAAAATCCAATATTATACACTAAAAAGATTTAAAAAATTTTGGTAAAATTATCACTACGAATAGATATTCGGTAAAAATTTCAGCACTCGTACCTCACCTCCCCTCGTCGACCCATCTTACCAAAAACCAATACCACCCATCTCTTCTATCGTACGACACATCATTAATTTATTAATTATTTAAAGGTCAAGAAGAAAATTAAAAAAAGAAATAGTTGTGTAAACATTTAAAGATAAAATAAAATTTATAAAATTAAAAACAAAAGAATAAATGGGAAAGTGCCAAAATCGTCAGTAAGGTTTTAGAATTGTGAAAATCATCCATTATTTTAATAAGGTTTGCCATTTCAATAAAACTAACAACAAAAATGAAACCTCATACACCCAGATACAAAAAGTTTTATATTTGAACTGCAATAGGAAAAATAACATAAGCTCAAAGATTTGGCCGATTTACATGGACACTATGTGTTTCCGATCTAGTAGAAATCCCCGCGCTTCACAGCGGACGTTTGGTTCGTCACAATATTACAATCGAAAGCAAGTGCATATATTCGTAGTTGTTGTTAAGTTAAATTTAAGTTTAACATTAAAAAGAAAAGAATCATTAAAATGTTTTAGAAACATAAGGTGAACTCCAACAAAAGTTCAGTGTTAAAAACTCATATTCAGAATCATAAACTTCTTTAACCTTTCTAGAGCATGACTTGTGGTGGCCAATGTAAAGAAAAAGAATTTTGTTGCCTGAATGACAACCCTCCCGATTGACTCATCTCTTTTTTCAATTAATAACGTCTGATGGCAATACTGTAAATAGCACTTTAAATCTGACCAATTGTATACTATTCCTAGGACATCTCATTTTTGTTATTATATAAAACTAGTTTAGGCCCGCCCGCGTTGCTGTTAAAAAAACTAAAACGACAAAACTATAAATTTGAGCGAGAGTAAAACTGTAACTTGTCAAAACAAATGAGCGAGTGTTAGGAAGCTAACTAACACAAATAAAAAATAATTCGAGTAAACAATTAAAACAAAAAAAAACCTCCATAGTTTTGCTAAAAACAAAAACGATGGCTAAAGATGTAAATTTGAACTGGGGATAAAATCGTAATTTGTTAAAGATAAAAGTTTAACCAGAGGCAAAATCGTAATTTTGAATAAGGACAAATTCGTAATTTTTAACAGTGAATAAAATCGTAATTTATCCGGGCCAATAAAGAAGTGCCAAACAGCAACCTGACACTATTCGCCCACACCCAGATGTCTACTCCAAAGTCTATTGTAGTGGCTAGAACCAGGTGCAGATGATAACATAAGAACGTTTGACTGTGATTGACACAAAGCACGTCGGTCTTTCTGTTAGATATTTTAGTGTAATCGGGATTAACTTAATGACCAAAGCGAATTATAATACATATCAAGCAAGTTAGGAGGTGCGTAAGTGCATGCGTGTTTGAGTAACTATAATTCAAAGTGTACGGGCGGAGCCCGTATACTAAAAGGGTTCCAAGGGGCAACGTCCCCCTTGGCAGGGGTCCAGGTGCAATGCCCCTGAGAGCAGGGTCCAATGGGCGGCAGCCCCTGACGGGGTTCAAGGGGCATAGCCCCTGGGGTCGAGCTGCTTTTTAAATATGCTTTATTAAAAATGGCTTAGAAAAGTTATTTTTCAAAAAAATTGTCATGATTTGTAAATAAAAAATTGTAGGGATTTTGTGGGCAGTTTTATTTTTAAAATAATATTGGGCAACAGGCAGTTACAAGCTTTTCCCCTCAAAATATTCGAAATTGTGTTTTGGTCATACATTGGTTCATACGAATTCTATACCAATACATACCGTCGTTCTAATTCTTGAAATAAGAGTTGTATCCGATTGAATTATTCGGTAGAACCACCTAAATAATTTGATCTAAGAGTGATTACATGCCTTTCTGATCGTCCGCTTTTCTGAAAATTAACCAACAAAGATCAAATTAATTTCTGTGAAGATAGCAAGCGGATCGATGAAGGATATGACAAGCAAGGTTGACAAACTGGAGAAGTTCAAAGAGCAGGATTTCCGTCGATGGTAGAAGAAGATGCACTTTCTTCTCACAACCCTGAAAGTTGTGTACGTGTTGACAACTCCAATCCCAGAGGTACTGGAGGAAGGCAATCTAGAACAAATCAGGATGCGGTCAAAGTGGGAAAACGACAACTACATCTGTGTTGGCCACATCCTTAATGGTATGTTTGATCCCCTATTTGATGTTTATTAAAACGTAGAAATTCCAAAGTTACTTTGGGACACTTTGGAAGCCAAATACATGGCAGAAGATTTTTCTAGTAAGAATTTTCTTGTAAGTAATTTTAACAATTACAAAATAGTTGATGAAAGGCCTGTTATGGAACAATATAATGAATTGTTACGAATTCTAGGGCAGTTTGCCCAACATGACATGAAGATGGATGAATCCATATCTGTTTCTAGTATCATTACAAGTTACCTCCTTCCTAGAAAGATTTTAAACATAATCTGAAACATCAGAAAGGGGAGTTAACATTAGTTGAACTTCGAAGCCACTTAAGAATTGAAGAAGGCTTGAGAGCAAAGAAAAAGTGTTCATCGATGATGAAAAGAAACGGGCTGGAACCTCTTCTGTGAAGATGGTTGAGACGGGTGAATCATCCAAAGGAAACGATAAGTTCAAAGGGAAACAGAAGTTTCAGGGAAACAACAATTCGGGTCCAAACAAAAGGCCGAATTACCCATGCTGGAAATGTGGTAAGGTTGGTCACTTTAAGAGGGACTGTAAGATGATGAAGAATAACAACAAGTTTGGTTCACAGAACAAGAATGAGGCTGGTTCTAGCGGGTCTAAGGACCCAAGCAAACAAGGTCAAAATTTAGTACAATCTAATAATTCGATTAAGAATTATGTATCACTAATTTCTGAAGCATTTTATATGCAAGATGACGATATTGCTTGGTGGGTTGATTCGGGTGCAACAAGCGATGTATGCAAGGATCTTCGTTGGTGTAAACCACTTGGTTGTAAGTGGATCTTCAAGAAGAAGATGAAAGTAGATGGTTCAATTGATAAGTTTAAAGCCTAATTGGTTATCCAAGGCTTTAGACAAAAGGAAGGAATAGACTACTTTGATACATATGCTCATGTAGTAAGAATATCCACTATTAGATTGTTGGTTGCCTTAGCTGCAATACACAATCTTATGATTCACCAAATGGATGTGAAAACCGCTTTCTTGAATAGTGATTTAGATGAGGAGATATATATGAAACAACTTAAGGATTTTGTTATGCCTGGCAATGAGCATAAGGTGTGCAAGCTAGTTAAGTCATTGAATGGCTTAAAGCAAGCACCCAAACAGTGGCATCAAAAGTTTGATGATGTGGTTTTGTCTAATGGTTTTGTATTAAACTGAGCAGACAAGTGTTAAATAGCAAATTTGATGACTGTAGGATAGGAGTCATAATTTGTCTATATGTAGATGACATGTTGATCTTTGGTACTTACCAAGATCAAGTTGATAAAACGAAAACAATTTTGTCATCTTGTTTTGACATGAAAGACATGGGGGAGGCGGAAGTGATCTTTAGTATAAGGATCAAAAGGAAGACCAATGGCATGTCGATCTCTCAATCTCATTATATTAAGAAGATATTGAAAAAGTTCAATTTTCATGACAGTTCTCTAGTTAGCACTCCAATGGATCCTGCTTTTAAGCTCTCACCTAATGAGGAGTAGCTGTAAACCAACTTGAATATTCAAGGGCCATTGGATCTCTCATGTATGCCATGATTAGCACTAGACCAGATATAACTTATGTTTTTGGAAAGCTTAGTACGTATATTAGAAATCCAGGTGCAAGTCATTGGCAAGCTATGAATCGAATATTTAGGTACTTGATAGGAACCATGAAATATGGTTTGACTTACACTAGATTTCCTTCTGTTTTAGAAGGTTATTCAGATGCAAGCTAGATTAACAACAAGAAAGATCATTCTTCCACAAGTGGATGGACTTTTCTGCTTGGAGGAGGTCCTATATCTTGGAAACAGACTTGTATAACTGATTCAACAATGGAGTCTGAGTTTGTATCATTAGCCGCAGCTGACATAGAAGCTGAGTGGCTAAGAAACTTGATTTATTAGATTCCATTGTGGCCTAAACCTATATCACCAATATCTATTAGATGCGATAGTGCTGCTACCTTGGCTAAGAACTATAACCAAGTGTATAATGGGAAGTCTAGACACTTAGGTGTTAGATACAACATGATTCGTGAGCTCATCATGCATGGGGTGATATCCGTGGAGTTTGTGAGAACTCAACGTTGTTTAGCCGACCACTTAACCAAAGAGTTCCGAAGAGATCTTGTGCACAAGTCGACTGTTGGGATGAGATTAAAGTCCACATGAAATTTCTCGTGTTAAGATACCCAATTCCCACCTAATATGACGTTAGGCGCTGAATTCAATGCGTAAAGCTTAATATCTAAAAACTGGAACACATTAATAGCATCATCCCAAGGTATGTGTTCAGACCTGCAAGTTAAAGGAGGTTGAAGGTTTTCTTCTTAATAGTTCTTTGAAAAGTTGCATATGCAGTTTTAAGATTAAAGAGCTACCTACATAAGCATTAAGTTTAGCAGCTTCAAGAAGCTAGGACTAGGCTTTGATATGTTCAGTGAAGGATGGGATACATGCTAGTAAAAATAGTGTCAAGAAAGAACATAAGAGTATGTGAACTTGTGTGTATATATATCTTCATGTATTCACTAAATAGAAAGGGTTCAATTCTTAGCGACACCCCTATATTCGGATATTTGAAATGTGTATTATACTAATGTGAAATTCAATCGTCACGATATTTCATTTATGCATAAGTTTGATTGTTGTGAATTTGTTTAAGTTAATCGGAATTACGATAAAACGGAGGAGGAATGTTAGATATTTTAGTGTAATCGGTATTGACTTAGTGACCAAAGCGAATTATAATACACATCAAGCAAGTTAGGAGGTGCGGGAGTACACGCTTGTTTGAGTTACTATAATTCAAAGTGTACGGGCAAGCCCGTATACTAAAGGAGTTCCAAGAGGGCAACACCCCCTTGGCGAGGGTCCGGAGGCAGCGCCCCTGGGAGCAGCGTCCAAGGGGCAGAGCCCCTTGGGTCGAGCTACAAGGTCAGCTAGAAAGTTTTTTATTTCTATTTAATTGCTTTATTAGAAATGCCTTTGAAAAATTATTTTCCTAAAATTTGTCATGATTTTTAAATAAAAAATTGTAGGCAATTTTAAGGCAGTTTTATTTTTAAAATAATAACTGCTAACAGGCAGCTGCGTGCTTTCCCCCCAAAATATTCGAAATTGTGATTTTGGTCATACACTTGTCCATACGAATTCTGAACCAAAACATACTGTTGTCCTAATTCTCGAAATCAGAGTTATATCCGATTGAATTATTCGGTAGAACCACCGAAATAATTTGATCTGAGAGTGATTACACGCCTCTGTGATCGTCAGATTTTCTAAAAATTCCCAACACTTTCAACATTGGAAGACGTGCTAGAACATATGCTAGTTGTGCCTACAGATAATCAACCTACATCATATCACATGTATTCAAAATTGACAATTAAACAAATAAAGAACATAACTAAAATAGTAAAATACATGCATATAAGGCTAGATAATGAAGAACTGTTGCAGGAGGTTGAAAAGTTGAGCCATACAGCCACACACAGGATCTTTAATCCTAGAGAGAGCCTCATAACATAGGGAAATGACGGCGTATAAGCGGGTGTTTTCCGGTGTCCTAAGGAGGAGCTTGGCGACGTTCTTGGCTCCGAACTCGCGCGCGTTGCTGCGCTATGTTTTACAGTTAATATTTGCATTTATTAATAGCAATTTGGTTCATTACGGTACATCCGAAGTTTTTTTAAGTTTGGATAATGTAAAAGAATCAAAGGGAAAACAGAAAAAGAAAGGACTTTATTAAATCTTAAGGAGTATATAAATTACGCTTAATTTTTGCATTTTTTATTATCCATTTGGTTCATTCCGGTACATCCAAAGCTTTTTAAGTTTGGACAATGTAAAAAAATCAAAGGGAAAATAGAAAAAGAGAGAACTTTATGAAATCTTAAGAAGCATATAATAAGTTTTAACGTTTAAGGGCTAGTAATGTAAATTATTAAAGTATAGGGTTTTAATGATTCGAATCCACGTCTGGCTGGTTAAAATTAGCATGCTTTTCCCCCCAAACCATTTTCATAGTTTATGTTAGAATTTGTCTCGGCATGCATATATATTAGTGTTGCGGTTGAAAAAAAGCATAATAAAAATGAACTTTCGTTCGTGCCATGTGGCACCCACTGATTGTGCAACATTTGGGCAGCTGCCCTTATCCTCAAATAAGCAGCTATTACTATTCCTGGTCAAGTTTTATGTCTATGACATGGCACCCACGGATTATGCAACATTTGGACAACCGTCCTTATCCTCAAATAAGCAGCTATTATGGTTCCCGACCAACTTTTATGTCTATGAATATAATTAACACGACTGAAGAAAATCAACACGACTAAAGAAATTTGCCTTAAAAGAGATAATAATAAACATATTACTTAGTTTTTCTCACTTATATATAACTTTACTTTTTCAACATAAAAAGATAATAATAAACATATTACTTTACTTTTTTTCATGTATATAACTTTACTTTTTCACGTATATTGTAATTCTTAAACGGAACAATTAAATGATGAATTTCATAAGTCCTTTTTTCCTTTTCATTATTAGAAAATATCTAAATGACTTGACACTTAGTTTAAGAAAGAAGGGTTGTTTATGAGTCATAATAGTATTTATTCTGTTTATGAGATACTGAGAGCTTGTTAATCCATGAGTTGTAATAGTTTTTCTTTTGTTTCTTCCTCTTCTCCTAATTTAAGTGTTTTTTATTAGCACTTAGATGCAATGATTTGAAAATTGATATGGTAATTAAACCGTATGCTCTACCAACTCGGTAGTTGTTTGAACAATCTCAAAATTTAAATGACGCTGAGCAAGCTTTAAAATTAAAAACAAAACACTAAAGAAACTAAAAGTTTAAAATTAAACTAACTTAAATTAAAGATATGTAATTTGTTGCTTCTTGAAATTCTATCTATTATGTATGCTATGTAAACAAATAATAATATTTTTTAAGTGAACTTATGTTGTGATGTAAAGAATGAAGAATCACTAAATAAACCACAACGTTCATCATTCACGTTAAAAATTGTTTTCTGACATGATTCCCTTAAAACATATTTCGCTTCTCCACAAAGAACGTCTATGTCTCTCAGGATAAAGCCAATTGTATTGCTAGAGTAGACTACCAAGCATAAAACTCACAATGGATAAAGACGTTTGTTTTAGACTTCTTAAGAATATTCGAAGTCTCTTAAGAAGAATTGCATTTTCTAGCCTCTTGCAACTAAGGGGGGACTTAGTTACATAGTGGAAACAACTAGAAATTCCATACCATTAAACTTAGGCATCAAGTTGTATCATCTTTATACAATTAAATGAGTTTAGTCATATTGTTTCAACGTGTTACAAGTCTTTAACGCATAGTTGACCAGGTTTGTGTTTCAACATGTGACATCCCGGTTTTTCAGGTATCTTAAACGCACTACTTCACGGTTATTCATTCCTGCGCTAATTTGATTCGGAGAATTTAAATTACACGCTCGCAATAACTACGCCAACTTTGTGAACTCATCGAGTAAATTACGTGCTATGTGTTATTAGACGTTTATAAGTTTTGTGAATTATTATATCATGTTTTGATTTCGCGATTATTAGTTTAAAAATATATATATATATATATATATATATTAAATAAATAGCCGAACCGAACCGAGCCGCGAAACGTGTCGACCTCACTTCCTTGTGGCCCAAGTAACTAGCCTAAACTTGAGGCCCAAGTTACTCAACCAAACCGCCCCACCCCTTTGCGGTCGCACGAGCCCACCCCCACCCTTCTCCTTTTCTTCTTTTCCCTTGCACTATATATATACAAGTATGCATGGGTTGAGTTTAAAAAAAAACAACAAGAAACCCTAGCTCCAAGGAAAACCGACGGCAGCCCCCCCCCCTCTCTCACGGTCGCAACTTCTTCAATCCCCGGATTGATTCCAATCTTGTTTCCGGTTCGCTAATCTTCATCGTATCAAGGTTAGGGTTTTAATTGTTTAACAAAACACATTAGGGTTTGTGAAATCTTGATCATGATTGTATGTATTGTTAGAATCATTGTTATGAAAAGTGTTATGACTTATGTTTAGTTCGGTTAATTGTGCGAGTTTTTGCGATTGTGATGTTTGGATGAATACAAGAATCATAGGCTGCGTTTTGTGATAAAAATCATATTATATGATTAGGGTTTGCATGAGTATTGATGTACATGATGATATGTGACTAATAAACCTGTTCTTGATCATTATTATTTAGCATCTCGATTGTTTAAGCGTGTTCTATTGCGATGAAAGTGGAAAACAGGCTGCAGAATGGTATTTACAGCCAACTTCAATTGGCTGTAACCTGGTCATTATTTATCGAAAAGTGGATTTTCTGAAGCCTAAAACTGTATTTTTGAAAATCGCTTCCAATGACGCTGGATTCATATTTTTCTGAGGTCGTTTGCTATTTTTAAGTGGTCATTTAAGTACAGTAACTGAAGCTGTGTATATTCTGAAAATTTGTTAGTTGTTTATCGAGTCAGATCTCATAATCTGTAGAGGGTTGGGTCACGAAATTTGTACAGCAACTGGAGACGGGAATTTCCGGGAAACTCCCACTGGAATTTTGTTAATTGGATGAAGCATGATTTTTAAATAATTTCTCCTGTGGACTGCAGTCAGAAAGTGACGAATCTGACTGCAGCCTAGTATATAAATGTTTATGAATAATTGGTAAAGTGTTAGGACTTGAAAAATTTACATAAAATTCTACAGTTTAGTTGACACCTTCTGTAAAAAAATTGGAATTTTTAGAACGTTGAAACTATTTTATAAAAATACTCGAAAACAGCCTAGTTATGAGCGTACAAGCTGAAACATGATAACTTGCGTATGTGTGTACCAAAGTGTTGTATGAGTGGATTTGTTTTTATGACAAGTTGGTTTGATCACTATTTTGGTATGATGATACTTTGCATGCATGATTGTGTTTTCGAATTTGTTATTATGTGTGCCGCATTGTGTGTTAGTTATGCGTAGGGTTTGTATCAGTGTGTTCACACACTAACTTTAAATCGATTGACATGTTAGGACGCAATTAGCGGTCCCATCATTTGCTATTTCTGTGTTACACTAACCGAGCAATTAAAGGTGAGTTCACGGCCCCTATTTTATCCGGTTTTAAACAACTGGGGGAGAAACATGTATACATTCTATAACTCTATCTTTTTACGTTATGCGAAATTAACGTCGTTAAACTACTCGGTAACTAAGTTAATGTTAATGCACGTTATGGTCACTAAGCAGCTATATCACGGAAGTCCTCGACAAACTCTCGGATCGTTAGTATTGGGTTAGATAGCGAGGAAATTATAAGTAGTACTACTGGGCCCGACAAGCCCCACCCGAGCTAGTCGCGCTAGCCGACCGGGTATGGTCAACGGGTGATTAATTTGGCCTAACTTTCGCCATGGTCAGTGATAGACCTGGCAACACGGAGGCACAACAGTCAGCTTCGATCGCGAACACTTATGTGACGCAACTTTAGGCTCAATACCTACATGTTAACATTGAACTTAATTACGAACCGACATCATTATTATTCCGGGTTAGGAATAATGGAACCATCATTATTATTCCGGGTTAGGAATAATGGAACTAAATCGTTATCCCGGGTTAGGGATAACGGGGGAAACAAACTTTTAACCAAACTAATGAACTTATAAAAACCTGTGAACTCACTCTTCTTTAATGTTGACACTTGTTTCTTTACATGTTTCTCAGGATGCTAGGAGAGCTAGGTGCACTCACTTGCATTGACCAAGACATATTTTTATCGAGTCTCATTTACAAATATTGTTTGGGATTTTTGGTTTTTGGCGTTTATGTTGGCGCCCGTTACTTTACTTTACTTTACTTTAATGCTTCTGCACAACTTAAAACTAATGCTTCCGCTAAACTTTGAAACTAAACTAAGACAAATTGAAAATAATTATGAATGGGTAAACAAATGTTTTTGGAAAACGTTTTAAATAAATCATATAGAGTCGTTCGATATTACTAGTGTCTCAGATTCTGGTTTGTTCACACGCCTCGCGGTAAAACTCCGCAAGTGGAAATTGAGGGTGTGACAGATTGGTATCAGAGCCTCTAGCTATAGAGAACCAGGTTCGCATTAAAAGTAGACCAAAACTATAACTGACTACACGACACTAGACTTAGTTGGCACCGAATTGTGATATCTTGTTATGTGTTATACTACAACTGTTTTATGTAAGATATAAATGTATATCGTGATGCACGCAACTCGTAACTAACTACACAACCCAACAGGCAATGTCATCATCATCATCCGACAAACCTCTACAACCAAGGGCGCCGGGGAAGGCACCTATGGTCGAACCCTCACCACCTCATGGCGTGGAGACACGCTCAGCTGCTAGGAAAAGGCTCGCTCTAGGAGAGGAGTCGTCCTCCCGTCCGACCACCACTATGCGGGTCGAACCGGTCAATTCGTTAGAAGTAGGGGACGACCTACTTAGGGATATGATAAGAAAACAACAGGAACAACTAGAGAGAATGCAGGAAACTATCAAAGCACAGGGATGGATGATATGTCAACTAACGGGTAAGACTGGAGAGCTCGAGGAAGAGCAATATGAGAATAAGATAGCTCGCAACATTTTAGCTAAAGATCTTCGTGCTGAGCAGCTGAGGGCTGACTGGCTCGAAGATAGAGTTCTTGAGTCCAGTTGGAGGATTCAAGAACTAGAACAGAATCAGGCACCTGTACCAGTACCCGCACCAGCACCGGCCCCTCCAGCGCCGGTAGAGGAAGAAGAGGAGGATCCAGAGGAGGACCCAGAGGAAGACCCGGAGGAGGATCCGGAGGAAGACCCGGCTGTAGAAGCCGGAAACGCCGCGAAGGATGACGGCAACGATAGCGACTTGGGAGATGGAGACGTAGAAGACTGACTCATCTCGTCAATCCCCCCCCCTTTTGTTTCCTTTAGTCTATTTATTTTCTACTTATGTTTGAACTTGAAATTTTATAATTAAACTGATATGTTGGTTGACATTTTGTGAGACGTTGCAATTTATTTAATCGAATGTTCCTTTTGATTGTTTAATTTATTGGGTTGACATAACTTGAGGGATGATTTAAGTGTGGAATATGATAACTATATTAAATATATATACTTATCGGTGTGTGTTTATGTTGTCTTGCGAAGATCTAAAATGGCAACTGGACGTCGTGGAAACCTCAACATGACACCCGAAGAATTGGCCGCAATGATCCAAGAACACGTGAATGCTACTCTGGCAGATGTTCAAAACCCACCAGCAGGAGGGGGTCTTAACCCCTACAAGATCTTCCTCGATGCGAAACCGAGCAAATTCGCGGGTGCAGAAGGACCCATAGGACTGGTCCGTTGGATTGAAAAGTCCGAATCGGTGTTCGAGATGTGCAATTTGTCACACCCTTAATTTCCACTTGCGGAGTTTTACCGCGAGGCGTGTGAACAAACCAGAATCTGAGACACTAGTAACGTCGAACGACTCTATATGATTTGTTAATACGTTTTCCAAAATTATTTGTTTAACCATTCGTAGTAGATTATAGGTCGTTTGGTTTCAATGTTTAGCGGAAGCATTAGTTTTTAAAGTTGAGCGGAAGCATAAAGATAAAGTAAAGGAACGGGCACCAACACAAACGCCAAAACTAAAGAAAAACCCAAAACAATGTTTGTAAATGAGACTCGATAAAAAGATGTCTTGATCAATGCAAGTGAGTGCACCTAGAGCTCCTAGCGTCCTGAGAAACATGTAAAGAAACAAGTGTCAACATTAAAGAAGAGTGATTTCACAGGTTTTCATAAGTTCATTTGTTCGGTTATAAGTTTGTTTCCCCCGTTATCCCTAACCCGGGATAACGGTTTAGTTCCATTATTCCCAACCCGGAATAATACTGATGGTTCCATTATTCCTCACCCGGAATAATATTGATGTTCCATTATTCCTAACCCGGAATAATAACGTTGTTGGTTCCATTATCCCTAACCCGGGATAATATTGTTGATTCGTAATTAAGTTCAATGTTAATATATATAGGTAGCTAGCCTAAAGTTATGTCACGTAAGTGTTCGCGATCGAAGTTGACTGTTGTGCCTCCGTGTTACCAGGCCTATCACTGACCATGGCGAAGTTAGGCCAAATTATTCACCCGTTGACCATACCCGGTCGGCTAGCGCGACTAGCTCGGATGGGGCTTGTCGGGCCCAGTAGTACTACTTATAATTTCCCCGCTATCTAACCCAATACTAACTATCCGAGAGATTGTCGAGGACTTGTGTGATATAGCTGCTTAGTGACCATAACGTACATTAACATTAACTTAGTTACCGAATAGTTTAGTGACGTTAATTTCGTATAACGTAAAGAGATAGAGTTGTAGAGTGTATACATGTTTCTCCCCCTGTTGTTTAAAACCGGATAAAATTAGGGGCCGTGAACTCACCTTTAGTTGCTCGGTTAGTGTAACACAGATGTAGCAAATGATGGGACCGCTAATTGCGTCCTAACAAGTCAATTGATTTAGAGTTAGTGTGCGATCACACTGATACAAGTCCTACACATGCTAACACACAATGCGGTACATACAATGACAATTCCTAAGACTCAAATCATGCATGCAAGTATCATCATGCCAATATAGTGATCAAAACAATTTATCATGAACACAATCAATCCATACAACACTTTGGTACATACATTCGCAAGTTATCAAGTTTCAGCTTATATACTCATAATTAGGCTGTTTTCAAGGATTTTTATAAAATAGTTCCAACATTCCAAAAATTCCAACTATTTTACAGAAGGTGTCAACTATACTGTAGAATTTTATATAAATGTTTCAAGTCCTAATACTTTACCAGTTATTCATAAATATTAATATACTAGGCTGCAGTAAGATTCGTCACTTTCTGACTGCAGTCCACGGGAGAATTTATTTAAAAATCACTGTTTATCCAATTAACAAAATTCCAGTGGGAGTTTCCCGGAAATTTCCATATCTAGTTGCTGTACAAATTTCGTGATTCGAATCCCTACAGATTATTAGATCCGACTCGATAAACAACTAACAAATTTTCAGAATTTTCACAGCTTCAGTTACTGTACTTAATTGGCCACTTAAAAATATCAAACGACTTCAGAAAAATATGAATCCAGCGACATTAGAAGCGTTTTTCAAAACTCTACGTTTTAGACTTCAGAAAATCCGTTTTTCGATAAATAATAACCAAGTTACAGCCAGTTGAAGTTGGCTGTAAACACCATTCAGCATCCTGATTTCAGCATTTTATCGCAATCTAATCCGTTTAAACAGTTGATACGTTAAATATAAGCGATCAAGAACAGAATTACCAATCATATATCATCATATATATCATACCCATGCAAACCCTAATCATAACATATAGTTTTTATCAAACAAAAACGCAGCCTAACGTTTCTTAATTCCGCTAATCATCATACTTGCAAACTAGCATAATTAATCGATTAACATCATAACACTTTCTACCATTACATACACACATGATCCATAGTTCATAACCCTAGTATGATTAGCGAAATAACATAAAACTCTAACCTTAACAATAAGATCAATGAGCCGAGAACTAGATGGGACCGATTCGGATGTTGGCGAGACTTGCGACCGAGAGGGAGAGTGGGAAAACGGCTGTTTGCGACCGGGATGATGAATGAAAGGCTGCCGTCGGCTGTTTCACAACTAGGGTTTGTGTGTTTTGTTTGTGAAGCAATGCTCATGCATGTATGTGTATATATAGCGCAAGAGGTGAAAGGAAAAGGGAAGGGTTTACGGTTTGGGGTGCTCGCGGCCGCAAGGGATTCGGGTGGGTCGGTTTGGGTCTACAACTTGGTCCTCAAGTTTCGATTAACTACTTGAGTCGCAAGGAAGTGAGGTCTATTCGTTTCGCGGCTCGGTTCGATTCATTTATCTATTTATTACATCTACATTTTTCAACTAAAACAAATCACGAAATCGGAACACCACATAATAGCGCACCAACTTATAAACGTTTAAGACGTAGCACGTAATTCATTTGACAAGTACACGAAATCATCGTAATTATTTCGAGCGTGCAATTTAAGTCTCCGAATCAATTTAGCGTAGGAACGAATAACCGTGAAGTAGTGCGTTTAAGATGTCTGAAAAACCGGGATGTCAGACAATTGCCTTGAGGCCAATAAGGTCAAGTATGCTGCCTCAATGCTGGAAGATGGGGCATTAACCTGGTGGAACGCGCAAGTCCAAACGCGTGGACTTATTGCTGCAAACGCAATGGCCTGGGCCGAGTTTAAGGCCCTAATCAAAGAGGAGTACTGTCCGCGGGACAGAGTTCAGCAGTTGGAGCAAGCGCTATGGAACCATAAGATGGTAGGATCTGAAATTGAAGCGTACACTGCAAAACATCACGATCTGGTGTTCCTATGTCCTGACCTGGCTAACACCGTTGAAAAACGACTTGAGTTTTATCTTGGGGGACTGGTCCCTGAGATCCAGGGCATGGTAATGTCTAGTAACCCTGCGACGGAACATCAAGCGATCAGGTTGGCGCACAAACTCACCGATAAGGCGGTGGAACAAAGGAAGTTGCCATCTCGGGGTGCAACTGAAGTTGTCCCTGATAATAAAAGAAAATTTGAAGACTCGCTTGCTCGACAGTCTTCGTCAGCCCAAAAAAGGAAACCAGAAACAGTTCAACAATTTCAACAGCAATCGGGGTCACAATAATCAGTCCGCCAACAACACCAGAACACCAGCGGCTATGTGGGTCGAAAGCCGCAATGTAATCGTTGTAACCTCCATCATCACGGCCCTTGTGCCGGAAATCGCTGCCAACGATGTGGCAAAACGGGACATGCAGCAAGGGATTGTCGCGGGGAAATCATGTCTCGACAAAATCAAAATCAGCACCAGATTCAACAGCAAGGTATTAACCGGGGGTGCTATCAGTGCGGTAGCACTACCCATTTCAATCGAGACTGCCCGCAACTTCGCAACAACAACAACAATGGTGGGAACAACAACAACAACAACAACAACAACAACAACCACAACCACAACCACAACAACCACAACAACCACAACAACAACAACAACAACAACAACAATGGAAATGGTGGCACAGGAGGTGCCAAAGGTCGTGCATTCACACTAGGCCGCGGAGAGGCCAGAAATGACTCGAACGTGGTCACCGGTAAGTTTCCCCTTAACGAAGATTTTGCTACTGTACTTTTTGATACGGGTGCGGATAGGAGTTTTATATCTGAGTCTTTTAGGAAGAACCTAAATCTCACGCCTAAACCCCTAGAGACCCCTTACGTCATAGAACTAGCCGATGGTAAATCTGTAGATGTGACCCATTTAGTAACCGGCTGCCAACTTAAACTCGCGGGTCACACCTTTACCATTGATCTGATGACAACTACCCTGGGTAGTTTTGACGTGGTAGCCGGAATGGACAGGCTATCCGACATCCGAGCTGAAGTCCACTGCTTCGAGAAATCTATCTGTATTCCGCTCTCTAACGATGAAGTCTTGATGGTGCAAGGCGAGAAGGCAGGCGCCGTCACAAACATCATCTCTTACATGCAAGCTCAGAAGTATCTTCGAAGGAAGAACTCCTTCGCTTTGCTCGCACTGGTCACCGAGCAGCCTAAGGACGAGAAGCGTATAGAAGATATCCCCGTCGTCCGTGATTTTTCCGGTGTATTTCCAGAGGAGTTACCTGGTCTTCCACCACATCGACAAGTGGAGTTTGAAATCGAATTGGCAAACCATGCAACTCCTATCGCCAAGGCCCCGTACCGCCTGGCTCCAGCAGAGCTGCAAGAGCTGTCTACCCAACTTCAGAAATTGTTAGAAAAAGGATTTATCCGACCTAGCGCTTCGCCATGGGGAGCTCCAGTCCTTTTTGTCAAGAAGAAGGACGGGACCTTCCGCATGTGCATCGACTACCGGGAACTCAATAAGGTTACTGTCAAGAACCGGTACCCATTACCTCGCATCGACGATCTCTTCGACCAACTTCAAGGGTCAAGCTACTACTCCAAGATTGATCTACGGTCCGGTTACCATAAGTTACGCGTCAGGGAGGAGGATATCGCTAAGACGACATTTCGTACTCGGTTTGGCCATTATGAGTTCTTGGTCATGCCCTTCGGTCTCACCAACGCACCCGCGGTGTTCATGGACCTCATGAACCGTGTGTGTAAACCATACCTCGACAAGTTTGTCATTGTGTTCATCGATGACATACTCATCTACTCTAAAGGTGAAGAACATGCTGAACATCTACGATTATTGCTGGAATTACTTCAACAGGAGAAACTATATGCCAAGCTTTCAAAGTGTGATTTCTGGATTCGGGAAGTTCAATTCCTCAGGCATATCGTGAAGGAAAAGGGTATCCACGTTGATCCCGCCAAGATCGATGCTATCAAGAACTGGGAAGCACCCGGGACACCGACAGAGATCCGCCAATTTTTGGGTTTGGCTGGTTACTACAGACGTTTCATCGAGGGATTTTCAAAGATCACGCAACCGCTTACCACTCTCACCCAGAAAGGCACTAAGTATGCTTGGGGTGACAAGCAGGAAGCAGCATTCAATTGCTGAAGCAGAAACTTTGCAGTGCACCCATTCTGTCCTTGCCGGAAGGGACTGATGATTTTGTGGTATATTGTGACGCTTCCATTCAGGGATTGGGATGCGTACTCATGCAATGTGATAAGGTCATCGCGTATGCGTCCCGACAATTGAAGGTTCACGAGAAAAACTACACAACACATGACCTGGAATTGGGAGTAGTGGTGTTTGCGCTTAAGATTTGGAGACACTACCTATATGGAACAAAGTGCACAATCTACACAGATCACAAGAGCCTCCAGCATATCTTTGACCAGAAGGAGTTGAACATGCGACAGCGTCGCTGGGTCGAACTCCTGAACGATTATGAATGTGCCATTCGGTATCACCCGGGTAAGGCTACCGTGGTAGCTGATGCCCTCAGTAGGAAGGAGCACATGAAACCTCGTCGGGTACGAGCATTACAATTCACCATTCATTCGGGGTTACCCGAACAGATACGCGATGCGCAGCTAGAAGCAGTTAAGGAAGGAAACATTAAGGCCGAATCTGTGGGAAAGATGGAACACGATTGGGAAGTAAAACCCAGTGGTGCCCGGTATTTCATGAATCGTATATGGGTACCTCTCTACGGAGATCTCAGAAAGCTAGTTATGGACGAAGCTCACAAATCCCGATACTATGTGCATCCTGGTTCAGATAAGATGTATCAAGACCTTAAAGCCGCGTCCTGGTGGCCCAACATGGAAGCGGATATAGCCACCTACGTGAGCAAGTGTTTGACTTGTGCGAAAGTCAAGGTGGAATACCAGAAGCCATCAGGGCTACTTCAATAACCTGAGATCCCAGTGTGGAAATGGGATCAGATCTCGATGGACTTTATAACTAAACTCCCGCGAACTCCGGGTGGTTGTGATACCATCTGGGTAATCGTGGATCGTTTAACTAAGTCCGCACACTTCTTAGCGATCAAAGAAACAGATAAGATGGATAAGTTGAGTCGCATCTACATTAAGGAAGTAGTTTCTCGGCACGGAGTGCCAACGTCCATCATCTCAGACAGAGATGCTCGTTTCACGTCCAACTTTTGGCAGTCACTTCAGAAAGCGTTGGGCACACGCTTAGATATAAGCACAGCTTATCACCCTCAGACGGATGGTCAAAGTGAAAGGACTATTCAGACCTTGGAAGACATGCTAGGGCATGTGTGGTAGACTTTGGGAACAGTTGGGAAATCCATCTGCCTTTAGTGGAATTCTCGTATAACAACAGTTATCAAACGAGTATTCAAGCGGCACCGTTTGAAGCATTATATGGTCGCAAATGTAGATCACCGATCTGTTGGGCAGAAGTCGGTGACAGTCAACTCACAGGTCCTGAGTTGATACTTGAGGCTACTGAAAAGATTGTGCAAATCAGAAACCACATGGCAGCGGCACGAGATCGACAGAAAAGCTACGCTGATCAACGACGCAAACTGCTCGAGTTTCAAGTAGGCGACCGCATCCTACTGAAGGTGTCACCCTGGAAGGGTGTAATCCGTTTTGGGAAACGAGGCAAACTAAACACACGGTACGTAGGCCCATTTGTGATCGTAGCTTATCAATTAGACCTTCCTGCCGAACTCAGTGGAGTTCACAACGTTTTTCACGTATCCAATCTGAAGAAGTGTCTATCAGATGAGACCCTAGTCATTCCATTGGATGAGATTCAAGTGGATGAACAACTGTACTTTGTGGAACAACCTATCGAGATCATGGATCGTGAGATCAAGACTCGAAGGCACAGCAAGATACCGATCGTCAAGGTTCGTTGGGATTCTAAGCGTGGACCGGAGTTCACGTGGGAAAGAGAGGACCAAATGAAAAGCAAATACCCACACCTTTTTGCAGCTGAGCAGCAAGCTAACGTTACCACCAACTAAATTTTCGGGACGAAACATGGGGATGATGTGACAGCCTAGGAATTTCTTGTACCATTGCTAACAAACTGAATCTTTGTGCGTTGCATTCTAAACCGCGTTTACTCAATTTTCGGGACGAAAATTCTTTCAACATGGGGATAATGTGACATCCCTGTTTTGCTGATGATCTGTTTTTGTTTTCTTGGGGCGATCATAGATCAGCAAAAGTGCTTTTGGAGGCGCTAGACTTATTTAAGAACATGTCAGGTCTTGTTCCTAGTATGACTAAAAGTACGGTCTTCTTTGGTAATGTTCCGGATATAGTGAAAGACCGAATTAGAAGCATCATCCCATTTGATGAGGGTATGTTGCCAGTTCGCTACCTTGGGGTTCCCCTTATATCTACCAGGCTTGTTTACAATGATTGTAAGAGACTTGTGGAAAGTATGGATTCAAGAATTACCGATTAGAAGAATAAGAGTCTGTCATTTGCGGGTAGACTTCAATTGATTCGGTCGGTCCTGTCTTCTATGCATATATATTGGGCGTCGGTTTTTATTTTACCAATGCGCATCATTTATGACCTGGAAGAAAGAATGCGAAGATTTTTGTGGGCGCAAGGAAATAACATAAAAGGGAAAGCTAAGGTGAGTTGGAAAAAAATGTGTATTCCTAAACAAGAGGGTGGCTTGGGTATTCGAAGGATTGGGGATATGAATAAAGCGCTTATGGTTGCGCATGTATGGAGTCTTCTTACACATAGAGAGTCTCTTTGGGTAAAGTGGATCCATTCATATCGTATACGAGACCGAAGTTTTTGGGACTTACCAATCCGAAATAACATAACATGGAGCTGGAGGAAAATGTTACAGCTAAGGCCGATTATTCAACATCATGTATGGACTAAACTGGGAGATGGTAACAAAACACTAGTCTGGTTTGATAAGTGGGATGAGATATGTCCTTTGAATTCTTTTATTACTCCACGTATGATATCGAATGCTGGATTCTATATGAACTCGAAGGTTGCGGATGTATGTGACCATGGGGAGTGGGGATGGCCGACCGAGTGGGTAAACCGATTCCCGGCTCTCCGAAACATGCCAAGTATCATACTGAACCCGGGTTTTCATGATAGAGTTGTGTGGAGAACTAGATCAGGAAAGGAGATGAACTACAGTGCCGCTATAGGGTGGGATGGATTTCGATTACACCAGAGTGAAGTCCCATGGGCGAGTATTATTTGGTATCCCCAATCTATTCCTCGTCATTCTTTTTTAATGTGGCTGCTTGTGAACAAAAAACTAAAAACGCAGGATGTCATGAGTCGATGGTCTTCGGCAGGTAGTCCTAATTATAACCTCATGTGCTGTTCGTTGTGCATGGTTGGTCTGGATTCCCATGACCACCTCTTTTTCGAGTGTTTATATGCTGCTCAGGTTTGGAATGGTATTCGAGATAAAGCAGGAATGGGATCGCTGCCTAACAAGTGGGAAAGGATATTTGATCAATTGGTGCAATATGCGAAGTCAAAGCATGCTACTCATGTTATTGGAAAGCTTGTTGTTAGTGCGGCAACTTACTTCGTGTGGCAGGAACGAAACCAGAGATTGTTTTCTAGGAAAAAAAGGAGTGCAGATCAACTCATTGAGGTTATTCTAATAACAGTTCGGATGAAGCTACATTTGATGAAATTTAAAGACACGAGTCACACTAGAGATCTTCTACAGGAATGGAGACTTCCTAGAGGGTTGCTGATAAATGATGATGAATATGGCTAATGGTGTTACATGTGTTTGTTTGTAACTTAGTGTTACGTGTATTGTCGAGTGACGTGCTTGTTAAATTGGTATCTAGCGTCTGTAGGATGATTGCTCGTTGAACTCTAGTATGGCTTGTCATACTTGAGAATTGAGGTTTCTGTCTGCCTCACTTGTTATTTTTGAATTGATTGATATAATATTTACCGGGGTAAACCCTTTACCCAAAAAAAATAAAATAATGTGACATCCCGGTTTTTCAGGTATCTTAAACGCACTACTTCACGGTTATTTCATTCCTGCGCTAATTTGATTCGGAGAATTTAAATTACACGCTCGCAATAACTATGCTAACTTGGTGAACTCATCGAGTAAATTATGTGCTATGTGTTATTAGACGTTTATAAGTTTTGTGAATTATTGTATCATGTTTTGATTTCGCGATTATTAGTTAAAAAATATATATATATATATATATTAAATAAATAGCCGAACCTAACCGAGCCGCGAAACGTGTAGACCTCACTTCCTTGTGGCCCAAGTAACTAGCCTAAACTTGAGGCCCTAGTTACTCAACCAAACCCCCCCCCCTTTGCGGTCGCACGAGCCCACCCCCACCCTTCTCCTTTTCTTCTTTTCCCTTGCACTATATATATACAAGTATGCATGGGTTAAGTTTAAAAAAAGAACAACAAGAAACCCTAGCTCCAAGGAAAACCGACGGCAGCCCCCCCCTCTCACGGTCGCAACTTCTTCAATCCCCGGATTGACTCCAATCTTGTTTCCGGTTCGCTAATCTTCATCGTATCAAGGTTAGGGTTTTAATTGTTTAACAAAGCACATTAGGGTTTGTGAAATCTTGATCATGATTGTATGTATTGTTAGAATCATTGTTATGAAAAGTGTTATGATTTATGTTTAGTTCGTTAATTGTGCGAGTTTTTGCGATTGTGATGTTTGGATGAATACAAGAATCATAGTCTGCGTTTTGTGATAAAAATCATAGTTATGATTAGGGTTTGCATGAGTATTGATGTACATGATGATATGTGACTAATAAACCTGTTCTTGATCATTATTATTTAGCGTCTCGATTGTTTAAGCGTGTTCTATTGCGATGAAAGTCGAAAACAGGCTGCTGAATGGTATTTATAGTCAACTTCAATTGGCTGTAACCTGGTCATTATTTATCGAAAAGTGGATTTTTTGAAGCCTAAAATGTGTATTTTTGAAAAACGCTTCTAATGGTGTTGGATTCATAATTTTATGAGGTCGTTTGCTATTTTTAAGTGCTCATTTAAGTGCAGTAACTGAAGCTGTGTAAATTCTGAAAATTTGTTAGTTGTTTATCGAGTCGAATCTCATAATCTGTAGAGGGTTGGGTCACGAAATTTGTATAGAAACTGGAGACGGGAATTTCCGGGAAACTCCCACTGGAATTTTGTTAATTGGATGAACGATGATTTTTAAATAATTTCTCCCGTGGACTGCAGTCAGAAAGCGACGAATCTGACTGCAGCCTAGTATATAAAGGTTTATGAATAATTGGTAAAGTGTTAGGACTTGAAAAATTTACATAAAATTCGACAGTTTAGTTGACACCTTCTGTAAAAAAATTGGAATTTTTAGAACGTTGGAACTATTTTATAAAAATCCTCGAAAACAGCCTAGTTATGAGTGTATAAGCTGAAACATGATAACTTGCGTATGTGTGTGTACCAAAGTGTTGTATGAGTGGATTTGTGTTTATGACAACTTGGTTTGATCACTATTTTGGTATGATGATACTTTGCATGCATGATTGTGTTTTTGAATTTGTTATTATGTGTGCCGCATTGTGTGTTAGTTATGCGTAGGGTTTGTATCAGTGTGTTCACACACTAACTTTAAATCGATTGACATGTTAGGACGCAATTAGCGGTCCCATCATTTGCTACTTCTGTGTTACACTAACCGAGCAATTAAAGGTGAGTTCACGACCTCTATTTTATCCGGTTTTAAGCAACAGGGGGAGAAACATGTATACATTCTATAACTCTATCTTTTTACGTTATGCGAAATTAACGTCGTTAAACTACTCGGTAACTAAGTTAATGTTAATGTACGTTATGGTCACTAAGCAGCTATATCACGGAAGTCCTCGACAAACTCTCGGATCGTTAGTATTGGGTTAGATAGCGGGGAAATTATAAGTAGTACTACTGGGCCCGACAAGCCCCACCCGAGCTAGTCGCGCTAGCCGACCGGGTATGGCCAACGGGTGATTAATTTGGCCTAACTTTCGCCATGGTTAGTGATAGACCTGGCAACACGGAGGCACAACAGTCAGCTTCGATCGCGAACACTTATGTGACGTAACTTTAGGCTCGCTACTTACATGTTAACATTGAAGTTAATTACGAACCGACATCATTATTATTCCGGGTTAGGAATAATGGAACCATCATTATTATTCCGGGTTAGGAATAATGGAACTAAATCCTTATCCCGGGTTAGGGATAACGGGCGAAACAAACTTTTAACCGAACTAATGAACTTATAAAAACCTGTGAACTCACTCTTCTTTAATGTTGACACTTGTTTCTTTACATGTTTCTCAGGACGCTAGGAGAGCTAGGTGCACTCACTTGCATTGACCAAGACATATTTTTATCGAGTCTCATTTACAAATATGTTTGGGATTTTAGGTTTTTGGCGTTTATGTTGGCGCCCGTTACTTTACTTTACTTTACTTTAATGCTTCCGCACAACTTAGAAACTAATGCTTCCGCTAAACTTTGAAACTAAACTAAGACAAATTGAAAATAATTATGAACGGGTAAACAAATGTTTTTGGAAAACGTTTTAAATAAATCATTTAGAGTCGTTCGATATTACTAGTGTCTCAGATTCTGGTTTGTTCACACGCCTCACGGTAAAACTCCGCAAGTGGAAATTGAGGGTGTGACACAACACATTAGTTGCAACTACGAAGTGAGAACCACTCGCTCAGACGCAACGAAGTAGTGGGAATAGAGTGTAGTCGCAAGTGCTACTCGAGCAATGGCTACTTAGCTTAATTGAAAATGATCTATCAATGGTGACCCGTGCCCAGCAATGCTACCGTCTGACTAGTCGCAACTCAACAACAACACCAACTTCACATTGACCCTCCCATTAGTGGGAAGCACCCATATTGGCATCAACAAAAATTGTGTGGCTGTGGCAACTCGAGACCGCACCCACGAGTAGGAAGTTACAGTTGATCGACCCCACAATCGTTCACCATTGATCAATGGCTATTAAGCCAAGCCACAAACATAGCAACTCAGTGGTATTTCGACCCAATATTCATAAAATAGAAAGGCGGCTCGTAGCGATGCGCTGTGTCAAGTAAGGCATCAAAACGCTACATTGCTTCCATCACGTACACCATGCATGCGCGTATGTATGAAATCCGATAATTGATCTTGTTCTAAATCGTAAATCTTCACGAATGCTGAATTCTACGTTTTAGTTATAATAAAGTGCGGAATCCATTACCATAACTTGTAATTGTGCACATAAAACGTAAATAAAAGTACTAGTGTGTTCAAGTTTTCAAACAAACAGAGTTTCGCCTAGAAAGTACAATCATAGAGCACAGGACCCGACTTGAGCAGATTAACGTGCGCGGAATTTATCATTAACTAGTTGACAATGATAAGATATACTATTTTAATGCCTTTGCTTCATTAATCTTGAATAAACGTTTAGAAATCAGAGACAAAACTGACAGGGCTTCGCCTTACAATCAGAAAAACGGCTTAGGACTCAACACTCCTACTCAGCTATTTATAGACATGATAGCTTCGCATAAGGGTGTTCTGCTACTTCGTATGAGGTGCAATTCGTATTAAGTGACATTCTATCACTTCGTAGGAGGTGAGCAACACTTCGTACGAAGTGGCCCATATACATACAAAACGACACAAAATCTAACATTTAAGCCCTATTGCATATACGACATGACCTTAAGACGTAGGCTATAGACATTCTGCACCAACAAACTCCCCGTTGGATATTGCCGCAGTCTTGGTCAGTCTTCAAAAACTTCAAAAGCTCTAATAGTTAACGCCTAAAGAAATGCTTTCTCGGTCTTCAATGCTCCTCAGATGAAATAGGCATTTGATCTGTGGGAGGAGGTCTTTTGTAGGTATCACCATACTGAAATCTTCTCAATGATGCCTTTTGGACACCTTCAGAAATTCTTACTTCTTTTCTCTCTTGCTTCTGTTGTTCTTTGCCTTCAAGCTTTCTCCAGTTTGAGTTCCATATCTTACCTGAATTAATATTGTTAGCATAACAAACATTGATAACCTCTTGGAACTACAATGCCTGCACTTTGTCTTTCTCTTCAAAGCTAATCTTGCTGTAGAATAAACATTCAATATCCTTCTTCGAGTGTACTAGCCACATCGGGTCTAGTATTCGAATTCCTCTCCATAAACCTTATATTCTTTTGTGCGCAATCACTACTTTAGTCAGTTCTTTAGTGATTTTCTTGGAATCATCATCATGAAGTACACAAATCACTACTTCTCCTATTTCACAGTCATAATGCCACCAATTGAATAGTTTATGGAAATCTTGTTCAATCTTTATCAGCAGGATATTCTTCATAACACGTGACCGCTTCACTATCAGTGTAACATCTTTTTGTTTCGTCACTAGATCAAACTTGATAATTCTTCGTGGAATATGTGGCTTCCAGTATTTAAAGGCATGGGCAACTTCAAACTTTATCAATTTCCACAGACGTTAATCATAAAACTTCATCTTGAGATTAATACTTGTTGATGCATTATGTCTATTGCCTACGTCTAGGATATGTCTGTATTGTTTATAGAGCTTTTAATGTCGAATGCATATATGATAAATGTTATTTTATTCATTTAGCGAGATTATATGGCTCGTACGAGTGACTCTCAGTCACTCGTACGAATCAGCTGCTCATACGAAGCACATCTCTATTATACACACACTCCAGTACGAGTCATGTCGACCTATAAATAGAGGAGTTTGTGTCAGAGCTAGTTAGTTAGTTCAGATAGTATGGCGAAGCTCTGCTAGTTTGTTTCGCGTTTGTACTTTGCACGTCTTTGAATACAACAGAGCAGTTAAACAATAAGTTCTATCTTGTTTGTTTTGTCAACCTCTCTAGCAATGAGTTCCGCCTCTGCTAGTTGAGTCAGATCATATCAGTTGCTCATCGGAGGAGCTCGATCCTCGTTCTCAAGTGGTATCAGAGCTTTGAGATATGATCTACTGACAAACGACAAGTAATTGCAGGCTATCAGCTGTTTTAAACTTGGATTCATCTTCTTCTTCTACACATTCCCGAACTGAACTGGATTTTGGACGAATTTAAGGACGAAAGGACTAGGATTCTAGGAATTCATGTAAAACTACACTCTAATCAATCCTTAACAAATTCAGACCTAAAATCGGACAAAATCATGTCGAAATCGGTAAAATTCATCCATTTGGAGACGTAGCTGTTTTGTACGAGTAGAAGGACAACTCGTAGAAACAACTTTCTTAAAATTTGAACCATTCGTACGAACAAGTTATCAGAAGTTTCTAAAATTTACAAATTTCAAAATTTGCAAGTGTGATTCGCACAAATCTTACATCCGTACGAGCATCTTACTCGTACAAACGAATTCTGATCACTCGCACGAACTGCTGGTTCGCATGAGTAACTGTTTTGTGAAAATCATCTTGTTCTTAAATTTTCCTGGTTCGTACGAACAGATCTCATCCGCACCAAGGAATTTTTCCGAATTAATCAGTTTGTTCGAAAAGTGTGTTTTTGAATTTTAACAGAAAATGTCTGAAGAATTTTACAACGCATTTGCTACATCGGCTGTTACGAACACAGCGGCACAGAACATCAATCTCGAAAACGAGATGGGGACAATGACCAAACCGGCAAAGTTAATGAATCTAGAGGACTTCGATAGCTGTAGTGAGCGATTCATGAATTGGGTGCAGGCAAATCACTTTACTTACTGGTTTGCGATTGAAGCTAAATATCAAGCCCTGGTAGGTGAAAATGGCCTCGAGAAGACTCTTTCTCAACTTTCAGATGTCGAAAGGGAAAGGTTCATCAACGAGAAGAAAATGATGAATATTCTACAACAATCCATTAAAGAAGACATTCTGGTGTTACTTCAACACGATGATGATGCTTAATCATTGTGGAATGCTCTCTTTTTAAAATTTCAGGGAAGTGCTTAACTTCGCAAGAGTAGGCCGTTGCTTAGCAAAGAATTTGATATCTTCACGCTGATAAAAGGTGAAACTGTGAAGCAATTGATAGAGAGATACTGTCATTTGGTGGTTCAGATGAAAAGAATGGGAATCATGAAGACCAACTAAGAACCTATTGATAAGTTGGTAGATTCTCTTCCACAAGACGAATGGTCTACTTATCTGACCATATTGAAGAACAGAACTGAGTATGGTAATTTCTCATTACCGCGTTCCATCAGGATGGAGGGACACGGACTTGAAATGCAGAATATGGCAAAGAACAAAACTGTCCAAGTACAACAAGATGTTAATCTGTACTTCAAGAACAGTTCTGCTGCTCAAATTCAGTCACCAAAAATCCATATAGCTTTCAACGCCTTCAGTTCGGAAAGTTCGCCTCCATCAAAATAGAACAGTGGCTTTCAATCTTTTCCATCAGTTGATCCTAACACACCTTCAAGCCCACAGTCATCTTATGGTTCAAATCAACCCCAGATCAACCAGACTACTTATCATCTCATCCTAATCAAAGAGTCTTGTAGTGAAAAATTGCTGTAGATTTTCAGAATGCGCAAAATTTCGATGAGAAGACTGCGAAGCAACACATGTCTTTACTAGCTTTGGTGCTCGAGTCTTATGATAGTCTAGTCGCAGGGAAAATCGGAAACTCATAAATGATGTGAGAAGATTATGATCAGATAGATCCGATTGAGATGGAGCTGACTGATATCAAGTGGTGTATGGCATCGATTGGTCATCGCGCACAAAGATTCATGGAGATAATAGGAAAAGACAACTTGGGAGGTTTATATGGAAAACTTGGGTTTGATAAATCCAAAGTTACTTGTTTTAAATGTCGGGAGAAAGGACACTTCAAACGTGAGTGTCCGAATAGAGAGGTTCAGGGAAACCATAACCCTTTCGCTGATGATTATTACAAGAGAGAAATCTACCATCGTCCTCAGCCAAGAACACAAATGGTGCAGATTGAAGACAAATAGCCAGAAACCAAAGATAAAGCACTGGTGGTTACTCAAGAAGATGACGGCTTCAATTGGAATAAATATATCTCAAAGGCTGAAAGTTTGGCTTTCGTTGCTGAGATTATAGAAGAACCTGAAGAAGAATCAGAGGCATCCTTTGACGAGGGTCCTGAAGATAAAGATTTCTGTTATCACACTTCGTCAGAGGAGGAGGAACTTTTGAACAGTCTGTTCAAACACCTTTTGCCTAATGATATCTTAAAAACTTTTATAGGTTATTTTGCACCAAGTCAGCAGTCATCAGGTGAAGAGCAAAAGAAGCCAGTTGATGGGGAAAAAGCAAATGAAAAGATGGAGAAGTTGTCAGAAGATATCATCAAAGCTTGCATGGCAAATTGCAATGAGGTAAACGAGTCAAAGAATGAGTTTGTGGTTGAAAAACCTTGTTTAAAATATGTAGAGCCATGTAGTGATTGTCTTGTAAAAGACACACGATATACTGAACTCCAAAGTTTAACAGACAATTTGTCTAGTGATTACAAATCCACTAAGGAAGCATATGACAAATTGAGTGCATCTGTTAAACAATATAATAAAGCACTCCAAGAGAATGACGCAACACTTTTGATGCTCAAAACGACATTTATGGACAAACAGATGGCTATTAACATTCATTTGAACACTATTGCTGAGCTCAAAAGTGAGCTTGAGAAAATTAGAATTGAATCAATTACAAGGGTCGAGTTATATACATAGATGGATTTAAGATCCGGGTAAGAATACAAGAGGAAAGTATTCCTAAAACAGCGTTTAGGACTCGTTACGGTCATTACGAGTTCCTTGCTATGCCCTTTGGCCTAACAAACGCCCATGCGGTATTCATGGATTTGATAAACCGGGTATGTAAGCCATTCCTCTACAAGTTCGTGATTGTTTTCATAGATGACATACTGATATACTCACTAAACCGAGGAAGAGCATGGACAACACATGAGAACTATACTGGAATTGCTATAGAAGGAGAAATTATATGCAAAGTTCTCAAAATGCGAATTCTGGATTCGCGAAGTACAATTTCTCGGGACACGCGGTGAACGGGAACGGAATAGATGTTGACCCTTCGAAAATCGAGGTTATAAAGAATTGGACCACGCCAAGAACCCTAATGGAAATAAGTCAATTCTTGGGCTTAGCGGGATATTACAGGAGATTTATTGAGAACTTATCCAAGGTTGCTCAGCCGCTAACCTCGCTTACCCAGAAGGATTGAAAGTTTGATTGGGGAGAGAAGCAAGAATCAGCGTTCCAAGTATTGAAAGAGAAGCTATGCAAAGCACCAATACTATCCCTCCCGGACGGTACCGATGACTTTGTGGTGTACTGTGATGCATCACATCAAGGTTTAGGTTGTGTGTTAATGCAACGAGAAAAAGTCATCGCGTACGCGTCGAACAGTTGAAAGCTCATGAAAGGAATTATACCACGCATGAGCTGGAGCTAGGTGACGTGGTATTTGCCTTGAAGATCTGGCGTCATTATCTATATGGCACTAAGTGTACCATATTCCCTGATCATAAAAGTGTTCAACATATATTCAACCAAAAAGAACTGAATATGCGCCAACGATGTTGGGTGGAACTGTTGAACGATTATGACTGTGAAATCAAGTATCACCCGGGCAAAGAAAATGTCATAGAAGATCCCTTGAGTAGAAAAGAACGAGTCAAAACATTACGACTGTGAGCTTTAGAAATGACGATCAAGAGAAACCTTACAGCTCGAGTGCGTGAAGCACAGCAAGAAGCACTAAAACCAGAAAACATTCCAGCTAAATCATTAAAGGGAATGGAAAACCAATTGGAACCGAACAAGGATGGAACTCTATATTTTATGGAAAGGATTTGGATTCCCTATTACGGTGAGTTGCGAGACTTGGTGCTGGATGAAGCACACAAGTCCAAGTATTCGATACACCCAGGATCGGACAAAATGTATCAAGATCTGAGAGAATATTATTGGTGGCCTAATCTCAAGAGAGATGTTGCGACCTATGTTGGGAAATGACTAACTTGTGCAATGGTCAAAGCCGAACCAAAAGCCGTTTGGGTTATTACAACAACCAGAGATTCCGGTTTGGAAGTGGGAGCAGATATCAATGGATTTCATTTCAAAGCTACCACGGACCTCTCGAGGTCATGACATGATCTGGGTTATCATCAACCGGCTAACAAAATCAGCTCACTTCCTACCCATCTTGTGAGAAAGACAGTACGGAGAAACTAGCGGAACTGTAGCTGAAGGAGATTGTGGCACGCCATGGTGTGCCCATCTCGATAATCTCTGATAGAGATGGTCGCTTCGTGTCACGTATCTGGCAATCATTTCAAAATTCATTTGGTTCTTGCTTGGATATAAGTACAGCCTTTCACCCGCAGACCGATGGTCAAATTGAGCGAACCATTCAAACATTAGAAGACATGCTTCGGGCCTGTGTGATGGATTTAGGGTGGAAACCGGGATAATCATTACCATTGGTAGAGTTTTCCTACAATAACAATTATCACACAGTATAAAGGCCGCGCCATTCGAAGCACTATATGGACGAAAGTGCCGATCACCGCTATGCTGGGCGGAAGTCGGTGACAGACAACTCATTGGTCCCGAACTGGTGCAAGAGACCACAAACAAGATATTTAAGATACATGAGCGTATTAAAGCAGCTCGAGATCGACAAAAGAGCTACGCTGATCGAAGACGCAAACCATTATCCTTCGAGGTGGGAGACAAAGTATTGTTAAAGGTCTCACCTTGGAAAGGCGTAGCTGGGTTCGGGAAGCGCGGAAAGCTCAACCCGAGATATATTGGACCTTTCGAAATTCTGGCAAAGATTGGTACTGTAGCCTACAAGCTAAAACTTCCAGAGGAACTCAATAATGTACATGACACCTTTCATGTGTCTAATCTAAAGAAAAGTCCAATAAATGACACCATTATCATTGCAGCAGATGAAATTCATGTTGATGACAAATTACAATTCACTGAAGAACCAGTTGAAGTCTTGGACTGGAAGGTCCAAAAGACAAGAAGAAGCCAAATCAAACTGGTGAAGGTTCACTAGAATTCGCGTCACGGTCCCGAGTATACGTGGGAGCGTGAAGATCAAATCAAATCAAAATACTCCCACCTGTTCGAGAAGATTCCTTCAGTGGATGCCTCAAGCTGAATTTCAGGATGAAATTCTATTTAACAGGGGAGTATGTGACAACTGGCAAATAACTGGAAATTCCGTACAATGTAATCACTAATTTAGTATTATAATCACATGCATGATTATCGTAATTTAAATTCAAAACTGAGTCGTTCGTTATTAGGGCAAATAAATCTGATCATAACATATACTGGTTTCTGTTACGACAAGAAACAGACCAAAACAATGCCCTAAAAGTGTTGGTAGAAAGTGCTGAATGCACTAAATGCGGTGACACTAACCGTGTCGGAAAACCCGCTGAAACGAATCCGAACAGGAAATGACGGCATGTTAATGCTACACCTGAGTCCATATACAAGTGAAAACACATATTTGGGAACAACTATTACAATAATACATAACTTTCCGGTATAGCGCCTAAATTGCAAAATTGTTTGTTTCGACCAAAAAGGCGACAAATAGCGATTTGTCTACAATACTAATTCGGAGGGTTCTGGATGCCAAGATAAGAATAAAACAATGCTAAACATCCTAAAATAATGTGAGAGTAGAAAAAATGCACATAACACGTCGTTTCTGGTCATTCGGCAAACACTACACAATTCGACCGGGAAAGCGGCCGATCGTCGAAACGACAAATATTTTAGTGGCCGATAGCTTCATCTGAGCGTCTAGTGAACTAGTTAAACATTATTTGGAACTCGGAATCCATTCAACTAACATGAGGTCACGGAAACACAACTTTCGGAAAAGTTCGACGACGGATCATAAAAGTGCCGATATCGATCGAACGGTCGAACGGAAGACATATCGGCAACCCTAATTCATCCTGTATTCATCTAGCGAACTAGTCGTGAATTTTTGGACCGGAAATGCACTAATTTGACACCATATTAGTTGTGGTAATCGAAATCAAACGTTTCCGGTAATAAATATATAGTTCTGTTTATTAGTGAATACTTCGACGATGAACGATCTAGTGACATATCCGTCATCCGAACCTTATTTTGGAGGATCATATGGATTAAATGCCATATAATTACACCCTAAACACAAGTCTTATGCTTAAGATGCTAGAAGATTAACCCTAATTACCATAATTAACTTAAACACCAAAATATCTTTATTTTCAACATGTGGTAAAAAAAACTTACACTTACCCCCCTCATAGTAGATGGTCACAAGTGGGTCCCACCCCACTTGATTTTGTTGAAATTTTGTGATCTTAAGTTTGGTGTATGAGATAGGTGATGGAACTTGAAAGATTGGATGATTATATATAATCATTATCTTATTCAAAAGTTGCAACACTTTCCCTTGTTCTTTCTTCCCCACCCACGGCTACCATACAACCACCACACACCACCATTAAGCCACCTTAGAACACCACTTTAAACACACTTTGAAGCTTGATCAAGACCTCTAAGGGAGCTTGCATGGATGGAGCTCATTAGGGCCTTCTAAGGAGCTTATTTTCTTCCATAATCTTCAAGAAGCTTGTGCACCCATTGTGAGCTAATGTCCTCCATAATCTAATTTATTTTTATGCTTAGATTGTTAGTGTACAAGTTGATCATCTTGAAAATCAAGAAAAGATACGTCAAAAACCCTAAAATACAACATAATGTTAACGATAAATATTGATTATTTTGTGTCGATTTCATGCTCATATGATTGTTAGAATGTATATTGAAGTTGTTTATGTTGATATTATGAGATAAAAGTAAGATGATCTTGTATGATTTAGTATAAAAATAAGGATTTAAACATGATAAGGTTTAAATCTAACCAAGATCATCACTTACATCATCCATGTAAAATACTACAACTTAAATATAATTTTTATACATTAGAATGATTTTTATAAGAAATAAACATATGTATTTAAGTTGTAATCACATCAAAAATGTGTAGTAATAAAAGAGTTACATGAATGAACTTATTTACATTTTTGAAAAGAATAATAAACACTAAAAACCCTCTTGATTTACTAGTGTTTTTAACAACAAAAGTCATAGATGATGATATGTAAATTATGTTAAATAAAATTAGATGATTTGTTGATGATGATTATGAGTTTAAACAGGTTTTAAATACATTTTTAAACGTGGAAAACGCCATAGTTTAGGGGAAACTATGGCGAAATTTTCTAAAAATCTAATCGCGATTAAAGCATGATTAGTGGGGCTAAACGTAATTAGTAACTTAAAACGCCATTAAGTGGACTTTAATGACAAGGGTTATCCCTAAATAACTAAGTGTTTAAATTAAGTCGCAAATATATATATTTATAAGAAAAATAAATACTTTTACAAATATATATATATATATATATATATATATATATATAATATATATATTCTTATATAGAAAATAATACAAGTGTTTGTATAAATACTTGTTGCTAATAAATAATATGCATATATGTGTGTATTGTATATGTATGTATTAGAAACTTAGGGTATTCACGATAAAAATACCCCACCATATACAAAATACAAACACTTGAAATAACACACCAAGTATTGGTAACATGACAAAAATATTTCGTTAAGCGTCGAAACAATAAATCAGACAAATGAAACAAGGCGAACAATACGCGGACATTCAAAATTACATTTTCACGTCGACGACAAAGAACGGTTCTCGACGAAAACAAACATGTAATAAACAACGCCGACAACGAGTCTAAATATATATTTAGACGTTTAACTTGTTTATATACTATCGATATGAAAAATCCGGAAAGTTAAGTATATAAAAAGTTAGTTAAATTATAAGTGAACACTTATAATAAAAATGGGCTTATATATATATATATACATTTGGGCTAGGCCCAAAAATGGTGAAAACCATATATTAGGCCCAAGGATACAAAAATACATGGGCTAGGCCCAAGGATACAAAAAAACATGGGCTAGGCCCAAGGATATAAAAAGGCATGGTCTAGGCCCAAAGACAAAAAGACATGGGCTAGGCCCAAGGACAAAAAGACATGTGCTAGGCCCAATGATAAAAAGACATGGGCTAGGCCCAAAGTAAAAAAATTACATGAGCTAGGCCCGGTGACAAGAAAACATGGGCTAGGCCCAAAGTTAAAAATTACATGGGCAAGGCCGATGACAAGAAAACATGGGCAAGGCCCAGTTCACGCATTGTTTGAAAACAATAATATATATATTTTTAAGAAATATATATAACAATATTCATCGAACAAACAAACTACCAACACTATAATAACATTCTAAGTTGTTCAATCATAACAAGTAAATAAATAACAAAGATTCAAGATGAACAACGTGTACAAGGTCCATTGAGACCTAGGTGTCTAATGAAACCAATACGCATGTAGGTTACCTACGTTGCAGACACCGAGAGTTAGGCTGTACGACTTAAAAGGAACGCAAAAACTATGAGTTCATGTCCCTCCTTTCACTTACTTTAAGTTTTGTTTTAAACTATGGAGGGGAAATACAGTCTTGTCAAAACAGTATGTTAGCTATGAGTTAGCAGATAACAGATCACTGTGCGTAAGTAGGAAATAACAGTAGTAACCATTAATCACTTAGTGACCAAGGTGCAAAAGAGGTAGATCTATTGAGTTTGATACATGCTCCACTCCTGGTTAGCATACCCATTGGAGTGCTTTTGTGATCCCAACATGTCAAAGAAGTCTCGGTTTGGTTACTTACTTATGGCACTAGTATGTCAGGGTGCTCGTGACACACTGATAGATCCTAAATTAACTCATTGATGCTAATAGCATACTTGGATTTCAATACAGGTTTTCAAAGATGACATTTGGATATGAAAACAATAAACTACATGAACTCGCCAACTTTATGTTGACTTTTTAAAATTACATGTGTTTTAGGACGATGACTTGAGTTGGTGATGGGATCCGGGTATGGGATTTTCAAGACAACGATGTACTACCTTTTGGAGGGTTTGCCTTTTTTATCCCAACTCGTTTGGGTATATAGAGGTCAAAGCCTCAACCTGAGTTTGTGATAAAAACAATATCTTATTTTGGAACACGTGTTTTAAACTATGTTTGAAACGGTATTCTGATACTGATAACAATGTGGTTTCACTTTTGAAGGATGTAAATGTATATCGACACTTAGTAAGGGTATGACATCGTTGTTGTTAATATTGTTTACTAAATTGGATGCAATGATTACCTAATCGTCACACACTTTCGGTTCCGCTACGACCACGATGTGACAGGCTGGTATCAGAGCTCCGATTGTAGTGAACCGGGGAGAACTTTTATTAAAAGTTTCGTCTACAATCACCAAGGGCTCACACATGAAAACAAAGTTTTAAAACATGATAGAAATGTTTTGGAATTATTACAAAATAACAAAAAGGTTTTCATTGGGTCACTATAACACAAGGATCTATCACACGAGCTCAACTATAAGTAATGAGCAGGATAAATCCATGATTAGTCTATAGTGGATAGACATGAAACATTAAGATTACACGTGAAAACAATAGAGAACAAATCTTGCATGAGAAATGGTGATTAATATGAAATATATCATATGTAATAATGGATTACTAACATGAATATATATGTATATAAGTATATATATATATATATATATATATATATGTATATAAGTTATATACATATATACATATATATATATATATATACACACATTGTACGGAATATTTTGCCAGGATAAATCCATGATTAGTCTATAGTGGATAGACATGAAACAGTAAGATTACACGTGAAAACAATAGAGAACAAATCTTGCATAAGAAATGGTGATTAATATGAAATATATCATATGTAATAATGGATTACTAACATGAATATATATATATATTATATATATATATGCATTGTACGGAATATTTTGCCAAGAACGAAATACCTTCGGCTATGGATATTATTATTATCCTTGACTTGCACGATGAGAGTATCGACCTCGCGTATATTACGGAGCTTATGGCGAACGTGGTTCCTAAGTGAGACCTTAGGATTGATTTCACATAAGGTGGTTGCTTTTCCCGCGGATGCGGAGATGCTTGGCTTTAGTAGTGACGAAGAGGCGGAGGTGGTAGCCTTGGACGACAACTCTATTAGTGGGACGAGGTCCCTGTGATCCATATGAATCATTAATAATGACACTCTTGTTCAGACAAGGAAGGTGAAGTACTCATCTTGAAGGTGCCCCTCCAGTTGTTATTGTTGCAAATTCTCTCTATTTCTAAATCTGTCTAACGACATGCCTTTTGCGAGTAATGTCAAGGGACAATAGCACGTGGACCAACCATGAAGGTCCCATTTATGTTGAAGGCATGTAGACAATAGCGTCCTCTTTCTGACTAATCGTCTTCTTTGAACGGTAGAACACTAGGGTGACCATGCAAGGCAATTTATTATTACGAGGGCCCACGTAATAATAACTTGTAGTGGATGAGAATCCTGGTAGACTATGTGGTTCAAGTTACATTCGAAATTGTAAATTTGTTCGGGTTTCTATCTAGTGGGACGCTAACCGGGGTGGTTGTTATAACACCCTACGATACAGAAGCAACCCACGTATTTGTTCACATCTAACGTTCGATCATATATCATGAGTCGATTGAGACTAGTAATCTAAACAGACAAAACTGGTTGGCCACCCAAGGAGGATATTTCCTCAACAGCCTAGAGTTCTTGTACATGGGTTGGTCCCATGGTGTCATTGGTACCTCATCTTATTTATTGGAAAGAGACTACACTAAACTCCGTCGTTTGACATTTGTCTTATTCCAAGGGAGAGTATGGCACGAACCATGCTTCAATGCCCCCATAGCATTCTATTCGATATCTATGGATATTATAACAATCTAGCTGGAGCTCGTGGAGCTCAAGGGATATCAACGTATTCATCACACGGGTTGATGTGGCGAAGGATTTTTTTCTCCTACTTTGGGATTGAAGTCCACTAAGTACGAAATACATGATGTAAGGTTGAAGACGACCGTTTGGTTTCTTCTCCTTTACGAGTTATTTCCTTCCAATTAGGCATATGGCCGATACACGCAAGAGGTACTACGAATTTTGAATTGTTGTTATTCACGTTATCATTGTTTCAAACATGTATGAAGAATACAATCTTGAGGTTCCCATGACCGATGGCATCCTTTATTCTTAGGCATATGGTAGACTATATTTATTCAAATAACGTCTAGCTTCTTTTAGTTTTGGGTATTAAGAAGAAACATGGCGCCAAAAGGACGACCTTCACCCAAAAGGGGTTAGTAAATCCATGACTTACTGGTAAGCCGAACTATAGTTCTTATGGAAGGACATACGGTTGCGGAAATCGCACGACACGAGGGTAACTTAGTTAACACTAGTGACGAAATTGGTGGTACCGGTAGTTCAAATGGTTTGGATCCCAATAGATTGGGAACGAGTGGCAACGCTACACCTGAAGATGCGATCATACAAGGTTTTAAATTCTAAGGCTTTTCTGGACCGTAAGCCGTGAGACCTCACTGGTGCGTGAGGTGCGGTAGGTTATGTCCGCTAAATAAAGACAACGAAGTCGGTTAGCAGTGCGAGTAAATGCACTCCTTAGTAAACGATTAGGTAAACAAAGAGTCTCCTACTGAATGCCGTATTAACTTGGTGAAATCCTCCAGTAGAAACTTTAAGGAGTGAGACTACGAAGAGGTCATCATGGGGAGGACTCAGATTCTTATGTGAGAAGAGTATTGCTTGCTGATTGGAATTCCAAAGGTAGAAACGGGTCCTAGAACTCAATCATGATTACAGCCAACATTGTTGGTTACACTCGACGCTTTCACGATCTCTCAAGGGTGGTTCCATACTAAGGAACACCTGATATCAAACGCATGGAGCGCTACATTTGGGGTTTAGCCTCTAAGTACCAAAATCATGACCACCTCATCCCACCCTACCTTCATCACCCAAACAGTAAATCTTGCAGTTAGTCTCACCAAGGATGCGGTGAGAATGGGAAATTATCATGAAAATGCATGTGAAATCTACTAGCGACGGGAAGCGAAATGTAATTCCCGTGATGATAGAAACGAAGGCAATTGCTGCCATAATTGATGCTAGCACAAAGAAATGTGCTGATAACTTACTGAAATCCTAAATGGGATAAGTGGAAATTTCCACATGAGGGCACTTGCAAAAGTGCCAAGAGTAGAAGTGTAGTGAATCAAGACACAAAACAGAAACCAATAAGTTAGTAAGACTCAGCCAAGAACAAGGATGTTAAGTGTGGCATGAAGGCCACTTCAAGCATGAGCGTCTCAAGAACGAATCCAATGATATATAATGTAAATTTTTTTTTCTAAAAATCACACGATTATAACCGTGCAGTCGGTTTGTAAAATTGTTTACGGATCAATTTCTATGTATCAAAACGTCTATTACTCAGCCGGCTAACTTTCCACCTTTTCGAGTCCAACTCGAGTACCCAATTTGAAACAATAGTCCGAGATGGTCTGAAATAAATACCAAAGATCTGAGATGCACTATTTTGATCCCTGATTCATGGGGAATCATTAAAAGGTCACTGACACGTTTCCTATCAACAAACGTCTCGCATCCATCTTGTTGGATACCGGTGCCAATTCTAGTTCATCTCCATAGACATCAAAATATACTTGACCTAGATACAGGTAAGATAGACGTTCCCTCATTCTATAGAATTTGCCAACGGTAAATTTGTCAATGTCAGGAGAAGTTATAAAAGGATGCACTTGGAACTGGGAGGACAAGAATTTAATATCCAAATCTTTTACCCATTTATCTGGGTTACGACATAGCTTCTGGCATAGACTTGTTGACATATAACCTAGCGGAAGTAGGTTGGCCTGAGAAAACTATCCGCATCCCCTGCGAAACGAAGAGACACTTGTAGTCACGAAGAGAAGCACGATACGCCCTTACGAATCATTTACTACATGAAGGCCAGAAGTGCCTACAGAAAGGTTGCATAGCCTTTCAAACTCATGTAGCCGACAAGGAAACCGAGGAGCCAAAATTGGAGGAATAACCGTTGTGAAGGAATCCCCTTAAAGTCTTTCCATTAGACTTGTCTAGATTCCCTCCGCAACGACACGCCGACTTTCGCATTGATTTGGTGCAAGGAGCCGCACCAGTAGCGAAGCCTCCACACCGATTAGCTCCGTTATAAATGCAAAGACTATCTACACGACTGCAAAAGTTGTTAGACAAAGGATTCATAAGATTGAATTCCTCGCCATGGGGAGCTTCGGTGCCTTTTGTCAAGGAGAAGGATAGAACCTTCCGAATGTGCATAGGCTACCGAGAGCTAAAAGAGTTAACCATCAAGAATTCGTACCCATTACTGAGGATTGATGATCTGTTCGATCAATTACAAGAGTCGAGTTATATCCATAGATGGATTTAAGATCCGGGTATCATCAATTAAGAATACAAGAGGAAAGTATTCCTAAAACAGCGTTTAGGACTCGTTACGGTCATTACGAGTTCCTTGTTATGCCTTTTGGCCAAACAAACTCCCCTGCGGTATTCATGGATTTGATAACCCGGGTATGTAAGCCATACCTCGACAAGTTCGTGATCGCTTTCATAGATGACATACTGATATACCCACGAACCGAGGAAGAGCATGGACAACACATGAGAACTATACTGGAATTGCTATAGAAGGAGCAATTATATGCCAAGTTCTCAAAATGCGAATTCTGGATTCGTGAAGTACAATTTCTCGGGCACGCAGTGAACGGGAATGAAATACATGTTGACCCTTCGAAAATCGAGGCTATAAAGAATTGGACCACGGCAAGAACCCTCACGGAAATAAGTCAATTCTTGGGCTTAGCGGGATATTATAGGAGATTTATTGAGAACTTATCCAAGGTTGCTCAGCCACCAACCTCGCTTACCCAGATGTATAGAAAGTTTGATTGGGGAGAGAAGCAAGAATCGGCGTTCCAAGTATTGAAAGAGAAGCTATGCAAAGCACCAATACTATCCCATCCGGACGGTACCGATGACTTTGTGGTGTACTGTGATTCATCACATCAAGGTTTAGGTTGTGTGTTAATGCAACGAGAAAAAGTCATCGCGTATGCATCACGACAGTTGAAAGCTCATGAAAGGAATTATACCACGCATGACCTGGAGCTAGGTGCCGTGGTATTTGCCTTGAAGATCTGGCGTCATTATCTATATGGCACTAAGTGTACCATATTCACTGATCATAAAAGTCTTCAACATATATTCAACCAAAAAGAACTAAATATGCGCCAACGACATGACTGTGAAATCAAGTATCACCCGGGCAAAGCAAATGTCGTAGAAGATGCCTTGAGTAGAAAAGAACGAGTCAAAACATTACGGGTGCGTGCTTTAGAAATGACGATCCGGACGAACTTTACAGCTCGAGTGCGTGAAGCACAGCAAGAAGCACTAAAACCGGAAAACATTCCAGCTAAATCATTAAAGGGAATGGAAAACCATTGGAACCGAACAAGGATGGAACTCTATATTTTATGGGAAGGATTTGGATTCCCTATAACGGTGAGTTGCGAGACTTGGTGCTGTATGAAGCACACAAGTCCAAGTATTCGATACACCCAGGATCGGACAAAATGTATCAGGATCTGAGAGAATATTATTGGTGGCCTAATCTCAAGAGAGATGTTGCGACCTATGTTGGGAAATGACTAACTTGTGCAAAGGTCAAGGTAGAATACCAAAAGAGGTCTGGGTTATTACAACAACCAGAGATTCCGGTTTGGAAGTGGGAGCAGATATCAATGGATTTCATTACAAAGCTACCACGGACCTCTCGAGGTCATGACATGATCTGGGTTATCATCGACCGGCTAACCAAACAGCTCACTTCCTACCCATCCGTGAGAAAGACAGTACGAAGAAACTAGCGGAACTGTAGCTGAAGAAGATTGTGGCACGTCATGGTGTGCCCATCTCGATGATCTCTGATAGAGATGTCCGCTTCGTGTCACGTATCTGGCAATCATTTCAAAATTCATTTGGTTCTCGTTGGATTTAAGCATAGCCTTTCACCCGCAGACCGGTGGTCAAACTGAGCGAACTATTCAAACATTAGAAGACATGCTTCGGGCCTGTGTGATGGATTTAGGCGGAAACTGGAATACTCATTTACCATTGGTAGAGTTTTCCTACAATAACAGTTATCACACCAGTATAAAAGGCCGCGCCATTCGAAGCACTATATGGACGAAAGACGCAAACCATTATCCTTCGAGGTGGGAGATAAAGTATTGTTAAAGGTCTCACCTTGGAAAGGCGTAGCTAGGTTCGGGAAGCGCGGAAAGCTCAACCCGAGATATATTGGACCTTTCAAAATTCTGGCAAAGATTGGTACTGTAGCCTACAAGCTAAAACTGCCAGAGGAACTCAATAATGTACATGACACCTTTCATGTGTCTAATCTAAAGAAAAGTCCAACAAATGACACCGTTATCATTCCAGCAGATGAAATTTATGTGGATGACAAATTACAATTCATCGAAGAACCAGTTGAAGTCTTCGACTGGAAGGTCCAAAAGACAAGAAGAAGCCAAATCAAACTGGTGAAGGTTCACTGGAATTCGCGTCATGGTCCCGAGTGTACGTGGGAGCGTGAAGATCAAATCAAATCAAAATACCCCCACTTGTTCGAGAAGACTCCTTCAGTGGATGCCTCAAGCGGAATTTCGGGATGAAATTCTTTTTAATAGGGGGAGTATGTGACAACTGGCAAATAACTGGAAATTCCAAACAATGTAATCACTAATTTAGTATTATATCTCATGCATGATTACCGTAATTTAAATTCAAAACTGAGTCGTACGTTATTAGGGAAAGTAAATCTGATCATAATTTATACTGGTTTCTGTTATGACAAGAAACAGACCAAAACAATGCCCTAAAAGTGTTGGTAGAAAGTGCTGAATGCACTAAATGCGATGACACTAACCGTGTCGGAAAACCCGCTGAAACGAATCCGAACAGGAAATGACGGCATGTTAATGCCGTACCTGAGTCCATATACAAGTGAAAACACATATTTGGGAACAACTATTAAAATAATACGTAACTTTCCGGTATAGCGCCTAAATTGCAAAATTGTCCGTTTCGACCAAAAAGGCGACAAATAGCGATTTGTCTACAAGACTAATTCGGAGGGTTCCGGATGCCAAGATAAGAATAAAACAATGCTAAACATCCTAAAAATGTGAGAGTAGCAAAAATGCACATAACACGTCATTTCCGGTCATTCGGCAAACAGTGCACAATTCGACCGGAAAGCGGCCGATCGTCGAAACGACGAATATTTTAGTGGCCGATAGCCTCATCCGAGTGTCTAGTGAACTAGTTAAGCATTATTTGGAACTCGGAATCCATTCAACTAACATGAGGTCACGGAAACACAACTTTCAGAAAAGTTCGACGAAGGATCATAAAAGTGCCAATATCGATCGAACGGTCGAACGGAAGACATATCGGCAACTCTAATTCATCATGTATTCATCTAGCGAACTAGTTGTAAATATTTTTGGAGCGGAAATGCACTAATTTGACACCATATTAGTTGTGGTAATCGAAATCAAACGTTTCTGGTAATAAATATATTGTTCTGTTTATAAGCGAATACTTCGACGATGAACGATCTAGCGACATATTCGTCATCCGAAACTTATTTTGGAGGATCATATGGATTAAATGCCATATAATTACACCCTAAACACAAGTCTTGTGCTTCAGATGCTAGAAGATTAACCGTAATTACCATAATTAACTTAAACACCAAAATATCTTTATTTTCAACATGTGGTAAAAAACTTACACTTACCCCCCCATAGTAGACGGTCACAAGTGGGTCCCACCCCACTTGATTTTGTTGAAATTTTGAGATCTTAAGTATGATGTATGAGATAGGTGATGGAACTTGAAAGATTGGATAATTATATATCATGATCACCAAAAATAATTCCTCATTATCTTCATCAAAAGTTGCAACACTTTCCCTTGTTCTTTCTTCTCCACCCCAAGGCTACCATACATCCACCACACACCACCATTAAGCCACCTTAGAACACCACTTTAAACACACTTTGAAGCTTGATCAAGACCTCTAAGGGAGCTTGCATGGATGGAGCTCAGTAGGGCCTTCTAAGAAGCTTATTTTCTTCCATAATCTTCAAGAAGATTGTGCGCCCATTTTGAGCTAATCTCCTCCATAATCTAATTTATTTTTATGATTAGATTATTAGTGTACAAGTTGATTATCTTGAAAGCCAAGAAAAGATACATCAAAAACCCTAAAATACAACATAATATTAACAATAAATGTTGATTATTTTGTGTTGATTTCATGCTCATATGATTATTAGAATGTATATTGAAGTTGTTTATGTTGATATTATGAGATAAAAGTAAGATGATCTTGTATGATTTAGTATAAAAATAAGGATTTAAACATGATAAGGTTTGAATCTAACCAAGATCATCACTTATATCATCCATGTAAAATACTACAACTTAAATATAATTTTTATACATAAGAATGATTTTTATAAGAAATAACATATGTATTTAAGTTGTAATCACATCAAAAATGTGTAATCAAAGAGTTACATGTATGAACTTATTTACATAACATACTAAAGTATTGTTTTGAAAAGAATAATAAACACTAAAAACCCTCTTGATTTACTAGTGTTTTTAACAACAAAAGTCATGGATGATGCTATGTAAATTATGTTAAATAAATATTAGATGATTTGTTGATGATGATTATGAGTTTAAACAGGTTTTAAATACGTTTTTAAACGTGGAAAATACCATAGTTTAGGGGAAACTATGACAAAATTTGCTAAAAATCTAATCGCGATTAAAGCATGATTAGTGGGGTGATTAGTGGGACTAAACGTGATTAGTAACTTAAAACGCCATTAAGTGGACTTTAATGACAAGGGTTATCCCTAAATAACTAAGTGTTTAAATAAAGTCACAAATATAATAAATATATATATATATATATATATATATATATATATATTTAAGAAAAATAAATACTTTTACAAATATATATATATTCTTATATGGAAAATAATACAAGTGTTTGTATAAATACTTGTTGCTAATAAATAATATGTATACATGTGTGTATTGTATATGTATGTATTAGAAACTTAGGGTATTCACAATAAAAATACCCCACCATATACAAAATACAAACACTTGAAATAACACACCAAGTATTGGTAATATGACAAATATATTTCGTTAAGCGTCGCAACAATAAATCAGACAAATGAAACAAGGCGAACAATAGGCGGACATTCAAGATTACACTTTCACGTCGACGACAACGAACGGTTCTTGACGAAAACAAAAATGTAATAAACAACGCCGACAACGAGTCTAAATATATATTTAGACGTTTAACTTGTTTATATACTATCGATATGAAAAATCCGGAAAGTTAAGTATATAAAAAGTTAGTTAAATTATAAGTGAACACTTATAATAAAAATGGGCTTATATATATATATATATACATTTGGGCTAGGCCCAAAAATGGTGAAAACCATATATTAGGCCCAAGGATACAAAAATACATGGGCTAGGCCCAAGGAAACAAAAAAACATGGGCTAGGCCCAAGGATATAAAAAGACATGGTCTAGTTCCAAGGATACATAAATACATGGGCTAGGCCCAAGGATACAAAAATACATGGGCTAGGCCCAAGGATATAAAAAGACATGGTCTAGGCCCAAAGAAAAAAGACATGGGCTAGGCCCAAGGACAAAAAGACATGGGCTAGGCCCAAAACAAAAAGACATGGGCTAGGCCCAATGATAAAAAGACATGGGCTAGGCCCAAAGTAAAAAAATTACATGAGCTAGGCCCGGTGACAAGAAAACATGGGCTAGGCCCAAAGTTAAAAATTACATAGGCAAGGCCGATGACAAGAAAACATGGGCTACGCCCAATTACATGTGATGGGCAAGGCCCAGTTCACACATTGTTTGAAAACAATAATATATATATTTTTAAGAAATATATATAACAATATTCATCGAACAAACAAACTACCAACACTATAATAACATTCTAAGTTGTTCAATCATAACAAGTAAATAAATAACAAAGATTCAAGATGAACAACGTGTACAAGGTCCATTGAGACCTAGGTGTCTAATGAAACCAATACGCATGTAGGTTACCTACGTTGCAGACACCGAGAGTTAGGCTGTACGACTTAAAAGGAACGCAAAAACTATGAGTTCATGTCCCTCCTTTCACTTACTTTAAGTTTTGTTTTAAACTATGGAGGGGAAATACATGTCTTGTCAAAACAGTATGTTAGCTATGAGTTAGCAGATAACAGATCACTGTGCGTAAGTAGGAAATAACAGTAGTAACCATTAATCACTTAGTGACCAAGGTGCAAAAGAGGTAGATCTATTGAGTTTGATACATGCTCCACTCCTGGTTAGCATACCCATTGGAGTGCTTTTGTGATCCCATCATGTCAAAGAAGTCTCGGTTTGGTTACTTACTTATGGCACCTGTATGTCAGGGTGCTCGTGACACACTGATAGATCCTAAATTAACTCATTGATGCTAATAGCATACTTGGATTTCAATACAGGTTTTCAAAGATGACATTTGGATATGAAAACAATAAACTACATGAACTCGCCAACTTTATGTTGACTTTTTAAAATTACATGTGTTTTAGGACGCATGACTTGAGCTGGTGATGGGATCCGGGTATGGGATTTTCAAGACAACGATGTACTACCTTTTGGAGGGTTTGCCTTTTTTATCCCAACCTCGTTTGGGTATATAGAGGTCAAAGCCTCAACCTGAGTTTGTGATAAAAACAATATCTTATTTTGGAACACGTGTTTTAAACTATGTTTGAAACGGTATTCTGATACTGATAACAATGTGGTTTCACTTTTGAAGGATGTAAATGTATATCGAAACTTAGTAAGGGCGTGACATCGTTGTTGTTAATACTGTTTATGAAATTGGATGCAATGATTACCTAATAGTCACACACTTGCACTTCCGCTACGACTAGGGTGTGACAAAAAACTCATGCCAACACTCACGCACTATCTATATCGAGATTCGAAACCACTTTATCCGTGATTGCTACAAGAAAAAGTTGGTTAGAATTGAGAAAATCCACACTGATGACCAAAAGGCAGATTTTTATACCCAAGCTTTTGATAAAACAAGATTAAAAAATCTGATATCAGGGGATATTCATGAAGTTGAGTTTGAGGATGATGACGACTTGATGTGAATTTTTCATCGGTTAGACGTATTTCTGTACATTCTTTCTTAAAAATTCTAAAAATCCAAAAATATGTTTTTGATTTTAGGGGTAGAATGTTTGGGGAAAATACAAAAACATTATCAAATTCAAAAAGATTTTTGTGAAAAAGAGTGATCATATTATATCAAAAAGACGGCCACAGTATGCTAAAGAGTTGGAATGTTAAACAAGTGATTAAACAGGTCTTACTGAGGATGTGCCAGTAGGCTTCACTCGTTCAGTAAATTGTTTTAAAGATATAAACCTGAAAGAAAAACTGAATAACTTGTGGGTTAACATCTCTCGGATATATGGACTTAGTACTCTGAATTTCGTTTGAGAGAATGCCAAATTCTGCGATACTAGGTCTTTATATTTAATCAATATCTGGGGTATTATCCGAGTTCTTCTGATTTTGCGTGAGTAATGGCCTAGAACCTGTATAATACTTTACGCATTATTCGCCCAAGCTGCATAAAAATGAATGCCATAAACTTTTGACATCTGCAGTATAAAACATTCATATATGGAACATCACCTAAAGACGGCCTTCATCTCTTTGTCGTATGGAAATACTAACCTGAGCTCTCAAGGTCTCGCACTCACCCCTTTACAGATATCAATTGGATATATTCACTAGTAAATGAAATTCTGGGAATCTCGATACGGGATTATATTTTGAGATGGGAAACACAGTTATTTCATTTTCTTAAAAAATACCTAACATATCTTGAAATAGTTGAGAAACGAGAAAATATTTAAAAGGACAAGTATATTGGCAATCTAAAAAATCTGTTTAAAAAGCTTAATGAGTATACCAAGATCAACGGTACTGATAATTTGTTAAATACTTGATATCGTTCTCTTAATACAGAACTCACAAAAATATGTTTGTGATTTCGATAAAATTCTTAAAACTCAAAATGATTTTCAGTTTCCTTAGCTTTGTAGTTTTATATTAGTCTACCGATGTTGAAGATACTGATGGGTGAAATCATGGCGACATCTTGCTAAGAGAAAGCTGAAAATGATGGGTTGGGAGCTAATCTTTGTCGGAATTTACATGAACGTCAATAAAGTTCATTAATTTGAAACTTTACATGAGAAAATAAATCTGTTTTGGTCAAAAATGGTCAACCAAGGTTATTAACTTGAACTTGGAAGGCAAATCGGATAACCAGGGTCATTAACTTGGACTTGATTATCCGAGTGGGTTTTAAACAGATAAAATTGGATAAAAAATGTAAAAATCATAAAAAATTAAAATCATAAAATTTAAAAAAGTTTTAGAATTACACTGATTCATACGAATGAAGGTTGGTTACTTCGCACGAAATGTTGTTTCTTACGATTGACCCGGACTAGTATATAAGTTCTCATACTTCGTACGAAATAATTTTATGTCTCTGTTAGAACTGTAGTGTGAGTAGAGAGAACTTTGTGCGAAACACGTTCTGAAATCTTAATTTCTTGACGTATTTTGATTTCTATCACATTGGGATGTTGATTAGCATACCTCTTGCAATGGGCAAGGTAATTTTGCTGAAACCAAGTCGTTATGATGCCGAAATCGAACCAATCGGACTTAAAACTTAGATTTAGGGAGTTTAAACCAGTAACATTAAAAATTGACCACAAAAACATTAATATCGGCCCTTATAACCCGTAAATCGACTATCCTATAAATATCTACATGTTTTAGGTTCGGATCAAAACTTGGTAATTTTGGAATGATTCAAGATACGCACGAAGAAGTGTTTCGTACGAAGCAAGGGTTTTCAAAGTTCTATTATTTTCATTCATATGAAGGGCTGATTCGTACGAAGCAATTCTTAAAAGATAAATTTAAAAAATTACCCTAAGTGCTACTGGTTTGTACGAAGCAAGTTTGGACAAACTTTAAAATTTTTCTAACTTTGGAATCATCCTTACGAAATAGTGATCCGTATGAATGATGTTTGTTTCAAACTTGTGAAAATTTGCAAAGTGTTTGATTCGTACAAAGCTGTGGTTCGTACAAATGATGTTATTTTTTTGAAATGTTTGAAATTTTCTAACGGTTTGTTGTTATCTCTATGTACAGGTCAAGAAATTGTCCTTTTCACCGTTCCACAACATCTCTTGGTTGACTGATGACACTATTCCGAAGATTGTCGCGTACCAGGACATATTAGATTTTCTCAACCGTATTCGGATCACAAAGGCTTTAACAGATAGACACAACGTTTACAGATCACACGTTGAATATTTTTGGAACACTGCTGAGTACAGTATCGAAGACAATGCGATTGTTTCTGCTGTTAAGATTGACGATGTTGATATTCCAGTAAAGATTATTGAGGAATTAATTCGCATAGTTCTAGATTTCAAAGACAATGTAGATGATCCTATGGGCTTTTCTGAATATATGGTCAAAGGATGCTTTTATAGAATGGGATATGCTGGATTCGTTAGTGCTGCACTGTTTAAGTAAGGGAATTTGAGCGCACCATTTCGTTATCTCGCACATGTCGTTGCTCATGCCCTTAGTCACAGGAAAGGAGGATTCGATGATCTTGTTGACTACCAGATGTGCATGATTACAGCGTTGGTTCTGAATTTACCGTATATCTTCTCGAAAGTTATTTTTACACAAATGGCACAGAACATCCAGAGAGAAAAATTCTTGTAGTATCCGATATTTGTATAGATGATGTTCGATTATTTACATCCGGATCTGAAGAAAAAGAAGGAGGATATTCTGAGATTGGAACATATGTACGTATCTACGTTGAAGAAAATGAACTTGCATCTAAAGGCTTTTCCTAACGCCAAACCTGTTTTTGGTGCAATTATAGACAAAGATTATATCTCTCCGGCACCTGGCAAGTGGAGAAAGAACGACAGTGGTGACGAAAGCAAGGAATTAACTGCTTTATCTGATTTTGTTGCGAGGCGAAGTCCTTGGTTTATTAAAGGTGGAGGAAAATGTTCTAAACATAAAGCTGCTACTACTTCTGTACCAGCACAACCAAAAAAGAAAGCTACTGCTCAGAGTTCTGGTTTGCGAGATGAACCAGACACAGAAGAAAATATTGAAGATATAGCAGCAGATATTGAACGCCAAGCGTTTGGGGAAAAAAAAGCAGCTGAAGATGTTTCATCTTTGAGCACGGATTCTGATGAAAGAAGGGCTGGTGAGAAGAAACGAGAGAAGAAGCTAGATAAAAAGCACTAAGCCGAGTTGAAAAGAAAAGTTGAAGCACGTAAGCGTAAAGCAACAGTAGAGGATGACACTACTTATGTCCCTCAAATTCTGATCCTGATACTCCATTTCGAACTCCTGTTAAGAAGAAACAAAGAAGGCTTAAATGTCCTGCTTCAAGAAGTTCTGAGTCTCCCACCGTCCGATTTAAAGAGACAACATCAGAACAGACAGTTGAAGAGGAATTGTGGTTGAGCCTACTCAGCAAATACCGACTTCACCACCACAATAAGCACCTCAATCACCGCCACAATCTACACCGCAGCAAACATCACAACAGCAACAACCACAACAGCAGCCATTGCCACAACAACAGCTAGCACTGCAACCACCACCGCGTACTTCTCAAACTTCACAACCCATTTGACTTTGATTTTGATTTTGGTGATATACCGGGGGGTGAAGATTTCTCTTTCAATGATGCACGGGTGGACGAATTGCAAAAACAAGTTTTGTTGAACACAGTGAGAATATCCGAGCTGCAAGAACAAATCAATGTGTAAACTGCAGAAAAACAAGAGTTGCTTGAGCAGGTTAATGTTTTATATGAAGATAAACAGCAGCTTAAAGCTATGTTAGCAAGTACTGTCTCGGAGAATGAAAGATTGAGATTGTGAATGGCTGACTATGAGGAAGAGAAACTTCGCAGAATGAAAGATTTTGGAAAAGAAGCTTGGTGTGAATATAGCGACTCAGATTGACGAAATTGAACGTACAAAGGCTCGCGAGCGTGTCGCCTAAAGAGAACGTCTAGCAAAAGAACAGTCTGATGCCTAGGGTAAAGGCAAGGCTAAAGTTATTGAGGATCCTATCATCATACAAACTGAGCCAGAAGCTGAATTTGCGCCAGTTACATGCACAAATATCGTAGTTTATCAAGAGCCGAACAAGTTTATTCTTATTGGGAAGCCGACATATGTTGATATTGATTTATTAGATCTTTCACAAAGGCCTCAATCGTGGCTGTTAAAGAAAAGGCTTGAAAAAGAGATAGAGGAAGCTGTTGAGGAATTTGAAGAGGATGCAGAGATTGATGATGCATAGATTGCTGATGATGGTTCTAGTAGTTCTGATAGTGATGATGATAATGATGATAATGTAGGAGGAGCAGGTATACAGGTTACTAAATCAAGCATTAATGAAGAAATTGATTTTTCTGTGTACCTTGATGACTATATTAATCAGGCTACAGAGGAAGGAGGAAATGATAGAGCTGATGAATCTTTTGATGCTCAGCAGACATGAAACTTCCTAGAGATAGACTTATCTTCCGTTCCTGTCGTGCAGAAACCTAAAGTATTTTATCTTGAGGATGATGTGGAAGAGGGCGAATTTGTTCATTGTTATACTAAGGAAGAGATAGCTGAGATGTTGGGAGTAAGTGAAGAAAATTTCAAATTTGATTTCGAAAATGAATTGAATGAGATAGACGCATTAGAGCCAAACGAGTACGTGTTTGAGAATGTTGAAGACAAAAATTATTATGACAAAGTTGTCGTGGAAGATGATCTGATGACGATGCAAATCAAGCTGATCAGAGTACAGATCATTCCCTAACTTACGCTGAGTTATTTGCAGCTGAGAATTCTGATATGTTGAAAAGAAAGGTTGCTGAAGCTGCAAAAGAAGGAACAATTCCTCACCAAATGTTTAGTGCTGAAATTGCTGAAGAGAGGAAGAAGTTGTTTAGCCGAGCGAAAGTTTAAACGTCCCATAGCATTTTTCACACGTGTTGTTGACATATCTTTAGGGGATATTATTAGGTGGGGTTGGATCGAGGAATTGAAAGTATATGCGGTGAAGAGGGAGTTTGGAATTCAATATTTCAGATATCTATGCGACATCAAATCCTTGCCATTCTGGGTTATCAAAGAATTGGTTCAGACAAAGATGATAAATCTAAAGATGAAGTTTAGGACCAGCGGTTATGGAAATTGATTAAGCTAGAGGCTATGCATGGTTTTATTCATTGGAAACCTCACTTTCCTCGACGTATCGTAAAGATTGATCCAGTAACAAAAGAGAAGGATATAACGCTCATCGTCAAAAGGCCCAAAGTGATGAAAAACATGCCGATGATACGAATGGAGCAATATTTTTATGCGATCTTCAAGTTGTGGCATTATGATTCTAATACAGGCGAGGCTGTCATCTGTGTGCACCCTGAAGATTCATGGAATATTGCTGAAGAGCTGACCGAAGCTATTATAGCCCACAAACGAATATATGGGTTATGGGTAGCATTCGAGTACTAGACCCTATGTGGCGAGTCAACTTATCGTCAAAAGGCCCAAAGTGATGAAAAACATGCCGATGATACGAATGGAGCAATTTTTTTATGCGATCTTCAAGTTATGGCATTATGATTCTAATACAGGCGAGGCTGTCATCTGTGTGCACCCTGAAGATTCATGGAATATTGCTGAAGAGCTGACCGAAGCTATGATAGCCAACAAACGAATATATGGGTTATGGGTGGCATTCGAGTACAAGACCCTATGTAGCTAGTCAACTGTACCAAGAAGGATATTGAATGTTTATTCTATAGCAAGATAAGCTTTGAGGAGAAGGATAAGGAACAAGATCTCAAATTCCAGAATATCGTTAATGCCTGCTTTGCCAATGATATTCACTTTGGATTGACATGGAACACTTCATGGAGGAAGCTTGAGGAGATAGAGAAGAAAAAGAAAGGGAAGAATGAAGCTCGGATTGCAGAGCGTGCTCGTATAGCATCGCTTAGGAGCTTTCGGTTTGGCAATACAACAAAACTACCTCCTCCAACAGACCAAACACCGATTGCATTTGAGGAGCGTCGCAAGCCACCGAAGAGATTCTTTGGGTGTTAGAGTCAAATCAGTTGAAGATTATCCAGACTGCGGCAACATCCAAGGGGGAGTTTGTTGATGCATTATGTCTATTGCCTACGTCTAGGATGTGTCTGGATTGTTTATAGAGCTTTTAATGTCGAATGTATATATGAAAAATGTTATTTTATTCATTTTGTATGATTCATACAAGCGAGATTGTATGGCTCGTACGAAGCACATCTTTGTTAATCACACACTCCAGTATGAGTCATGACGACCTATAAATAGAGGAGTGTTGTGTCAGAGCTAGTGACGAAGCTCTGCTAGTGTGTTTCGCGTATGTACTTTGCAAGTCTTTGAATACAACAGAGCAGTTAAATAGTAATTTCTATCTTGTTTGTTTTGTCAACCTCTCTAGCAATGAATTCTGCTTCTGCTAGTTGAGTTAGATCAGATCACTTGCTCACCGGAGGAGCCCGATCCTCGTTCTCAATACTTTTCGTCTGAACTAATTCTCAATATTCCAAAATGGCAACGTCTTGATGTCACTCAAGTACATGAAGTACTGAACACCGAACTCTCGCTTTATCACATAAACATTCAGCTCCTCTATCCAACTCCAGATTAGAATATCCACCAAAGATTTGTCTGGATCATGAGCAAAGAAAGCCAGTGGATATTTGAACTTTCTTTCTTGTGGCATCTCCTTGAACCAATACTTCTTTGCTGCTGTAATCTCTTCCTTAGTCTGCGCCAGATACATGCACAAATATCGTAGTTTATCAAGAGCCGAACAAGTTTATTCTTATTGGGAAGCCGACATATGTTGATATTGATTTGTTAGATCTTTCACAAAGGCCTCATGAGTGGCTGTTAAAGAAAAGGCTTGCAAAAGAGATAGAAGAAGCTATTGAGGAATTTGAAGAGGATGCAGAGATTGATGATGCATAGATTGTTGATGATGGTTCTAGTAGTTCTGATAGTGATGATGATAATGATGATAATGTAGGAGGAACAGGTATACAGGTTACTAAATCAAGCGTTAATGAAGAAATTGATTTTTCTGTGTACCTTGATGACTATATTAATCAGGCTACAGAGGAAGGAGGAAATGACAGAGCTGATGAATCTTTTGATGCTCAACAGACAGGAATCTTCCCAGAGATAGACTTATCTTCCGTTCCTGTCGTGCAGAAACCTAAAGTATTTTATCTTGAGGATGATGTGGAAGAGGGCGAATTTGTTCATTGTTATACTAAGGAAGAGATAGCTGAGATGTTGGGAGTAAGTGAAGAAAATTTCAAATTTTATTTCGAAAATGAATTGAATGAGATAGATGCATTAGAGCCAAATGAGTACGTGTTTGAGAATGTTGAAGACGGAAATTATTATGACAAAGTTGTCGTGGAAGATGATCTGATGATGATGCAAATCAAGCTGATCAGAGTACAGATCATTCCCTAACTTTCGCTGAGTTATTTGCAGCTGAGAATTCTGATATGTTGAAAAGAAAGGTTGCTGAAGCTGCAAAAGAAGGAACAATTCCTCACCAAATGTCTAGTGCTGAAATTGCTGAAGTAGGAAGAAGTTGTTTCGAAATGTACCAGCCGAGCGAAAGTTTAAATGTCCCGTAGCATTTTTCACACGTGTTGTTGACATATCTTTAGGGGATATTATTAGGTGGGGTTGGATCGAGGAATTGAAAGTATATGCGGTGAAGAGGGAGTTTGGAATTCAATATTTTAGATATCTACGCGACATCAAATCCTCGCCATTCTGGGTTATCAAAGAATTGGTTTAGACAAAGATGATAAATCTAAAGATGAAGTTTCAGGACCAGCGGTTATGGAAATTGATTAAGCTAGAGGCTATGCATGGTTTTATTCATTGGAAACCTCACTTTCCTCGACGTATCGTAAAGATTGATCCAGTAACAAAAGAGAAGGATATAACGCTCGTCGTCAAAAGGCCCAAAGTGATGAAAAACATGCTGATGATACGAATGGAGCAATATTTTTATGCGATCTTCAAGTTGTGGCATTATGATTCTAATACAGGCGAGGCTGTCATCTGTGTGCACCCTGAAGATTCATGGAATATTGCTGAAGAGCTGACCGAAGCTATTAAAGCCCACAAACGAAGATATGGGTTATGGGTAGCATTCGAGTACTAGACCCTATGTGGCTAGTCAACTCGTCGTCAAAAGGCCCAAAGTGATGAAAAACATGCCGATGATACGGATGGAGCAATATTTTTATGCGATCTTCAAGTTGTGGCATTATGATTCTAATACAGGCGAGGCTGTCATCTGTGTGCACCCTGAAGATTCGTGGAATATTGCTGAAGAGCTGACCGAAGCTATTATAGCCAACAAACGAATATATGGGTTATGGGTGGCATTCGAGTACTAGACCCTATGTGGCTAGTCAACTGTACCAAGAGGGATATTGAATGTTTATTGTATAGCAAGATAAGCTTTGAGGAGAAGGATAAGGAACAAGATCTCGAATTCTAGAATATCGTTAATGCCTGCTTTGCCAATGATATTCACTTTGGATCGACATGGAACACTTCATGGAGGAAGCTTGAGGAGATAGAGAAGAAAAAGAAAGAGAAGAATGAAGCTCGGATTGCAGAGCGTGCTCGTATAGCATCGCTTAGGAACTTTCAGTTTGGCAATACAACAAAACTACCTCCTCCAACAGACCAAACACCGATTGCATCTGAGGAGCGTCGCAAGCCACCGAAGAGATTCTTTAGGTGTTAGAGTTAAATCAGTTGAAGATTTTTTGAAGATTATCTAGACTGCGGCAACATCCAAGGGGGAGTTTGTTGATGCATTATGTCTATTGCCTACGTCTAGGATGTGTCTGGTTTGTTTATAGAGCTTTTAATGTCGAATGTATATATGACAAATGTTATTTTATTCATTTTGTATGATTCGTACGAGCGAGATTTTATGGCTCGTATGAAGCACATCTCTGTTATTCACACACTCCAGTATGAGTCATGATAACCTATAAATATAGAGGAGTGTTGTGTCAGAGCTAGTGACGAAGCTCTGCTAGTTTGTTTCGCGTATGTACTTTGCATGTCTTTGAATACAACAGAGCAGTTAAACAGTAAGTTCTATCTTGTTTGTTTTGTCAACCTCTCTAGCAATGAATTCTGCTTCTGCTAGTTGAGTAAGATCAGATCAGTTGCTCATTGGAGGAGCCCGATCCTCGTTCTCAATACTTTTCATCTGAACTAATTCTCAATATTCCAAAATGGCAACGTCTTGATGTCACTCAAGTACCTGAAGTACTGAACACCGAACTCTCGCTTTATCACATAAACATTCAGCTCCTCTATCTAACTCCAGATTAGAATATCCCCCAAAGATTTGTCTGGATCATGAGCAAAGAAAGCCAGTGGATGTTTGAACTTTCTTTCTTGTGGCATCTCCTTGAACCAATACTTCTTTGCTGCCGTAATCTCTTCCTTAGTTAGGCGTTTGGGCACATTATCTTCTTTCACTGTTTCCTGACCTTTTTTCTTAACAAATCATCATTCGCTTCAGAAAACAACGCTTCAAAGGTTGGGAAGTCATCTGTTCCTTCACTAGAATTTTTAGCAGTTCATCGTCATTAGATTCATCCTCCACGCAACCTGTCATAATCATTAGCTTTTGACACATACTTATAAAGATAATCATTAGGCCGTGAAGTACTAATGTTGTGTAATTCATCTTCAAAATCAAATACAAAGGATTCTTCGTCTACACCTAACATTTTGACAATTTCTTCCTTAGTGTAGTTATGAACGAATTCACCCTTTTCTACATCATGCTCAAGATAGAAAACCCTTGGTGTTTGCACATCATGAACAACCGATATAGGTACAACTGTGAGGATTCCTGACTACTCAGCTTCATTCACAGGGTCCTTCATCTCCCACTGTCTGTGGGCATAATTTTCTTGATTAACTGAATCATTTAAGAAGACATCATAGTCAAAGGATTCATTAATCTTCGGAGGTTCAACAATTAACCCTATACCCCCTGATCATTATCATTATTGTTGCCCAGATCATCATCGTCTTTCTTATCGTCATACTTTCCTTCATCATCTTTATCACCATCATCAGCATCAACATCAGCATCATTCTCTTCGTATGTGTCAATTGCAGTAACAAAGCATACATCCTTTTTCTATCCGAAACCTTTTGCCTCCAAGACATATCAGACACATCAACCATGCCACCAATAAGCACCAAATTCACTCTCTCATATTCGGTATCAGGTGAAGTAGGCTCAATGATAGGCATTGCATCAATCAGATTATTGCCTTTACGAGTTGCTGCAGCATCTTCCTCTGCCTTCTTTGCCCTTTCAGTGGCTCTCAACTTTGCTTCTCCGATATCTATCTCATCATGTTCAGCTGCAAAATTGATATCATATCTCTTGTGGAGCACATTGAACAACATATCAAACTTCTTGGCATTCTCTATCTTCTCAGTGTCCATATCTTTAACCACTAGATGTAACCTTTCATTCTCAGTAGTGACACTAGTAAGCATTGACAACAAGTGCATGTTCTCTTTTTCAAGTTGTTTGATGGTAGCATCATGTTCTTTAATCTTGTTCTCTAGATCACCCATCTTTGCGTTATCATCCACCAAGACAGTCATCAACGCTTCCAACCTTTTCTTATCTTCTTCGAGAAAGTTGATTTGGCCTTCATATTCTTTCATCTTGGTCTCTATCTCATTCATCTTGTCATTATTGAACGTATAAGTATCAAACCTGTGAAAGGGGATCAACTCTCCTCCGTGAGCATCGGACCGACTTGACTCAACTAACAGAGGCGGGATCTGATGGGTGGTCGATTGGAGCACCCTCAAGTGCCTAAAAAAGATCAATATTACGCACTTAATTGGGTTAATTAACGGAATGTGATAACTATGGTGAATATGGCTTTGCAGGTACCGACGAGCATAAATAAGCGATTTTAATGTGCTTTGATGGGAGCTAGAACTTGGCCAAGAGAAGATGAAGACATAGAGAGTTGATAAGAAAACAAGAGGAGAAAAACTGATGGCCAACGTAAGCTACGGCAGGGGCCGTAGCTTACGGTGATGTCTGAACCTTTCTTGTGCACCGTAAGCCAGAAGACTGAGACCGTAAGAAGATGTAGACGACCGTAAGCTACGCACCGTAGCTTACGGTGGTGACCTGCCCTTTTTGTGTTAGTTTTCAAGAGTCTTTTGGGTAATCAACCATTGGAGACGTTTTTCAGCAGTTCTAGAGCGAATTTGAGTGTGCTACTTGGTTCAAGAACAATTTGTAACGTTTTTTTTGTTTTTATGATTCGTATGAACATGGAATTTGATGGTGTGATGATTTGCATGACCATGAGTGGCTAAACTCATTCTGATCGTCCTAGGTTGAAGGTTTAATTGAAACATTTGTGTTTTTTTCCATATTTCTAGAATAATAGACTTGCTATGTTTGTAGTTTATTATGGTGTTTGACTGTTTGTTTGTAAGCTATTAATTTGATGTTTTGATCTTAGCCTAAATCGTACTTTCTTGGTGTCGTTGACAATCGAGATATCACGGGAGGGGTTAGGGTTGGTTATTGGTTAATTGGTCATCGGGTAACAACCTCGCGTTTTTATAATCCCTTTCATCACGAACAAACAATCATACATGAATCATGTCGATGTGATTCTTTCTAGTTGGATTTAATCACGAATGTTAATTGAAACCGGAAACCTAGGATGGTTACTTTCTCTTAATCTGCTATAACAACCAATATTTGAATCTGCTATAACAACCAATATTTGAATTGCAACTCATCCGCGGACCCAAAGCAACAACAAAATGTCATTTTGGGTCGACCATTTTTGAGCACCGCTCATGCCATGATTGATTGTCGATTTGGTACAGTTGACATGACGTTTGGTAATAGAAAAATGAGATTGAATGTTTTTACTAACACTTCTAACTCTATTGGTGTTGATGCGTGTTTTATGGTAGATTTAGTTGATGGATGCGAACCGCACGAATATGAGGAAGATTATGTAGATGTTTGTGTTTGTGATTTTTCTAAGCAGGTACATGCATGTGCGCTAAGGATGGAGGAGAAAGAGCAAGATGCTATGGGGGTTAAAGTGGGTCGTCCGCCATGGACCTATCAGTTCGAGAGCTTACCGGTGGAGATTAATTGGGCACAAAGCCATCATTAGAGGATCCACGGAAGTTGGAGTTGAAAGACTTGTCGGGCCTTTTGAAGTATGCCTTTTTGGGAGATAATGACGCTTTACCGGTTATTATTGCCTCTAACTTGGAGACAGCTCAAGAGCAAGAATTGTTGAAGGTGCTGAAAGCTAACAAGGCGGCTATTGGGTGGACGATTTCCAATTTGAAAGGAATTAGTCCATCAATTGTCATGCATAAAATCTTCACGACAGAAGACGCGAAACCAACTAGAGAGGCCCAAGGAGAATGAACCCGAATCTACGAGAAGTGGTAAAAAAGGAGGTAATTAAGTTGTTAGATGCAGGTATAATTTATCACATTTTAGATAGTGCTTGGGTAAGTCCTACCCAAGTGGTGCCTAAAAAGGCCGGCATTCAAGTAATCAAAGACGAACATGATGACCAAATCGCCACCCGACCGATCACCGGGTGGCGTGTTTATATCGATTACCAAAATTGAATGCTGCGACATCTAAGGACCATTTTCCATTACCTTTCATTGACCAAATTATTGAAAAGTTATCGGGTTAAAAAATACTATTGCTTTTTAGATGGGTATTCGGGGTACAACTAAATTGCCATTCACCCGGATGACCAACACAAGACTACTTTCACTTGTCCGTATGGCACTTTTGCTTTTCAGCGAATGCCATTCGTTTGTGTAATGCCCAATGACTTTCCAACGATGTATGATGAGTATTTTTTGGACATGGTTGGGGAGTCACTTGAGGTACTCATGGATGATTTCTCCATTTTGGCACAAGTTTTGAGTCTTGTCTTGATGAGTTGGAAAAAGTTTTAAAAAGGTGTGTCGAGAAAACTTGGTGCTAAGTTTGGAGAAAAGTCATTTCATGGTCCAAGAGGGCATTTTGTTAGGTCATGTTATTTCGGAAAGGCAAAAATTTAGGTAATATCATCTTTGCCTCCACCTAAAAATGTTAAAGGGGTAAGGTCATTTGTGGGACATGCGGGATTTTACCGGTGATGTATTAAAGGTTTTAGTGTTATTACTAAACCTTTGTGTAATTTATTACTAAAAGATGTACCTTTTGATTTTACTAATGATTGTTTGCAAGCCTTTACTGTCTTGAAGGAACAGTTGGTGAAAACTCCCATTTTGCAACTGCCGGATTGGTCAAAGCTGTTTGAGATTATGTGTGATTCGAGTGACACAACTATTGGAGCGGTTTTCGGTCAAAGAGTTGATAAGAAGCCGGTGGCAATTTATTGTGCAAGCAAGACATTGTCCGAGGCGCAACTGAATTACACCACAACCGAAAAGGAATTGTTAGCAGTGGTGTATGCTTGGACAAGTTTCGGTCATACATATGGGAAAGCAAGGTGGTTGTGTATTCGGACCATAGTGTGGTTCGTTACTTGATGGAGAAGAAATACGCAAAGCCCCATTTTATTCGTTAGGTGCTGTTATTGCAAGAATTTAACTTAGAAATTCGGGATAAGAAAGGAAGTGACAATGTAGTAGCGGATCATTTATCCCGAATTCCATTAGAAGGGATCGACGATATTAGTGAAATTAATGAATGGTTTCCCGATGAACAACTGTTGGCTGTGTCTATTCTGTTGCACCGTGGTACACCCATTATGTGAATTACTTGGCTACAAGTGTTATTCCTAGTCATCTGACATAGAGAAGAAGACAACAGTTTACGATTCAAGTTAAACAATATATATCGGATGAACCGGACCTTTTCAAAATTAGGCCCGACCAAGTGATTCGAAGATGAGTGCCTGAAACGGAAGTGTTGGAAATCTTGACCCATGCTCATTCATCCGCTTGTGGGGGGCACTTTAGTGGTCACAAGACGGGATATCGGTACTTACATGTGGGTTTTATTGGCCGACAATTTTCAAGGATGCATGTGAGTTTGCCCGGAACCGTGTAAATTGCCAAAAAATAGGAAGTATTTCGAAACAAGACCAGATGCCATTACAACCCATTTTGGTAGCTGAGATATTTGATGTATGGGGTATAGATTTTATGGGTCCTTTACCGAGTTCGAATGGGTTCTTGTATATTTTGGTCGCGGTGGACTATATCTCGAAATGGATTGAAGCCATACCAATAAGAACCAACGATCATTCGGTAGTATGCAAGTTCGTGCAATCAAATATTTTTGCTCGGTTTGGGACCCCGAGGGTTATAATCTGTGATGGTGGCTCGCATTTTAAGAATTTTAACTTAGGGAAATTGTTGAAGCGGTACAATGTGAATCATCGAGTCGCTACGTCGTATCATCCGCAAACGAGTGGACAAGTAGAAGTGTCCAACCGTCAAATCAAAGAAATTTTAATGAAGACGGTGCGAACGGATAGAAAAGATTGGTCAAGTAAGTTGGATGATGCATTGTGGGCATACCGAACGGCTTATAAAACTCCTATTGGTACAACTCCTTACCGGTTAGTGTATGGGAAAGGATGTCATTTACGGATGGAGTTAGCTCACCTAGCACATTGGGCGATTAAAACAGTGAATGCGGATTATGATGAAGCGGGTAGAATTCAGAAGCTACAGTTGAGCGAGATAGAAGAAATCCCAGATGAAGCGTATGAGTGTGCGGCGGCATATAAAGATAAGCTCAAAAAGGTGCACGATGTGAAGATTAGAAAACGAAATTTTGAAGTGGGTCAAAAGGTTTGGTTATACAACTCAAGGTTGAAGTTTTTTGTGGGAAAGTTGAAAAGTAAATGGATGGGTCCCTATGTAATCACAAGAGTGGGCAGGTTTGGAGATATAGATATTGAAGATGTTCATATGAACACGAAGCAAACGATGAATGGGCACCGACTCAAACCCTACTTGGAAGGAAATGATATCAAAAATCTCGAGCTTGACAAGGTGGGCTACATTTTACGGCCGTTGGATGCGGAATAAGTATAAGAGGCCCAGGTTTGGTAGTGTAAATATTTAGTTTTGTTAGTGGGACATTCTTATGAATTTCTCTACCATAGTGTTGAGGACAACACAGGTTTTTTTCGAGGGGGGTAGCATTATATTCATGTTTGTTAAAAAAAAAAATTTCAAACAAAAATGCCCAGATGCCACCGTAGGTTACGACCCCTGCCATAGCTTACGGTGTCCATTATATTTGCTTACGGTGCTAAGCTCTTGTCTTACGTTGTGTTAAAATCCGAGTGACCACTATAGCTTATGGTGACCACCGTAGCTTACGGTGGCCACTAGGCGTGGGTCCGCAATAAAAGAAAGAAAAAACGAGTTTTAATACAAACCACACATTTTCTACAAGAACCCTAGCCACACATTCATTCTTTCTTCTTCCTAAAACCCTTTCAAGAACACCACTTCAACACTTCACCATTTCACCATATCTTCACCAAATTGAGTGATTTTTGGGTCAATCTTGACTAGAATTTCACAAGGATTCTGAAATTGTGCTTGCATTTTGAAGAATCCAACGTTTTGGTGGTCGATTTTAGACATTTGGGTCTGAAAATTTTGGGTTCTTGGTGGGTTTTGATTAATCTTGACGTTCTTAGTATTTTTATCCTCTACAAAGAAAAGGTATGCATTTGCTTACATTATTGATGGTACCTTGTAGAATGGTAAGTGTATGTCACCTTTGATTACACACTTGCTTGTAGTTGTTATGGTGAGATGAACTTGATGGGTTTTGAATGGTTGTGGTTATAGAAGCTAACTCATATGGTAAAAACATGAGTTTTGGGCAGAATTTTTGCTACCTAGGGAAGAATTGTTCAATTTTTTTGCAAAATGATGAACATTATATTTGGCTTATATCCATAACCATAGTGATAAGCAAATGTGGGGATGTTGTGGGTTAATGAGAAGAGGAATAATTTGTGTTGTTTGTTATTGTGTCTTGTAGAAAATGGGTCGTAAAGGCAAGGAGAAAGTTGGATCCTCAAGTAATCCAACTCAATGAAAAAGGAGATTGGTTTTGGAAAGTGATGTAGAGAGGAACACGAAGAAGCACCAGAAAGGGGTCCGAAGCCGAAGTGGACATCCGGGCCCTTGCATGATCAACCATCTGAATTGCAAGCCGAGTTATTTAATGATCAAATAAACAAGTTAGCCTAACAGAAGGAGGCATTCATATGTGAAAAAGAGGTTAGAGAGGTGGAGTTTGGTCCGTTCAGGATTGCTGATAAATTCCGGACGTTAGGTTGGGAGGCTGCATTGAGGTTCTATGGTCATGATGGAACAAATTTGTATGATGCCGAAATTCAGGAATGGATGGCCACTTTATGACGTCCTCCATATAAGGATGCGTAAAAATGAAGCTGATTGGAATGATTAACTGTATTGATGTGGAGATGTCTTTGATTCATTGCGAAGGGTGGCTAAGTTTGATAGTAAACCTATGAATCAATACATGATTCCAAGATTGGAAGATTTGTACTTTGAGCCAGAAAAGCACCCAAGGTGGATTACAATGTTGGACCATTTGTTTTTACCTGGTACTACCCATGGGAAGCTTTACCGCAAGAATCTGAGGATTGAAGGGAAATTAATGTTGGCGATATGTTTACAGAATGTCATTCCACGGCGGGGTGACAAGGTTGAAGTGCGGCGTCCGAAAGTGCCGGTGTTATACACTTTGTTGACTGGGGCTCCATTGTTTTCATTCTGATTTCTATTGATGAATAATATTTGGATCAGTCGGAATAGTGATCAGCGGAAGATCATACCGCACTGTAGACTCATTACAGCGCTGTTGAAGATGTTTGGGCCTTTTTCGACTATTCAAGGTATCCTTATAAGCCAAATTGGGCTCATCAAGGAACAATGCAAGAGGTAATTGAGAGTCAATGTCCTTGTGTATTTGATAGTTGGAGTGGGTCCGAAAGGACATTTTTTGATCATCAAACATGGATGGGAGTAAGCATGGAACATGCTTTAAGGCACAATTTCGATCGTCAAGAATCATGGAATCGCACTCATGCATATGCTTTCGAACAGGAGATAAACAAACGGTATCTTGATGATTAGAACCGGCGCATGCACGCTGATTGGCATGCGGGGCGACCGGTTGTTATGGACCCACCACCGGTGGATTACTCGACATTGCCACCTTATGATGGTAGCATTTCATACCCCACGCCACCATTGCATCACTCACAGTGGGTGGATCCCCGGTACAGTCAGCAACATGATGCACGAAACAAGGAAGAGGTGAAGGCGGTAGTGGTAGTGGGAGCGGCGTGTTTGCATTTGGAGAGTTCTCAGAGATGATGGCGTCTATCTATGGGCCTCCTCAGCCACGATATTACTAGCCAGGTGGTGTTTCTCTTGTATATTATTGTAGACATTATTATGTTTTTGTTTATGGTTGGGCGGAAGGGTGGGGTATTGTGTTTGATATTTATGTCATGGGTTGTGGTATGGTTGGTGGTGTTTATAGGGTTTCATATATATAAAAAAAAGAAATATGGGATTTGAGAGTTGAGCTAAGAGTGAGGTTGAGGTAGTTTTAGTGATCGTTTCCTTCAAAGCCATACATTGGGGTCAATGTATCACAAGTGTGGGAATGGGGGAAATTTTGAGGATTTTGAATTTTTTAAACCAAGCGAAACAATTGTCAAATTTGAAAATTGAACATTACTCCGCATAACACATCGATAACCCTTTTATCCTTTCATGGTGAGTTTTTGGGCCACACATATATGATTATTAGAAATTATTTCTTTGGTTTGAGTGACAGTGTGTGATTGTGTTAATAGACATTGTTTAATATATGCTTGTCAAGACCTTCGTGTTACATGCTTATGAAGATGATAAGGGCATTTAGGTAGCCTCGTCTGGATGTGTGAGAGTGTGGATTAGGGTGGTTGGACCTCATACGATACAATATATGAGCTTGGTAGTGAGAAGGGCGGGGGTTTGGTCTTTAGTAGCCAAAATTGAGCTTAATGCCATTCATTTGTTACCCAAGCCTATTTCCTACAAAGTTTTACCTATTGATTCGACCCGGTTTAGGAGTTTTGGTATGTTTGATGTTTAATGTTTATGTCTATGTTTGTGTTTAAAAAAATATGAAAAATGAAATATAAAAAGAAAAAGAAGGAAGTGAAGTTATGTATATAGTTAGTGGTTTCTGTTTAGTTGTAATAATAGGTCCGGTTGACTCAATGAGCTACTATATATATTCCACCAATTCTTACCTTTTCACATAGCCCTGTTATAACCCGAAAGTCCTTTTGATTCGTAAGCATGTTAAGGATTTTGTAGGTGGAGATTTGATTATTACACAAGGTTACTGTCGCACAATCATGCACTTGCGTTGAGTGATCTAGCAAAATCTTGCTAGTAACTTTTTGTCACCGAGAGGAGAGTCATTGTGAGGTGTGTGTCATTTGGTATGATGGTAGATTAACAAATGGATGACATGTTTTTGTTTGGTTTACACTTTGATCACTTGTAGGCTTGGGAATGTTTTTGATGGTTGCTTGAGGCAAGCAACGTTTAAGTGTGGGGATGTGACAGGTGGTCCATTGGACAACCCTCAAGTACCTTAAAAAGATCAATATTCGGCACTTACTTGGGTTAATTATCGGAATGTGATAAGTACGGTGTATATGGCTTTGCAGGTACCGACGTGCATAAATAAGCGATTTTAATGTGCTTTGATGGGAGCTGGTACTTGGCCAAGAGAAGATGAAGACATAGAGAGTTGATAAGAAAACATGAGGAGAAAAACTGATGGCCACCGTAAGCTACAGCCCTGCCGTAGCTTATGGTGATATCTGAACGTTTCTTGTGCACCGTAAGCCAGAAGACTGATACCGTAAGAAGATGCTGACCACCGTAAGCTATGGTGGGCACCATAGCTTACGGTGGTGACCTGCGAGAAAAGTGTAACTGCCCTTTTAATGTCGGTTTTCAAGAGTCTTTTGGGTAATCAATCATTGGAGACGTTTTTCAGCAGTTCTAGAGACGAATTTGAGTGTGCTACTTGGTTTAAGAACAATTTCTATCATTTGTTTTGTGTTTGTGATTCGTATGAACATGGAATTTGATGGTGTGATGATTTGCATGACCATGAGTGGCTAAACTCATTGTGATCATCCTAGGTTGAAGGTTTGCTTGAAACATTTGTGTTTTTATCCATCTTTCTAGAATAATAGACTTGCTATGTTTGTAGTTTATTATGGTGTTTGAATGTTTGTTTGTAAGCTATTAATTTGATGTTTTGATCTAAGCCTAAATCGTACTTTCTTGGTGTCGTTGACAATCGAGATATCACGAGAGGGGTTAGGGTTGGATATTGGTTAATTGGTCATCAGGTAACAACCTCGCATTTTATAATCCGAGTACTTAGTTCCCTTTCATCACGAACAAACAATCATACATGAATCATGTCTATGTGATTCTTTCTAGTTGGATTTAAACATGAATGTTAATTGAAACTGGAAACCTAGGATGGTTACTTTCTCTTAATCTACTTTAACAACAAATATTTGAAATATAAGTTCTTTTGCTAAATTTAGCTTTAAAACCAAAACACTCAAAATCTTGAATTCATTTTCTTGCATTTTAGATAAACTAGTCATTTTAGTTTAAATTTTAGATAACACGTATTCCACAAACTCCCTGTGTTCGATACCCACTTACCACTAACTATTAGTAGTAATTGGATTAAATTTTCTTAAGACTATGACCTCACGTCAGTATTCATTGCTAGAGAGTTTGACAAACGAACAATCAAGCATGCTGCTTAAATGTCATTACTTCGTCTATTAACAAACATGGAAAGTTACAGACGAGTAAATAAACGGACAGGGTTCGCCTCAGTCACCCATCAACAACTTAAGACACAAAACCCAAGCTCCACTATATATAGGCCAATACGGCTCGCACAAGGAGTGGGGTTGCTTACTCGTACGAGTGGTGCTTCATACGGGTGACAAAGTGTCACTGGTAAGAGCCACAAAGGCTCACTCGTACTAGCCATCTTACAAACATAACAAACATATCTTTTGATAAATATAAGCCCTATTTACACGACTGACATATCCTAGACGTAGGCAATAGACATTGTGCATCAACAAAACCCTTCCAAAATTGGGATATCACCAAAATCTTTGGGAAATTTATCAGCCAAAGAACGTCTTAGATAAGATTGTGGTGTAAAACGTTGTTGAATATGGGATGTCAGCTGCTTTGGTGGTATTGGTTGTGGAGGTGTGATATGTTGTGGTGATAGAGGATGTGGTGGTGATTGAGGGGGAATAACACGCGTTTGTGATGGCTATTGTTCAACAATAGGTACAACTACTTCAACTTCAGGTGTTCTCTTTTTTCCATACTTCTTTCTCGCCTTCTTTGCAGCGGGAGAACAAGTAGTCTTTGCAACATCAGAAGCGTTACTCTTCGTATGTTTAGTTGGTTTCCTTGCAGGCTTAGTAACCATAATTTCATCATCAGCATTAGAAGCCATATAAGATTCATCATCATCCCCAAGAGCCCATTTCTTTTTCAATTCTACCTTTTTAGTTGCACCTTCTGCTTCTAGATCGACACAATCATCAGACGATTCTTCATCATCACCATCATTACCTTCAACCCTTGTAACTGGTTGTTTCTCTATGTTAGCAGTCGTGCTTTCAACATTCTCTCCATGTACTCTATCATGCTCAGAAGTAGTAGAATACACATCATCATGCACATTCTCTTCACCTTGCACCTCTACATTAACTGGCTCATTAACTTGTACTTCTTCAACTTCTGGTTCATCAACAAGTAATGTTCGTACAGTAGCACGCTTTCTCTTCTGAGTTGTTGTACTTGTGGTTCCAACAACTTGCTTCTTTGGAGTTCCTCGTCTTCATTTCTTAGTTTCTTCCTTTTCGTACCAACTACTTCTTTTTGGAATAAACCTTTCAAGACAAGCAACTTCATCCTTTTCGTCTCCACTCGTGTCTTTTCGCCATTTACCCTTTGGAGGTGCGGCATAGTCTTTATCCTTAATTGCTCCAAAGACTGGTTTTGCAATAGGTTCATCTGTCAGCTTCAAGTATAGATTCAATCGGACCAACATCTCTCTATCCACATGTTCTACACAAGCTCATCATCTTCTTCCTTTGCCAAGTTAGGGAACAGATCATCTAGCATCATCTTCAAAAATCTCGGATACTGCAGAAATTTCTCCCTTGTAAGTTCAACACCATTTGATAATAAATTAACTTCGTGAAGTTGTATGTTAAGTTCCGTACAAGAGTAGTGATCATACACATCTGATAATCGATAATGTCGTCAAACCCTCTGTTTCTATGATGGAGCGCGTGTATGATTAAGTGCACGAAGAGTTTGCAAGGCCTGCCAAGGTTTGCTTTCTTGAAAGTTGAGGCATTTACGTGACCTTCGTAACCCATGCGATAAAAACATCCTTTTACATTCTTTCTTGGTAGCCTGTTGGATCACCTTCTTTGTCTGTGAAGCCTAGCACTCTACGTATCAACTCCTTTGTGATTTTAACCTAAAACTCGTCATCACCGATCTTTATTGTAGAAATAATAGCTTTCATATTTTCTTCACTTCTAGCAGCCCCCCAAAACGTTCAATATGCGATTGGTAGGCTTTAAGTCGATGAGTTAATGCCTTTGTATCGGTAATCGTCCCATGAACTCTAATACATCTTTGAAAGGAATGATTTTTGGGATCTTATCGTCAAGAAGACAAAAAATATTATGAATAGGCTCGAACGATGTCTTCTTTTCCTAGAAACACAACGACATCAACACTTAGAAAATTTTCAACAAAAAATTACAAACACTTGGTTCGAGGTGCACTTGGTGCGGAATGCACATATGCGCTTCGTACAAAGTGTGTTTAAAACACTTTACATTTTTACCTTAGTCACTTCGTACGAAGGGCTTTTGGAAATTTTTTGCACCTTTCACTTCGTACGAAGTGGACATCCACTCACTCCGCACAAAATCATCAGTTATGAACACCAAACTTTTATCTTTTGTTTTTTGTGCAATTGATGGTTCCATTAGATACTACTAGTGCCGATTGACACATATATAAGTTCAATTTTAGATTTGACCGGTTCGTTTTCCGTAGATCTATGTTTAAAGGTCCGAGGTACCGAAATCGTTAAATTAATTGTTCAAATCATGGTTATCTACCTTAACCATTGTAAGAGGTTTGTAGATTAACCTCCCCAAGGTGTGTATAGGCCGTAGTTCGTTAAAAGATGCTCAAATTTGTAAGATCGTACTAACAGGCCCTCAACTCGCAGACAAACAGATTATGTGCACCTCGTACGAGTTGGCTCCTATTTATTCAACTTTTTTAGTATTTTATCAGTTTAACGACCCGTTTTGTTGATCGAGTCGAAGTTAATGACCTTGGTTAACCAATTTGTCTAGCATGTTCAAGTTTATGACCTTGGTTGAACACTATATGACCAAACTAATGCTTTTCCTCAATTTTAAGTTTTAAATTAATGAACGTTTCAACATTTCAGACCATTTTCTCATCCATATTAGCACCCAACCCGTAATCTTTCAGCTTTCATTCAACAACTGTTGCTATGGACTTTAAAGATCAACTTTCCATCATCGATAGTCGAAACTAAGATAGAAATAAAATCTTTTTGTATTTTCCAAAGTTTATGCTAAAACACACTAAAAATCTTTTTTGGTTTTTTGGAAATGAAATGTAAACTTTGTAACAACATATTTACAGACATATTTTTGTGAGTTTGTGTTAGAGGAACATGTCAGTTTTGAGACGTATCACTAGTACCGTTGATCTTTATAAAACTTTAAGTTCTAAACAGATTTACTTAGATTGTCAGTGTACTGATCTACTTAACTTCTACACATTTCTCAATTGTTTCAAGATACGTTAGGTATTTTTAGGAATATGACTTGACTCTGTTTCCCACCTCAGAATATACTCCCGTATGGAGATTCCCTAGATTTCATCTCACAGGTGAATATATCAAACTGATATATGTATCTGCGTGATGCGAGACCTTGAGAGCTTAGGTTAGTACTACCGTACAGACAAAGAGATGAAGGCGTGACTATAGGTGGTGTTGCAAATTTGGAATCTTTTGTACTACACTTGTCTTATCTTTCGAAAATTTCAATTTTGATGCAGCTTTAAGGCTTTTAATGCAAAAGTATTATACAAATTCTAAGCTATTGATGACACAAAATTAGAAGAACTTATATAATACCTTAGATATCAATTAGATATAAAGACCTAGGATCTCAGATTCTAGCATTCTCTCAAACGAAATTTCGGAGTACTAAGTCCATATATCGAGAGATGTGAAGCCACTAATTTATCAGTTATCCTTTTTAAGTTTATATCTCAAAAGCAATTTACTGTATCGGCGAATCCTACTGACACATCAATAGTAATACCTGTTTAACCACTTTTTATCATTACATTTCTTTAACATACTATGTTAATCCATTGATATACTATCATTTTCTCTTTTCATACAAAACCTCTTTTTATCTTTTTTTCATGTTTTTTTGTACTTTTTGAATTGCTAAATATTTTTGTATTTTCCATAACTATTTCTCCCCCTAAGATCAAAAACATATTTTTGGATTTTTTGTTTTTAAAGAAAGAAAATTTTAAAACTACTAATACACACCAATGAGGATTACATTAAGTCATCGTCCATCTTGAATTCAACCTCATTTTCATCCCCTGATGTCATATTTTTAAACCGTTTAGTTTCAAAAGCTTTCGAATTTTGCTCTATCAAAAGCTTTAGTGTAAAAATATGCCTTTTGGTCATCAGTGTGGATCTTTTCAATTCGAACCAACTTTTTCTCGTCGCAATGATGGATAAAGTGGTGTCGAATTTCTATATGTTTGGTTTTGAGTGTTGAACCAGATTCTTTGTTATATCAATGGTTGCCTTGTTATCTACCTATATAGGCATATCAAGAAATTGAAGTACGAAGTCTCTCATCTGTTGTATCCACAAGATTTGGGAACAACAACTAGATGTTGAAACATATTGAGCTTCACAAGTAGAGAGACCGACCGCGGTCTATTCTTGCATTGCCAAGTTACTAATCCAGTTCCGAAGAAATGGAAACCAGACATTGTAGATTTGGCATTAAGTTTGCAGCAATCGAAGTCAGAATTAGAATATCCGACAATATTGAAGTTATCGTCACATGGATACCACAAGCCGGTGCTTGGGCAACCCTTCAAATAGCGCATTATCCTTTTGACGATTAGTAAATGTGAATCCATGGGATTTGACTGAGTGCGTAAAGGCATGTTGGATACATGATATCTAGCCTCGAAGCAGTAAGATACATCAATGATCTAATCATAGAGCAATATAATGTTTCGTCGACTTTCACTCCATTTGTATCTTGACAAATACCATGATTGATGGCCAACGGGGTTGATGCTGGTGGTGTTCCCGACATGTCTAATTTCTCCAACACATCGTGAACATACTTCGTCTGATGGATAAAGATACCATCAGAAAACTGACCGACCATAAGTCCTAAGAAGAACTTCATCTCCCTCATTGCACTCATCTCGAATTTCTTTTTCATGACTTCTTCAAAGTCTTTACACAACGATTCATTTGTCGAACCAAAGATGATATGGTCCACATAGATTTGTATGATAATCAGATGCCCATCCATTTCTCTGGTAAAGATGAGACTGTCTACTTTTCATCTGGCGAAACCATTTCCTAGAAGGTGTTAAGAAAGCGTCTCGTACTAGGCTCGCGGGGCCTGGTGCAAACCATAGAGTGCCTCTAGTAGGTAAACCTTATCTTTGTGTATTGGTTCGACAAACCCCGGTGGTTGGCCGATATACACTTCCTCTTTAACTTTTTCATACAGAAAGGCGGATTTCACATCCAACTAGTACATTTGAAGCCCTTTCCATGACTCAAAGGCAAGGAATATGCGGATAGCTTCCAAACGTGCGACAGGAGCATAGACTTCTGTGTAGTCTATCCCCTCTTGTTGATGAAGTCCTTGGACTATGAGCCAAGCCTTGTTTCTGACTATAATCCCCCTATCATCTCGTTCGCACTTGAAAACTCACCGAGTACTGATTTTCTTATGGTCATCGGGTAGATCAACAAGCTTCCAGACTCCAAGCTTTTCAAATTGTAAAAACATCCATTGGATCCAGAATACGAATATCTTCATTAGTATAGGATCAGATGGCGGCTTCTTCTGTTTTATCTTCATAGAACTATTTCTTGAAATTAGTAAGAGTCACTGGTTGTTCTGGAGGAATCTTAACTCTTGTTTTAACTTTAGCAGGATCGATGACCCATGTGACTATGCCTTTACTGGTGATGGGATCCTTTGTTGTCTTTGAAAACTTTCTGCGAGGGCGTTGCGGCTTGGGTACAGTTACCCTCAATTGTATTCTCTTAAGATTAGTCTTTCAAAGTCAGCACCAATGCTACTGTAGGTTGGGTTTATCATATCTAGCCTTCCAAGCTCACGAATATCCCATCAAGGGAAGACTTTTCATATCTGCTCCAGTTTTGAAGTATTGAATGACTCCATCGCGTCTTTTTACTATGGACATCCCTTTTAAATTGCAATACTTCAAGCTGATTATCTTGTCACTGACTTCAGTCTTTTCAACAATGATAACTTGATAGAAGTTTGGAAGCTTTTCACTTTCCTTTTTGAACCATTCAAGATGTAGTGGAGTCACCTCATCACCATCTTCAGTTTATACAGAACTTCTTCCTGCAATCCCCATTCCACAAATCGAGCTGGCATTTCATCCTGATCCACCTCCTCTTCCTCACTTTCATTATCTTCAGTGACATTCACAGCTGATTCTAACCATCTCTTCTTTTTCTCAGCTTCTTCGACTTTCTTTAGCACATAACTCTCTGATCATTCTATACATCAAATCTTGTTTGTTCTGTAACATAAGCATGAAGCTCCCTATTTCTTTTTCTTTGTTCTCTCAGCTTCTCACGTATAACATTTGTGTTGCTCACTTGATGCTTTAGTAAGCATATTTGTTGAGTTGGACCTGTCCCAATATCTTTTGACAAGTTATCGTAAAGTTCTTGAAATGGACGAGGTCTGCGTGGAACTTGCTGAGGTATTGATTTTGTTAGTGGACTTTTTGAGGAACCTTCCCTTGTTTTCTTTCTTTTCTAGGGAGGTGACCTACTTGGAGCTTCTAGATAAACAATTAGTTGATCAATAAATTCATCCACTTGTTCCTGTTCGGATGTGACAGTCACTGGAGTCTCAGACTTTGTCATCTCACGCCTCTTTCTCTTTGCTTCTCTCTTTTCCCTTTCTTCAGCTTCATGTATGGCATGATTAGTCGGGGTGTCTTTCTTTTTCTTCGACGATTCCCCCTCTTTCGCAGGCTATTTTCCTTTATACTTTCTTGTCAACTATTCTTTCTCTTCTTTTTCTTCATCCGCTTCCTCTTCGGCGTCTGTTTGTCTCTTTCTTTTAACACCTTCCCGATATTTTTCGTATGCAGCTTTCACTAATGGAAATCTTTCCCCTATATACATCCACTGGTGAAGCATCACCCACTCTTGTGTTTTCAGTTATGTGATTTGTCGGCCCGTTGGTAACTGAAATTTATGCATGTCATTTTCGTGTGGGAGATTGGGATGTTGATCATTGATAAGAAGCTGTACAAATCGAGGATACATGGCCCGTCTTGAGGTGTTTGCATTATCAACCATATAGTAGAAAATTAGGCCACAAATGTTGAGCGGTTGCCTGGTGCATAATTTTAGCATAGCAGCGGACAATTCCAAATTCAAACCGTTGTAGCTTCCCTTTCTGTGGACTAAACTCATAGCAAACACATGAAGAATAAATCGCCAATCTTTGGTGAGACCTTTCCGTTTGATCTCATTCTTGTCACAAAAATCTCTAACATATCTCATTCCTCTGAATCCATCCAGAATATCATCTTTCTTTAATCGCAGTGGATCCTTGTGATCATCTCCGAGACTGAGCAATCTTCGCACACTATCTTCTGTTACAATGACTTTCTTATTCCGATCAGTTGCCGTGATCCTTTTGACCTCATTGATAGCTATGACTTTTGCTATTTTCAGAATTCTTCGATATGAATGGTATATATAGTTGGATCTGCTTGGACATCGTAACTTATCTTGCTTGAGTTTATCTAGTCTACCACGTCTTCAAAGTCTTTTGGCGGCGACTGTATTTTTCATGGTTGATTGTGCTTCGGTGTTTTATCCAATATTATCTCTTTCACCATTTCTGAAAACATGGAAACAAGCCAAGTTAGATCCGTGTTTCGAAATTAAGTATTTACAGACTATTTACATAATCATAAGTTCGCTAGATAAAAGCGTTGTATGGCTGTTAATTATGCTTGAGTAAAAATTATTTACGCTGACAAGATTAGATAAAAACGCTGAATGGAATAATGTTAATTTGGTTAAATACGCAGGTAACCGTGGTATTTACACCGATTAAACAAGTTAAAAAGCTAGTCCTTTATGCTGTGTTTTGATTGAGTTTTGGGCAATTACGCTGGTATCAGATCGCGTATTTAAGTCTCATTTCGAGACTACAGTCAGCATAGATATTTATCTACACTGATTGATCGGCGTATTTGTTAAATACGCCAATTGCTTGAATTCTCATTCAATACTTAAAAGTGCGATCCTTTGATTCATTTAAGTACGCTGTCTTCAACCATAATTATGCCATATTCAAATTTAAATCTGCTGGATTCAAAAGTTTCTTCATAAACTGTTTCAAAACCATTGAAATCTGATTCAAACAATCCCATTGATTGTCTATGCCCTGTAGACATTTTCTGCGATTATGGGAACTCAACAATCGACTCGAAAACATGAAAAATATACCGATATCAGACTCTAAGTTAATCGGCTTATGATGTTTTGAAGAAATTTATATTGATTGTTTGAACGTTGATCAGAATGAATGTAGGAGAAGATAAAGTGAACTATGCAGATTTTAAAAACATATATATATATATATACTAAAATACGCTAGAAAAATAATTACGCCGCTTCAGGTGTTTTGGAAGGTTTCTTCAAAGTTAAGAAGTCCAAACCAAATACGCTAGAAAATCTTAAACTTTCTCGAAAAATGTACTCTTTTTTAGCTAAGAATAGTGCAAAAACCAAAAGTAAGTTTAAGAAAATCAAAATTTTGCAATTTGGACACCAAAATTCATTTTTAGAACCATGAAGCTTCCTTTTTCACATTTTTATTTTAATTGAAATTCTGTGACTTTCCTTCAAAAGATCATACTGGCAACACTTGTCATTTTGTTTTATATAAGAAAATTTTGAATAATCGAGGCATAAGAAAAACTGTCAGTATGTTTTTCCTCTTAAATCTATGCATCCTTCTTTCAACATGCTTTCGGTGAGCTTTTTATCATGTTGTAGTAATATTGACAAAAATTACAATGGCCCCCACTCAAGTTCGACGGTTAGAATGTTGTGCCCGCGAGTCCCATGTCAGGACATACCCCCGCGATGAAGGTATGCACAAAGATTCCTCAGAGCGGGTGAGTATATTGACTTCATTCGTTTTATTTTTCAATGATAGACAATTGATCGTCAGGTCAGTACTTTCGTACAACAGAGAGACCAATGTCCAATGAGGGCTAAGGAAAATACCACAGACGGTACGACTTATGCACTTGAATGACTCTCAATGATAGCTTCTTCTGTGTAAGGTTTTGGCCACATTGGCTCTTTTGAAAAGATATCATCATTGTGTCATGGTCAGCATATATCTGGATGTAGTAGAAGAGCAATTATGATATCCCCGAATGATTAGTCAATTTAAACACCCGAAACTAAGACTTTGGCAATCTATCAATGCAAGATTTAAGACCGTTAAGCCATATGCCGCAACTTGTTACCCGCAAGTTGCACAACATTGTGGGTATCCGGAATTCTTGTGTAAGCATTAACTTTTGTCGCCTAATCGCAGTTTACGTGATGGTATTACTGAATCTACTAACACGTCTTTGCTTGGCACCCCGATTTTTCGTGCTTAGCATCTTGATTTTCCATTCTTTTTTTGTTTTAAAAATAAACAGAGTGTCAGCAGTTTTCTGTCATTTCTTAAGCAAGTGTCATCCGGAAGATCAAAACATTATGAATGCTCATTTTCTAGAAATCTTCCCCCTAAATTTTATTTTCGAATGTCCAATGCTTCAAAATGAAATTTAAATTTTGCACAAAATCATTTTGGAGGGCACAGTTTTAAGATACTCATTTATTTTGAAAAGCGGGGGTTTTTTTTAAAGAAACATGTAAGTCGATTATGAAGACGCAAGTTATTTCCACTCAAGAAAATTTATCATTTCCAACCAGGTTACCAACTGGTTGAAACGGGTTTTGTCAAAGGCTTTCGGGAAAATATTGGCTTTCTGTTACATAGTATCCACATGCACCACTTGAATGTATCCTTTCTCATGTGCATCTCGGATCGCATGAATGCGAATTTCAATGTGCTTTGTTCTGGAGTGACGGATTGGATTCTTCACAATTCCTAAACACGCCTCGTTGTCAATGAATATCAGAGTCTTCATGATGTTGATCCCGTAATCCAGCAACTGATTTTGTATCCAAAGGACTTGGGAGCAGCAACTGTAAGCCGCCATATATTCGGCTTGAGTAGTAGACGTGGAGACTGTCGTCTGCTTCTTGCATTGCCACGAAATGAGTCGATTTCCTAAGAATTGGCAACCTCCTGAAACTGACTTTCTATCAACCTTGCAACCTACATGATCACTGTCAGAATAAGCAATTAAATCAAAATTGATATCTTTAGGATACCACAATCCAAGCTTGGGTGTTCCTTTCAGATAGCAAAAAATTCGTTTGACTGCAGTTTCATGAGATTCTTTTAGATTCGTCTGAAATGGTGCACAAATGTAGATAACCCTCATAATGTTAGGCCTACTTGTGGTAAGATACATCAATGAGCCTATCATCGAGTGATAGAGGGTCTTGTTTGCTGGTTTTCCTTGAAGATCAGGAGTGAGTTCCGTTAGAGCTGCAAATGGTGTACTGGCGGTTTTGTAGTCGTTCATGCTGTACTTGCGAGAATATCCCTGATGTACTTTGCTTGATGAATGAGGATACCATCTTCTTGTTGCTTCACCTCCAATCCCAAGAAAAATGTGAGATCTCCTATCATACTCGTTTCGAACTTTGCCTTCATAACCGCTCGAACCCTTGCATAGAGCCTCATCGGTTGACCCAAAAATAATATCGTCTACATAAATCTGAACCACATCACACTATCACCGATCCTTTTCGTGAAGAGAATCATGTCGATTTTACCTCTTGTGTATCCACATTCCAAATGTATGTCGACAAAGTCTCATACCAGGCTCGAGGAGCTTGATGAAGACCATAGAGAGCTTTGTCAAGCTTATAGTATCGTTTAGGGAAATGTGGATCTTCAAAGCCCAGAGGCTGGCAAACATAGACTCCCTCTTCCACCTTCCCATATAGAAACGCAATCTTCACATCCATTTGAAACACTTTGAAGTTTTTGTACAAGGCATATGCCAAGTATATTCTAATAGCCTCCAAACGTGCTACCGGAGCAAAAACTTCTTCATAGTCAATCCCTTCCTCCTATCGAAAACCTTGAACGACCAATCATCCATAATCATCCATTTTTGTTACCGAATACCACTTAGTGCCAATAGGATACTTTCCATCTGGTAGATCAACGAGTTCCCAAACTTGAGCTTTCAAAACTGAGATAGCTCTTCCTACATTACTTGCACTCACCTAGAATCCTGAATAGCTTCTTCAATGTCATTTGGGATGGACTGTGAAAGAAACGCATCATACAATCCTTTCTTGATGGTACATGTTTGTCCGCGAGTTTGTACTCTATCTTCCACATTACCAATGACATTTTCAATGGGATGATTTCGATTTGTCTTGTAACCTGTGTTGGTGTGGGTCTCAATTTGTTGAGGTAGATTGGTGAAATGTTCATCCACATAGATAATTGGAGGACTGTCTTCTTTAGTTGGTTCATCCACATTCGGTTGTGAAGAAAAAGTATCATTTGGAGATGCATTCTCAGCCGAAGTGTCACCATTAACTTCTTCAACAGGAAGAATTGGATCGGCTAAAACTGTGGTGAAGTGAGTTGTGAAAGGGGTGAGGCCGATGTCTGAAGGATAAGAAAATGGTTCTATAGGGATCGGATCTGTAGGATCAGTTTCAAAGAGTGTTTTCAGGAATGTTGAAAGTGTTGAAAACAACAACTACATCTTAAAACCAATTTGGAGAAATTCCAGTGTTGATGGAGTTTCCTCCTTGAAAGTCGACATAGTATGATTCAAGCATTATCTTGGTTCATTTATTGTAAAAACGATACGCCTTCTGAGTAGATGAGTATCCCATGAAGTAGCACACATCACCAACTGCTTCAAACTTGTTAAGATTGTCTTCAGTGTTGAGGAGTGTACAAGAACATCCAAACGGTCTAAAGAAATCTATCAGAGGCATCCTTTTGGAAAAATGTTCATAGGCGGTTTTTCCATGAGGTTTAACGCTGAGAACTCGATTCAAAACATAGCATGCTGTGTTGACTGCTTCTGCGCAGAAGATGATATGAAGCTTGGAGTCTACGAGCATAGTTCGAGCAGCTTCAATGAGTGTTCTATTTTTCGGTACTGCTACGTCATTTTTCTAAGGAGTTCTTGCTGCACTATACAAAAGGCGTATTCCCTTTTCTTCGCAAAAAGGAGATAAATGGTTTATTTTTGAATTCTAATCCATTGTCACTTCTGACTGATTTAACCTTCAGCATGATCACATTTTCGATCATGCAAAATGAAGTTCTTGAGAGTTGAGGCAGTCTCGCTTTTGGCTTCAAGAAAATATTTTTAGGAATGTCGAAAGTGTTGAAAACAACAACTACATCTTAAAACCAATTTGGAGAAATTCTAGTGTTGGTGGAGTTTCCTCCTTGAAAGTCGACATAGTATGATTCAAGCATTATCTTGGTTCATTTATTGTAAACACGATACGCCTTCTGAGTAGATGAGTATCCCATGAAGTAGCACACATCACCAACTGCTTCAAACTTGTTAAGATTGTCTTCAGTGTTGAGGAGTGTACAAGAACATCCAAACGGTCTAAAGAAATCTATCAGAGGCATCCTTTTGAAAAAATGTTCATAGGTGGTTTTTCCATGAGGTTTAATGATGAGAACTTGATTCAAAACATAGCATGCTGTGTTGACTGCTTCTGTGCAGAAGATGATATGAAGCTTGGAGTCTACGAGCATAGTTCGAGCAGCTTCAATGAGTGTTCTATTTTTCCGTACTGCTACGTCATTTTGCTAAGGAGTTATTGTTGCACTATACAAAAGGCGTATTCCCTTTTCTTCGCAAAAAGGAGATAAATGGTTTATTTTTTAATTCTGATCCATTGTCACTTCTGACTGATTTAACCTTCAGCATGATCACATTTTCGATCATGCAAAATGAAGTTCTTGAGAGTTGAGCAGTCTCGCTTTTGGCTTCAAGAAAATATATCGAATAAAATCGGGAGAAGTCATCTGTAATCACCAAGCAGTAGGATCTTTGAGCCAGACTTTTAACACTAATGCACCGAAAAGATCCATATGCAGCAATTGCAATGGAGCGGGTATCGTATTCACTGCTTTGGATTTGTGTGGCCTTTTGTGTTGCTTACCTTGGGCGTATGCGATACATTTTTCTTAAAATGGAAATTCTTTTATGGGTAAACCACTCACTAAATTTAACTTGGAGAGTTTATTCATATTTTTGAAGTTCACATGCCCCAACCACCTGTGCCAAATCAGTAATTCTGATTCTGACACTTTTGAGATTAGACACGTCATATGCTTAATGGATTTTGCGTTTTTCATATTGAAAACGTAGGTGTTGTTTTGACGAGGAGCTGTGAGCATAATCATTTCGGCAGGAACGGAGTATTCGGGCTTAAGAAATAGACATTCCACATCGTTGAACAGCACTGATATTCCTTTATCCCAGACTTATGATACATTCATGAGATTGTAACACAATTCTTTTTTATAATTGACGTTCTCCAATGTAAGTGCTCCAGATACGATGTCTCCCATTCCAACAATTTTCCCTCCCTTTTTATCTCCAGCAAAAGATACGAAGTCGCCGTCGATGATTCGAAAGTTCTTCAGTAGCTCCTTCAATCTGGTTATATGCCTTGAGCATCCATTATCCACGTGCTAAATGTATTCCATGAGTATTCGAAGCCATTTTTGCAATTTATTCTGTTATACAACAACAGACAAAAATATATATAAGTTAGTTAGTTTTTAGAACTCAGACTTGTTTCAAGTTTAATCTATTGTGATTTTTAACAAGAATATTTTCTTTTCTTTTCCAAGAACATGTTGAATTAACTATGTATTTGACCGATTTCTTAAATTATCAAATTGCACGGTGAAACTTTTGAACAAATATTGTTTAGGTTTAGAAATTTTCTTGCTCTTGTAATGTTTCGCAGTATGTCCTAAATGACCACAGCGAAAACATTGCTTGCAATTTGCTCTTTTCTTTTTGGTGGACGCCACGTGTGAAGATGATGTATGTGATGAGAGTCTAGAGCTGCTTGAAGCATTGTCTGACGATGCAGTGTAGCTTGAACTTTCGACTTTCTTCACTTTCTTGTCAAGACGATTTTCATCCTTCATGCAATCTTCATCATTCTCGCTATCCGATGAAGAAGATGATTCTTGATTTTCAATTGAATCGTTTGATTCCTGATCTTTGCTTGAAGTTTCTTCACCACTTTCCGAAGTTGTTGTGTTCAAGTCTTCACTGCTGCAGACTTGCGTTGATTCTTTATCAGACTCTGATGTACCTGTACATGATGGAACAAACTCGGGAATTTCCTCTGTAAGGAACTTTCCAAATCTGTTTTTCTTTAATTCTGGAACAAATACATGGGATTCAGGCACAACATTTTCATCACAAAAAGCAGAATTTAAGTCATGACATTCAACCCCTACATTCTCGTGGTTGTGGGTCTTAAATGTAGGGACATGGCCATTACAGTCATCCCGAATATTAAATTTAGGCACATAGCCGTTACAGTCATTTATCCTAGTCAAACTATTACAGTTATCCCGAATAGAAGTACTGTTTTTCTTGTTACAATTCCAGGCGAACCAGTTAACGGTGGAATAATTGTCACCCGAATATCCTATCCCTATTTTCGATCCTCCACAATCATCATCCTCATCACACACATCTTCTTTACGCTCAAACACATCTGCATTAGTTTCAGAAATGTTAGTAATTTTGTCATTTTCGTAAGAGATATTTTGAGCAAAAAGATCATTTTTATCAATTAAATCATTATTAGGATGAGGTGATGGCATAGGTACATAGTTTTTATTGTGCGGAGAAGGAAAGATTTTTCTTTCATTTCCGAGCTTATCCTTGTATCCAATCCCATCCTTCACGAATGTTGGTCGTTGGCAATTTTCAATATCAACCATTGCCTTTTGGCTAATTTTCCATTTATCGATTGTGATTTGCAATTTATTATGTTCATTTTGAGATTTTTCTAATCTTTTCAGTTAAATCATTTATGATAACATCTTTTCTAAAAACGAATTCTTTTAACGTCTACATGTCAGCCAAAGTTTAGTTCAATTTTCTCTGATATGCAGCTTCGTTTTCTTTCAGTTCTTTGTTAAATTTCAAAACCTTTTCTTTTTTCTCTAATCAGGTCACGGTTGAGTGATTTATAATGTGCCACGACATTCAAACATGGCTGGGAGCATAGTTTTGCTTTAAATTCATACGGTATGCTGTTTACGAAATCCTTATCCTCTTTTCTTTTGTAGATTCAGCTTTCATGGCGGCTGTAGAAGTTCCAGCTTTCTCATTCTTGATGTCGCTATTTGCTTCTTGGGCTGTCTTCTTCGGTTCGGTCTTCTCACCTTCTTTCTTTCTGTTATCTGTTGATGGTTCAGTAGGAGCGATTATGGTTTTCCAACCTTTATCTATAACTTTGTCACCCTTGGAAATTCCTGCAGCTTGTTTCTCAACGCAATTTGATGAAGACTTGACTAATGCAGTAGAGATTTTAGCCATAAGAGCCTTGTTGACTTCTTCCTTTGCCTCCCATTCATAATCTTCTACCACCAGTGCCTTCGGGGTGTTATCAGTAACATTCTCATTTCCCTCAATAGCTATTGGCCTTCTTGCTGGAACAATCTTAGCATTTTCATTTTTCAACAGCGGGCAATCTCTCTTGAAGTAACCCAAATTCTTGTAGTTGTAGCATCGCGATTTTGACTTGTCGAAACCAGCTTTTCTGAGAAACAATCTCTTTCCTGTCTTGTCTTGAAACTCTTTTTAGCTTTAAGGTGATCACAGCCATCTGCCATTTGAGATCCATTTCTTCCATATCATCTGGATCAACTTGGTACATGTCTTCAGTTGAAAGAATATCCCATTTCAGTTCACCCGACATAAGAGCCTCATAGCTGCTGAGGAAGGTTTTAAATAGTGCAACATGTTCAGTCGAGACGTTTAGTGTTGCAGTGCCTCTGATCATAGTAGCTTTCTCGTTGGATTATGAGCCTTAGCAGAGTTTGCAGAAGAGTTAAAAAAGATGCACCTGCACTTTGAGAGCTTGAAATTCGAGACACTGTGGGGGCAACGAATGCCATGTTCTTGGGCATAATAGCACCAGCGGATTGAGCAGATTTTTGTTGTGAGTATCCTCTTTGGTTCATCTCTCTTTTGAGCACGTCCATTTCGAAAGCCTTCAGAGTGTTGATCAATTCCGAAAGGGTAACTGGAGTCGTAATGGTTAGGAAGGTTCTTTTGATCATCATGGACAGTAGGATCCATTCTTTTAGAAGAGAGTCCAAAAGCTTTTTGATTGAAGCATAGTTGGCAATGGGATTACCGACTATCTTCATTTTTGTTAGCACATTCAAAAAGCGGCTAATATGATCTGACAAACTTTCACCTCGAACACTTCCAAACATGTCGTATTCTTTCTGAACCATATCTCTCTTGTTATCCATTAGTTCTTCGTTGCCTTCGTAGTGATCGATAAGAGCCAACCAATTCATGAGCCGAGGTGTATTCCTCAAACAAGTTGTTGTCATCCTTTGATAGAGCCATTGTTAGAACAGCGTGAGCCTTACTGCCGCGTTGGATGAGTGTCCTATCTTCAACAGTGAGGTTGAAGGATCTTTATTGATTGTACGAACATCGTCATGAATTATCATAGGAACATGGGGTGCTACAATGACATACATCTATTGAGTATAGTCTATATACTCAAAGAATGCTTTGATTCGATTTTCCAGCTATTGAAATCTTCATATCCTTTCAACTTAGGAGGAGTAGTTGTAGTTTCAGTTTCAAGTTAGGCTTGAGCGATGGGATTCAGTTGATTAAGTGACATTTTGGTTTGAATTCAAGTTCAAAGTTTTGATCAGGGATTAATTATGCTGGTTTTTAAGTTACTGTGCTTAAAATCGCTGGTGAAGATACCAGTGAGCAAATACGCTGAATATAGTAATTATGTTGATGATTCTTGGCTTCTTGGACCGGCGACAATAGCTAAATCTGCTGGAACAGAAAAAAACGTGAGTTTGGTTAAATATGCTGATCACTATGATAAAACACGCTGATGAGGATCTTTATCACTGACTTCGAGGTCGTCTTCGATTAAATACGCTGACACTATTTCACTGAGAATCAACAAATGCACCGGCATATTGCCAGCATATTTGTTAATTACGCGATCGTCAAACTAAATACGCTCTATTCAAATTTATCTACACTGACTTCAAATTTAAATATGCCCAGCAGAGTTTAAGTACGAACAAAAACCCTCTAATCACCCTAAAACAACTCAAAATCCATGTTTCTTTGTACCAAAATGACCGAAATGTTCACCAAAACACTGATTAACAACAACCCAATGATTAAACACACCAGATCAAGCCATTTTAAGCCCAAAATTTGAAAAACCTTTGAAAACTTTTGAAAAACCTTCAAAACTTAAAGAATCTTAACAAAAACTCAAACAATCAAGAGTACCAAGGCTCTGATACCAAATTATGAGCCCCAAAACAAATTCGGATCACGGTGGTTTGATTGTTATCACTCAAACAACTATAGATTAGTAGCTTGAATGTGTAGAAGTTAAGAAAAACCAAAAGATGAAGATTCTTGTATGGATCAAATAACAAGTGTTGTATATGGAATCCCAATTGATATAATCACTAAAAGCACCTGGATGTCCGGATTTAGCACAAGAACAATAATCACAACACAAGAAAAATCACCAAAACTTGTCCAAGAACCTTGGACAAGGGTTTTCTTTGATCACATATATATACACAGTCTGACTAACCAACGTATTTAATAAATATGCTGGGTTCTTAAATACACCGCCAGGGACATTTCCCTATGTTACATTTTCAACCCCTAAACTTTCTAGAATACAATAAACTATACAAAACCATCCAAAACCTACTAAAACCAAGTACCAACGATCTCAAAAGTTCCAACAGAGAATGATAGCAGGACATGCCACAAATGCCGCAAATGCCACAATGTCAGGCACATTTCACAATGATGTTCTCAAAATAACCCAAAACCTACTTATAGTGTGAAAAGGTCTACAGAAGATGTGAAACAAAAAGCCCTCGAGTTTATACCAAAACAGATTTTAAAGAGATATAACGAATCCAACAAAGATGTGAAACCAACACCTTTCAGTGATTCAAAATTTGAAATTGGTTAATCGTTAACTAAGAACGAACAAAAGGTTTGAAATTCTATCCCAAAAAGACATTTTTGAAAACACAAACTTGGGTGGTTAAATCTAAACCATCTTTTGCAGAAGCAAAAACAACACATGTTCCAACAAAATCGGAAGTTAAACCTGAGTCAATGATTGGATAGGATGTTGGAGCCAAAGATGAAGTTAAAAATGTACCAAAGTTAGATATCCCAAACCCACCCAAGACCGAGAAGGCTTGGGTATCACTGTTTAAGTAACTGCTTAATTACATGTGAAGGGGCTCCTGAGGTAAATCATTTCTAAAAGGAAAGTGGAGCTTCTCGACATGTGACATGAATGCTAGGCTTGCTTTATGATGTTAAATCGATACGTTGAGGTTATGTAGGGTTTACGGGTACTCAAGTAGGAAGAATAATGGGAGAGGGAATACTCACGAATGGTGTGGTATCTTTTGACAAAGTCAACTATATCGCCGAATTAGAGAATAACTTCCTAAGCATTTCACAGATTTGCAATAAGAAGTTTACAACTCACTTTACGGATAAAGAATGCCTAATTCTGAAGCCGGGATTCAAAATTCCTAAGGAGTGGATCTTCATGCGTGGTCCACTAGAAAATGATCTCTATGTCCTGACATGAGTGCCGCATCCACTAGTACAAAATCGGCTCAATGTTTTGTATCAAAGGCTACAGAAAAGGAATCAATCCTATGGCATCAGAAGATGGGGCATTTCCATTTACTGAAGATGAATTATCTAGTGCACAACAATCTGGTGGAGGATGTGAATCTTAAGAGTTTCCACTTGAGTGATGATTGTATCAGCTATAAAAAGGAAAGCAACACAAGAAATCTCACCCAAGAAAACTCCTGAACTCTATCAAGCTACCATTGGAGAGGTTACATATGGATCTGTTTAGGCTAGTAAATGTCAAAAGCATATCTGGTGATCTATATTGCCTTGTTGTGACTGACGACTACTCAAGATTTTCATGGGTTATATTTCTAGAAAGCAAGGAGGAGACTTTGAAAATCTGAAGATTCTTTTCAGAAAGTTGGAGAATTTGTACCATTTACCGATAAGAAGGATTCGTAGCGACAATGGTACTAAATTCAATAACTAAAGAATAGAATAGTTTTGCAACACCAAAGGAATACTTCATGAATTCAACGTGCCTATAATCCACAATAGAATGAGTCGCTGAACGAAAGAATCAAACTCTTATTAAAAAAACAAGCACAATGCTCGCAGATTCTAAATTACCTGTCAGTTTTTGGAGCGAAGTAGTTGCCTTTGCTTGTTACACCCTTAATCGAGTTTTAATAGTTAATGCTCATAAGAAGACATGCTTTGAGTTTCTTAGTTAGCAAAAACCCAATTTGGAGTTTTTAGAACCGTTTGGATCTTCATGCACAATTATTGACCCAGATGGTAAATTCGGAGCTAAGTCTCTAAAGGGGTTTTTCGTGGGGTATGTTAGTCCTTTGAGAAGAGTATTTTTACCTAGCATAAACCGGGTTATTCTTGCTCAACATGTTGACTGCTAGAGATACACGTCACCAACACAGAAGCCAAGTGATCCTTGGTTGTTTAACTATGAGGGTTTGGGGAAATCTTTTGAACTACCAGAAGAACCTACTGAAGAGGAGCTTCTATTGCTATATCAACAACAACAATCGTCTTCTCAAGAGCAAATTCCAAGACTAATAGTGATTTCACAATCACAACTTGGCATAAACGATTCTGAAGCAGGTCTGAGCAACACACAACAAGAACCCGTAGTCGAACCAAATATAAACAGCACAACACCCGCTTTTGATAAATCAGATGATTCTGATTCTGATAGCGAGCCAACATATGATAATGGAGGATCTAGTTCCTATGAAGGCTTAGAGCAGATTACCAGTTTACTTAATCAATCCGCGGGTCCTATCAATCAAAATGAAGCTTCAACGAGTAATCAGGTTGCTGAACAGAATATTACGAATCTGGAGAATGAAGTGTGTGCCTCTAATGAAGTGATGGCGAGGATGATGCCATACCATCCTTCGGAGAACATAATTGGAGAGTTACAGGCTGGAGTAAAAATGAGAAATTATATCAATAAGGATCTAGTTGAAAAAATTGCACCTATTCAAGTAAAAATCTTATATAGCTGTTTTATTTCACAGGTTGAGCCTAAAAGAAAAGAAGCACTTAAATAAGAAAGCTAGGTAAACGCAATGCAGGAAGAGCTGCAACAGTTTGAGAAACTTGGAGTCTAGAAGCTTCGTCAATCTACCTGATAATCATTAGTTAATCAGTACTGGGTAGGTCTTCAAATGTAAGAGAGACGATAGGAGAGTCATCGTATGCAATAAATCTCGTGAAAGGTTTTCCAAGGTTTTCATCAGCAAGAGGGCATTATTATATAGAGGTCTATGCTCCTGTGGCACGACTAGAAGCCATCCACATATTCCTGGTCATATCGTCATGGAAAGATTTTAAGGTGTACTCGCTTGATGTTAAGTCTGCTTTCCTATACGGCAAGGTGAAAGAGGAAGTGTATGTCGGCTAACCACCGGGGTTTGTCGATACAGTGCATAAAGAAAAGGTTTACTTACTACATAAGGTGTTGTATGGTTTGCACCAAGCCTCGAGAGCCTGGTATGAGACACTCTCTCAACACCTGTCGAGCAACGGTTTTATCAGAGGCACTGTTTGTCACACCCGTTCATAGGCAGAAGCGCGTGGTGTGAACTTGATTAGTTTTCATCGCATATGATATAAGTAAAAAAATGTATGATAAAAAACAAACCGATGTTCATCCATTTACATAATTAAGAGATACACATCATAAATTGATCAAACTACAAGACAACATAAGTTATAAGTTTTTATCTAGTTCAACATAGTTTTAAAATGCAAAGGCTTTGCATCCTATATCTCATTGAAGATGAGATATATGGATCAAACCCTTTCAAAAGGATGACATCGTAACATGATAACCCAAAAGCTTCTTGAGAACCGACTACCCAACATCCATTCAATTTCCTGAAATACATGTAAGTTTGAAAACATCAACAAAAGTTGGCGATTTCGTGCGTTTGAGTTCATAACAAATGATCTTAAAAACATTTGAGAGTTCGAATATAAAAATGTGGTATGTAAAGTGTCAATGAACTTATGATCATTAATGTTTTACAAGGACATTAATATGTGTGACGACATCAGGAAGCACTCAACCCTAGACGATTTCAATCTGGTCCACTCGGCTGGGGCAACAAAAGCACTACATGCGGCAACACAAGGACCCATGAGTGAGGCTCGCCTACACCCGATTGTTCTACCACTCTTGTTCCATGGTCTTATAAAAGATTAATGGTGCTTAAGAGAGACCCTTGTCTCACATGATCTAATATTTCATTCCATAGCTAAAGTATACCATTGAAAACATGGATATCCCCCGAGAGTTATAAAACTGAAAACGGTTAAGAGAAAAAGGGGACATGAAGGCTCAGAGCAGCACCCACTTTTGATCAATCCAATGATTCTGATTCTGATTGCGAGCCAACATATGATAATGGAGGATCTAGTTTCGATGAAGGCTCAAAGTAGATCACAAGTTTACTTAATCAATCTGCGGGTCGTAGTAATCAGAATAAAGCTTCAACAAGTAATCAGGTTGCTGAACAAAACATTACAAATCTGGAGAATGAAGTGATTTTTTCTAATGAGCTGATGCCGAGGACGTTGTCATATCACCCTTCAGACAACATTATTGGAGAGTTTTTGGCTGGAGTAAAAACGAGAAATTAGATCAATAATGATTTAAGTTGTTATATACTAAAATTGCACCTATTCAAGAAAAATTCTTATATAATTGTTTTATTTCACAGGTTGAGCCTGAAACGTACAAAGAAGCGCTTACCAAAAAAAGTTGGGTAAATGCAATGTAGGAAGAGTTGCAACAATTTGACAAACTTGGAGTTTGGAAGCTTGTAGATCTACCAGATAATCACGAATCAATTAATGCTAGGTGGGTCTTCAAGTGTAAGAGAGACGATAGAGGAATTATCATACACAATAAAGCTCGACTGGTTGTCCAAGGTTTTCATCAACAGGAGGGTATTGATTACACTGAGGTCTACGCTCCTGCCACTCGATTAGAAGCAATCCGCATATTCCTGGCCTTTGTGTCATGTAAAGGTTTTAAGGTGTACCAACTTGATGATAAATTCGCTTTCTTATACGGCAAGGTGAAAGAGGAAGTGATGTCGGCAAAACACCAGGGTTTGTCGATCCAGTGCATAAAGAAAAGGTCTATTTAATAGATAAGGCATTGTATGGTCTACACCAAGCCTCGAAAGCCTTATATGAGACACTCTCTCAACATCTGTTGAGCAATGGTTTTATCAGAGACAATGTGATAACACTCTCTTCACAAGGGAAGTGAACGGACACTTGTTGAGAGTACAAATCTATGCGGATGACATCTTCTTTGGTTCTACAAATGACAAATTATGCAAAGAATTTGAGGAGGTCATGAAAAAGAAATTTGAAATGAGTTCAATGGGAGAATGAAGTTCTTCTTGGGACATCAGGTCGATTAGTTTCCTAATCGTATCTTCATCCATCAGATGTAGTACACTCACGATGTCCTGGACAAATTCAATATGTCAGCATCATCATCGTTATCTACTCCCTTGGCACTTAATCATGGCATAGAACCAGACATACAAGGAGTGAGACCTTGTACAGATCGATGATTAGGTCATTAATGTACCTTACAGCTTCAAGGCCGAATAACACGTATCCAACTTGCCTTTGCGCTCGATATCAATCAAATCCACGAGTGTCACACTTGGAGATCGTCAAGCGGATTTTCAGATACCTGAAGGGTTGCCTAAGCACCGGCTTGTGGTATCCGCGAAACGATGATTTTAACCTTGATGATTCTTACTAAAATTTTAGATGCTGCAAATTAAATGCTAAATCTACAACTGCCGGTTACTAGTTCATCGGAACATGCTTAGTAACGTGGCAATGCAAGAAGCAAACCACGGTCACTCTATCTACTTGCAAAGTAGAATATGTTTTAGCTTCCAGTTGTTGTTCCCTAATCTTGTGGATAGAAAAACAGATGAGAGACTATGGCTTTTAGTGTCTTGATATCCGTATATATGTAGATAACAAGGCAGCCATCGATATAACTAAAAACCCGGTTTAACACTCTAAAACTAAACATATGAAATTCGACACCACTTTATTCATGCTTGCCACGAGAAAAAGTTGGTTAGAATTGAAAAGATCAACATTGATGAACAAAAGGCAAATTTTAGGCCAAGGCTTTTAATAAAGCTACAAGATATCTTTTGAAACTTAATGGGTTGAAAAATCTAACATCAGGGGGGATTTTAGAGGATGTTGAATTCAAGGGGGACGCCGAGTTGACGTGATTCTCATCGGTTTAGTCATGTTTTTAGAATTTCTTTCTTTAAAAATAAAAATCCAAAATTATGTTTATTATTTTACGGGAGAAATGTTGTGGAAAATACAAAAACATATAAAAATTAAAAAATGTATAAAAACATTAAAAAGACAAAAAGAGTTTTCGTGTGAAAAGAGGAAATGATAGTTTTCGTGCTAAATAAATGTTGTGTAAAATGTTTAAAAAGGTCTCACTGATGATGTGCAAGCTGGCTTTGCACATTCAGAAGATTGTTTCTGAGATATAAACATAAGGAAAAACTTCTTAATTAGTGGTTTAACATTCTTTCAGATATATGGTCTTAGTACACCAAAATTTCATTTGAGAGATTGCCGGATTATGAGATACTAGGTCTTTATAGATAATTGATATCTGGGGTATTATAGAAGTTCTTCTGGTTTTGCGTCAGCAATGGCCAAGAACATGTAGAATACTTTTACTTTAAAAGCCTGAAACTACAGCAAATTGTAAGTATCTAATGATCCAACAATTATAGTCAAAAGATTCTAAATTGGAACACTACTTTTAAGTCGAGTCTTCATCTCATTGTATGTACGTTGGTACTACCTGAGCTCTCAAGGTCTTACATAACCCACATACAGATATAAGTTAGATATATTCACATGTAAGCTGAAATCTATGGTATCTTGATACTGGAGCATATCTTGAAGCAATTGAGAAATGTCTAAAGGTGGGAAACACGTTAAGTCAAATTCTTAAAATTACCTAACATATTTTGAAGCAATTGAGAAATGTCTAAAGGTTTAAGTGGACCAGTATACCGACAATCTAAGTGAATTTGATTAATCTTAAGGTCTAATCAATGTCAACGGTACTGGTGGTTTGTCTCAGAAACTTTTATGATCCTATAACACAAGCTCACAAAAATATGTCTATAAATATGTTTGTACATAGTTATTGTATTTCTTTTTAGAAAATCCATAAAAGATTTTAAGTGTGTTTTAGCATAAAGTTTGGAAAAATCAAAGAGATTTTATTTCTATCTTGATTTCGACTGCCGATGATGGAAAACAGATCTTTAATGTCCATAGATGTTGTATGCTGAGAAAATCTGGAGGACAACTGGTTGGGGCTTATCTAAAATGAGAGAATGTTTCGAAATTATCAAAAGTTCATTAATATGAAACTTAACATTTCCTGAAAACGTCAGTTTATTCATAAAGTGTTCAACCAAGGTCACTAACTTGGACTTGATAGACAAATCAGTTAACTAGGGTCATTAACTTGCATTTTGTCAACTGAGTGGGTCGTTAAAACTGTTAAAAAGTTCGGGAAGGTTAAGATTTAAAAAATTTTAAACCATTCGCACGAACTGGATACTACTTCGCACGAAGTAGGTCATTTCGTATGAAGTAGGTCATTTCGTACGAAGTACATCTGGTCTATAAATAGAACCCAGTTTGCACGAAGTGATCATAACTGCTTCGTACGAACTGAGTGCACATTTGAGCGATTTGAGTATTTTGTGCGAATTTAAACGAAGTGATGCCTAATTTGACATTGGAGATGTTGATTTACACACATCTTACAATGGTGAAAGTATGGGACTGCGAATTGAATGAGATAGATTATCGGACTCGCTTGAACAACATAGCCTATCTTGCTTCTGGATAGCCAATCCATCATGTCATCAAAATCGTCTTCTTACAGAACTAGTGTGTTTGGTTGATTGTGCTTCTTTGTTCCATCCCATCCTATTTGTTTTGCCATTTCCGAAACATGGAAACGAGCCAAGTGAGATATGGGTTCCGAGACGTAACTATTAAGTTAGATTTATATTTACAAAAATACCGAAAATTAAATTAAATTAAAATAAAAAAATTATGCTATTAAAACGGCAAATAAGTCATTAAATATTTACGCCGACAACTTTTAGATAAAAACGCTAATATATATAAAGGTCCTATTCAATTGCGTCGGTTATATAGGGTTATTTATGCTGACTATGGGTCCCGTAATAAGATACGCCGCCTCTTTCAAAAATTTGAAGGATTCTTCAATTCTAAGAAATCCAAACTAAATATGCTCCAAAATTTTAAACTTTCTTCAAAACGTGCCCTTTTTGTTAAAATTTTATGCAAAATAAAAACTAACTAGTGAAAAACAAAATTTGGTAATTTGGACACCGAGTTCGTTTTTTGAACAGACGGATTTCCTTTTTCACAATTTTCTTTTGTGTGACACTCCTTGACATTCTTGCAAAAGATCATACTTACAACACTTGTCAGTTTATTATTATTATTAATATGCCCGACTTTGTTACATCTGTAACACATCCTGCTGTCATTTCAAACAGAGGAATCCAAATCCTGTTTTCCACTCTCCTTTTCCTTTTTAAATTTATCATTGGATTGTTTACCAATGCTCTCTATTTCTTTTTCAGTATTTGTCCCATAGACAAAATCAATTTTCTTTGCAAAGTTCAATTTTTGAAACTTGTTGTTCTTTCTTTGCTTTTGATAACCCAAACCTGCTCTCCTGTTTTCATGATAGTCCCTGTCCCTCTGATGGTGGTTTTTGTAGACATATTTTGATTTAGAATAAAATGATGCATCTCGTTTATCTAAATCAGAATGACTGACTTCAACTAGCTTGAACAACTTATCAACTCGATCAAGATTAACATTTTGAATTGGGAAATCCTCATCAGAATATAGTTTATCAGATCGTTCATTTTGTACACTACTACATTTGGATTAGTGTTTAAACTATTTTCTGATGATATAACATCTAGTTCAGATTTTTCGAGATTCAATTCTGCACTTTTAAAATTAGAACTTTCAGATTTGTCAGACTCATATTCCAAAACATTTTCGACCACAGTTTTTACTACTTCAAATTCACAATCATTTTCTGTTTTGGTGTATGATACATCAATGTTCACAGTCAGCTCGTTTTTCTTTTCAGTTTTTTATTTTAAATTGAGCGCCTTTTTCACCCCGATGGTTTCTTTCTTGCATCTATTCCACAAGGGCGGTGGAACACGATCGTAACTTACACCTTTGTTTTAATCAATTTTATTGTCTTCCTTTCTTTCAAGTTTTGGAAGAATGTGATCAATGACGTACGAACTGGTAGAATAATGATTAACAACTTCTTAACTCGTTCATTTTGATTTTCATTTTTTCAAGTTCACTTTTTAGCTCGGAAATTGTATTTAAATGAACATTGATGGTCATTTGTTTGTCCATTATAGTTGCCTTGAGCATCGAAAGTGTCTTGTCATTTTCTCTGATCACTTGTTCAAATTGTTTAACTTACATAATTTGTCATATGCTTCTTTTCTTGGCTTATAATCACATGACAAATTATCTACATGACTTTTCAGCTATTTGTATCTCGTTTCTTTTTTGACACACTCAATGCATGGCTCTTTGTACTTCATGCAAGGTGTTTCTTTTACTGACTCATTTACTAACACATTTACCAATTGACTCTAGCTTCCTGAGCTTCCTCAGTAACCACCTCATTCACGTTAGCCATTAAAGCTTTGTCGGCTATGTCAGTTAAATTCTCCAAAGTCAACTCCTTGGTCACATCGATCATCTCTTCTATTTCAGACTTTTTCTCTTCTTCACAAGGTGGTTGATAGCTTGAGTCGAAATAACCTACAAAAGTTTTAAGAATGTTAGTTGCCAAAAGATGTTTAAATGCACTATTTAAGAGTTCTTCTTCCACTAACGACGTGTTGTAATATTCTTCATGTGCTTCGTTAAAGGATGTCTCAACAAATTCTTCTTTTGCCTGTTCTGGTTCTTCAAATATCTCAGCTACCAGTGCAAGGCTTTCATTCTTTGTAATGTATTTGTTACAGTTGAACCCTACATCTTCTTGGGTAACAACAAAAGCCTCATCCTTTGAATTTGATGGACCATCTTCAGTCTGTACTAACCTTGTCTGAGGTTGGGGTCGATGATATATGGCCCTTTTGTAGTAGACATATGCAAATGGAATCTGATTTCCTTTGACTTCTCTATTTGGGCACTCTCCCTTGAAATGTCCCTTTTCTCTGCACTTGAAGCATGTAACTTTAGCCTTATCAAAACCGAGTTTTCTGTCAAGACCTCCCAGACTGTCTCTTCCTGTGATTTCTATAAAGCGTTGAGCTCTACGGACTATTGACGCCATGCACCACTTAATATCAATTAGTTCCAACTCAACCGGATCAATCTGATCATAATCTTCTTTGGTCATTTCAGGATTCCCAATCCTTCCAACTACCAGACTTTCGTATGATTCCAGAACTGATGCAAGCAAGGCCATGTGTTCTTTGGCCGTGTGTTCATTGAAATCTTGTGTGTTTTCAAGATTCACAACAATGTTGCATTGAAGAATTCGCTGTTTGAATTAGGTGGATTGTTTTGACCATTCTGAGGATTACTTGAGCTTTACGAAGAATGAGGAGCTTGAGGAGAAATAGGGTTGCATGATGAAAATGGCTGAAACCCTCCAGATTGGTTTGATGGTGGACTTGTAGTATTGTTGGCGCTGAAAACGGTTTGAACCATGGGACTTTGTATGTTACCAGCAGAACTACTTTTGTAGTATCGGTTCACATCTTGTTGCATGTGAGCACCTTTATTCTTTACCATTTTCTACATTTCTAGCTCATGACTTTCTAATATTTCAATAAATCTTGGCAAAGTGAAGTTACTGTATTCCGTACCGTTTTTCAGAATAGTTAGATAGGTCATCCACCCTCCTTCTGGTAAAGAATCAGCCAGTTTATCAACCAGTTCTTCATTGGTTTTAAAAATCTCCATTCGTTTCATCTGAACCACCAAATGACAATATCATTCGATAAGCTACTTCACTGTCTCACCTTTCATTAGATTGAAAATATCAAACTCTTTGCTTAGTAGTGCTTTTCTTCCTTTTAGAAGTTGGGAACTTCCTTGAAACTTAAGTCTTAAAGCATTGCACACAGACTGAGGTGATCATCGTGTTGAAGAAGTGCTAGGATATCTTCTTTTACTGCCTGTTGCAATATGTTCATCATCTTCTTTTCATTGATAAACTTTTCACTCTCTATATCCGTTAGCTGAGCCAGCGTCTTCTCAAGACCATTCTCACCTGTAGGTGCTGTGTACTTTGACTCGATCGCAAACCAACATGTGATTTGATTAGCTTGTACCCAGTTTATGAATCTCTCACTCTAACTCTCATAATCTTCTAAGTTCATGAGCTTTGGAGGTTCCATCATGGTTCCCATTTCGTTCTCTAAATTCATGTTCTGTGCTGCGGTGGTGGTAATAGCTGAAGCAACAAACACGTTGAAAACCTCTTCTTCCATTAAATCTGCAATACTTAGGAATACAAACTTTCGACAACATTGATTAGATAGAATTTGACAAAAACACGAAAGTTAAGAAAAATCCTCAAAATGTCCTTCATGCGAGTGACTTAATACTCGTGCGAGTCAGGTGACTCTTGGTGCGAAACACTTGCTCGTATGAATGACTATTCTGTAACTTGAAAATTTTAAGAAAACTTGTTTTCTTGGTCGTACGAGTGGCTAACTCGTATGGATGGGCATTTGTACAAGTTGTCCTTCTGCTCGTACGAGTATCTCAAGTCAGCAAACATTTGTTTTCTGCAATTTTCATCATGATTTTGTTCGATTTTAGATCTGTAGGTTTCAGGGATTTGTTAACGTTGATTTTAACGTGTTATACTAAAATCCTAGTCCAATTCGTCCATGAAATCCTCTAGATCTGAAGTATGTATGAAGAAGGAGTAGATATAGAACATCTTCAATGGTTGAATTTGGATTTTCAACTGCTGAAACTTGTTTGTTGTCTACTAAAACTTGTTGTTTCTCCTCAAATCATACCTCAAGGTTTTGATACCACTTGTGAGAGAGGATCGGCTCTCCTCTGTGAGCACTGGACCGATACGACTCAGCTAACAGAGGCCGAATTCATTGCTAGCGAGTTAGACAAACAAACAATCAAGTATGCTGCTTAAACGCCTTTACTTGTATATTAATAAACGTGAAAGTTACAGATGAGTAAACAAATGGGTAAGCTTCGCGGTAGTCACACACCGACAATGACACGCAACACTCAAGCTCCACTATTTTATAGGCCAACATGGCTTGCACAGGAGTGAGTGTGTAGGCTCGTGCAAGTGGTGCCTCGTACGAGTGACAAGGTGTCACCTCATACGAGCCACATACAATACATAAAATATGACAAAACTAAGCCCTATATACACAACTGACATATCCTAGACATAGGTAATAGACATTATGCACCAACAGGTTGTCAAAGGTTTTCACCAGCAATAGGGCATTGATTATACAAAGGTTTATGCTTTGGTCACATGACTAGAAGCCATCCGCATATTCCTGGCCTTTTCGTCATGGAAAGGGTTTAAGTGTGTACCAACTGGATGTCAAATAAGCTTCCCTTTATGGAAAAGTGAAAGAGGAAGTGTATGTCAGACAACCAGGGGGTTTGATGTGAATGGGGGATCGGCTCATCCGATGAGCAACTGGTCTGATCTAACTCAGCTAGCCGAGGCGGAATTCATTGCTAGAGAGGATGACAAACGAACAAGAAAGCTCTTACTGTTTAACTGCTCCGAATTGTATTAATGGATGTGGAAGTACAGACACGAGTAAACAAATCAGCAGGGCTTCGCCATACCAACTGAATTAACACTCACTAGCTCTGACACAACACTCCTCTATTTATAGGTCGACATGACTCACACTGGAGTGTGTGAAACAGATGCTTGTAACTCGTGCGAGTGACAGAGTGTCACTCGTACGAGCAAACTGACTCACTCGTATGAGTCAACTTACAAACATATAAACATTTAATAACATTTATACAAATTACGTTTAAGCCTTATATACAATATCGAGACATCCTACACGTAGGCAAATTGCACCAACAAACTCCCCCTTAAATGTTGCCACAATCTGGATGGTCTTCAAAAATTCTTCACAAGATATGACGTTTAACGACCAAAACATCTCTTTGGTGGCTTGCGACGCTCCTCAGATGCAATTGACGTTTGATCCGCTGGATGAGGTTGGTTCATTGTATTGCTAAACTGAAATCTTCATAGTGATGCTATGCGAGCACGCTCAGCTATTCTAGCTTCCTTCTTTTCTTTCTTCTTCTGCTCAGTCTCCTCCAGCTTCCTCCAAGATGTATTCTATGACGATCCAGAATGTATGTCATTAGTGTAACAGACATTAACAATCTTTTGAAACTGGAGAGCTTGCTCTTTAACTTTCTCTTCATAACTAATCTTGCAGTAGAACAAACAATCAATATCTTTATTTGAGCAATTGACTAGCCACATCGGGTCTAGTACTCGAATGCCACGCCATAGCCGTATATGTGTTTGTGAGCTATTACGGCTTCGGTTAGTTCCTCTGTGATATTCCACGAGTCTTCATCCGGGTGCAAGCAGATACAGCCTCTCCTGTGTTCGAATCATAATGCCACCACTTGAAGCTCTTGTAGAAATCTTGCTCCATCCGTAACATAGGCATATTTTTCATTACTTTCAGCCTTTTTACGATGAGAGTCACATCTTTCTCTTTCATCACTAGATCGATCTTAGTGATGCGTCTAGGAAAGTGATGTTTCCAGTGTGTAAAACCATGTAATGCCTCAAGCTTGATCAACTTCCATAGCCTCTGGTCATGAAATTTCATTTTGAGATTGATCGTCTTTGTCTGCACCAATTCTTTAATATCCCAGTAAGGCAAGGACTTGATGTCGCTCAGATATCGGAAATACTGAATACCAAACTCCCTTTTGATCGTATAGACATTAAGCTCTTCAATCCATCCCAGCTAATGATGTCCACTAGAGAAATATCAGCGTCATGAGTAAAGAACGCTAGAGGTCATTTGAATTTACGCTCTGCTGGTGCATTCTTGAACCACTTCATCCTCATCTCAGCAATCCCAGCTCGGTTTAACTGTTGAGGAATCGTGCCTTGCCTTGCAGCTTCTTCAACTTTATGTTTCAGCACATCTGCATTTTATGCTGCAAATAATTCGGTAAAAGTTGGGGAGTCCTCTGTACCCTGATTTGCAATATTGCATCATCATCAGAATCATCCTCCACGACAACTCGATCATACTCGTTAGCGTCTTCAACATGCTCAAAGACATAATCATTTGGCTCGAACGCGCTAATCTCGTTCAACTCATTCTGAAAATCAAACTGAAATTGTGTTTCATCCACACCTAGCATCTCTACAATCTCTTCTTTAGAATAACTATGAATGAATTCGCCTTCCTCGACGTCATGCTCAAGATAGAAAACCTTTGGTTTTGGCATGACAGGCACGGTAGATATATCAATCACCGAGAGGATTCCTGCCTGCTGAGCATTTGAAGACTCTTTAGTCCTGTCTTTGACACCTTCATCAGTAGTTTGATTCACAGAATCACCGAGGTACATTGAATAATAAAATCTCTTTATTCACATTAGAATCAGTTACACGAACACCAGTACCTCCAACATTATCATCATTGTCATTACCCTTATCAGAATCTGAATCAGAATCAGCATCTACATCTAAATCTTCATCTTCCTTTTCAGCATCCTCAAACTCTTCATCTGCTTCCTCAATTTCTTTCTCTAACTTTTTCTTCACAAGCCAGTCATGGTGTCTTGCAGATATATTTGACATATCAATCTCCCCATCTTTAGGCTTCCTAATCAATATAAACTTGTTTGGCACTTGTTATGCAACAATATCAGTACAAGTAACTGGCGCAGATTCAGCTTCTGGCTCAACTTCAACGTTCAAAGGATCCTCAACAACCTTTGCTTTTCCTTTTCCTTGCGCATCAGATAACTCTTTAGCAAGGCGCTCCCTTTCAGAAACTCGTTCTTTTGCCTCTGCACGCTCTATCTCGTCTATTTCTACTATAATATTCACTCCCAGGTTTTTCACCAAATTCTTCTCAAACGAACTCATTCTACGATCACTGAGGAGTCTTTCTTCCTCATATTCAGCCATACGAAGACGTAGACGTTCATTTTCAGACATAATACTCGCAAGCATGGCTTCAAGCTGCTGTTTATCTTCGGACAAAACATTAACCTGCTCATGGAACTCCTGTTTCTCTTCATTCAACACACTAATTTGTTCCTGCAACTCCGCTATCTTCACCGTATTCAACATGACCTGTTTTTGTAACTCGTCAACACGCGGGTCGTTGAATGTAAAATCTTCCCCCATGGAATATCTCTGAAATCAAAGTCAAAATCGAACTAAGATTGGGGCTGTGAAGTGTGTGATTGCGGTTGCGGTGTAGCTTGTCTTGGTATTGGCTGTGGAGACGGTTGAGGTGCAGACTGTTGTGGCGGAGTAGCTTGTTGTGGTGGTGATTGTGGTGCTGCCAGACGAGGTAGTGATGTTGGAATTTGCTGAGCTGGTTCAAGAATAACCTCTTCTTCGATGATCGGCTCATGTACAGTCTCTTTAGATCTAACGATTGGAGACTCAGAGCTTCTTACAACTTGGCGTTTAAACCTTCGTGCCTTTTTCTTTATCGGTGTGCGAACAGGTGTATCTAGATCTGACCCTGAAGGTACATATGTGTATCATCTACTCCTGCCGCTTTATGCTTTCACTCTTCTACTTTTCTCTTTAACTCAGCCTGACGCTTTTCTTCAATCTTTTTCGCTCTTTTACGTTCACCAGCACGTCTTTCATCAGAGTTTGTGCTCGAAGACGATGCGTCTTCAACTTCTTTTTCTCCCCCAAAAGCTTGTCGTTCGATATCTGCAGCGATGTCTTCAATGTTTTCCTCAACTTCAGGTTCATCGCGCAACCTAGAACTTTCAGCAGCTGTTTTTTTTCTTTGGCATTGCAGTAGCAGAAGATGTAGGAGTTGCTTTCCTCTTAACACCCTTCTCACCTCCTTTCACAAACCACGAACTTCGCTTAGCAATAAAAGTTTCAAGCGCAGTTAGTTCTTCACTCTCATCTCCACTATCATCTTTTCTCCATTTACTCGGGCTGGAGAAATATAATCCTTGTCAACTATAACACCAAACACGGGTTTAGCATTCGAAAAGTTCTTCAAATGTAAGTTCATCTTCTTTGTGTAGAAACATCCATGTCCTCTAACTTGAACACATCATCTTTCTTCTTCTTCTTCAGGTTCGGGTGTAAATGATCTAACAACATCTGAACGAACCGAGGGTATTGCAAAAACTTTTCTCTCTAGATGTTTTGCACCATCTGAGTGAATATAACTTTAGAGAAGTCATATGGCAGGTTTAGGACCAGTGTTGTAATCATACACATTTGATAATCAACCAGATAATCAAATCCTCCTTTCCGATGGCTTAAAGCGTGAGCAACCACATGAGCAAGGTAACGAAAAGGTGTGCCGAGATTTCCTTTCTTGAACGGCGGTGCATTGACAAAACCGGCATACCCCATCTTGTAAAAACATCCCTTCACCATGTATTCCGAAAACCCAGTAGGATCATCTGTGTTATCCTTGAAATCCAAAACCATTCGAATCAACTCTTCCGTTATCTTGACCGCGATATCTTCATCATCAATCTTCACTACTGACACAATCGCATTGTGTTCAGGATTGGACTCTGCTGAGTTCCAGAAGTATTCAACATGAGATCTATAAACAGTATGTCGATCGATGAGCGCTTTCGTGATCGGAATCCTGCCCAAGAAATCTAATACATCTCTACAATCTGCTATCCCCGGAATAGTCTGATCAATCAAACAATAGATGTTGTGAAACGTAGAAAATGACGTTTTCTTGACCTGTACATAGAGAATTCAAAACTGTTAGAAAATTTTTCAAAATTTTCAAATCACTACATCATTCGAACGAGCCATGCATTAGTACGAATCAACACTTAGACATTTTACAAGTTTGGAACAAGTTACCATTCGTACGAATCACTACTTCGTACGAGTGATTAAAAGAGTTAAACAATTTTTCAAAAACTTTCCAAACTTGCTTCGTACGAACCATGCTTTGTACGAATCATCAGCACTTAAACACAATTTTGAAATTTTAACATTTAAGGATTTTACTTCGTACAAACACTTCATTCGTACCAATGACAAAGATATTTTCTAGGTCCCCTAGTCCTTATGGATCTTCACAGAATCGTCTCTCTAATCTAGAGTGCGGAATACCCTAGATCAGATTTCACAGAAACAAGAACACGGACACGAAAACAATCACCTTCAAACTGTCTTCTTTGATTATCTAACACAAAGTGTTTACAATCAATTCAAGACTCTCTCAGAACTCTCTCTGAAACAACTAAAACAGCAACACAACAATAGAACCATCAACTGAGCAACCTAAACCCTAATGCAAACCTCCCTTTATATAGATATAGGTTATGCTACTGGGCTAGGGTTTCCTACATGGATTGCTAATGGGTCTAAAACCCAATTCGCCTCCCATGTGCTATATTATGTCTGGTTTAGCCCAATTACTTCTAATTAAATATTACAAAACTAAACCTGCTAACCGTTTATCATTTTAATAATTACAAGATATCCAAAGACCAAATCTAAGCTGTTGTCACAAATATGCTCCAACATATTTCAATTTGAAATCTTCGTTCGTACTAACAACCCATTCGTATGAATCATGAACCGTTCCAAATAACACCAAGTTTAATCCAAACCTAAAACATGTTGTTTTTAACAAACTGATAGTCGATTTATAGGTTATTAGTCCTGACATTAAAGTTTTTAAGGTCAATTTTAAGTTTTATCGGTTCAATCTCCCTAAATCTATGTTTCAAGTCCGTTTGGTTCAAATCTGGCATTATAACGGCTAGGATTAAGCAAAAGTACCTTTCCCATTGTAAGATGTGTGCGGATCAACTTCCCCAATGAATAGTACATGATAAATGTCAAGAAATTCAATGTTCAGAACAAATTCACATAAAGTTCTCTCAGTTCGCACAGTGATATTAACTATGGTTCATGCGAATAGAGTGAGCTTTTATACTAGTTAGGCTCATTCGTACGAACTAGCAGTTCTTGCGAAGGAAACCCAAACATGGTTCGTACGAACTAGTAAGGCTCGTACGAATCAGTTCTGAAACTTGAAAAACTTTTTGATATTTTTGTCTTTTTATGCAATTTTTATCTGTTTAATACCCACTCTGTTAACCAAGTCCAAGTTAATGACCCTGGTTTCCTGATTTGCCTACCAAGTCCAAGCTAATGACCTTGGTTGACCATTTTTTACCAAAACAGATTTATTTTAAATTGTAAAAATCAAATTAATGAACTTCATTGACGTTCAAGAAATTTTTCGATCAAGATGAGCTCCCAACCCATGGTCTTCAGGTTCCTTTCAGCAAGATGTCGCCATGACTTCAACTATCTGTGTTTACATCATCGGTAGACTAAAAACAAACTAAAAAGCTAAGGAAACTGAAAATCTTTTTGGGTTTTGGAATTTTTCCGAAAAGAAATAACAAGTAAAGATACATATTTTTGTGAGTTTTGTGTTTTAAGAAGATCATATCAAGTGTTTAACCAGATTTACTTGGATTGCCAATATTCGTATCCACTTAAACTTCTTCTTGTTTCTCAACTGTTTCAAGATATGTTAGGTAATATTAAGAACATACCTTGAGAGCTCAGGTTAGTACTACCGTACAGACAAAGAGATGAAGGATGGTCTTTAGGTGGTGTTCCTTAAAGGAATCTTTTGAATAGTAGATGTCACAACGGTTATGACATTATCATTTTTATGTAGCTTTTGTAGGCGAATAATGCGTAAAGTATTATACAAGATCTAGACCATTGCTGACGCAAAATCAGAAGAACTCGGATAATACCAAGATATCGATTAAATATAAAGACCTAGTATCGCAAAATCTGGCATTCTCTCAAATGAAATTTCGGAGTACTAAGTCCATATATCCGAGAGATGTTAACCCACAAGTTATTCAGTTTTTCATTTAGCTTTATATCTTGAAAACAATTTCCTAAATGAGTAAAGCCTATTGGCACATCCTTAGTAAGACCTGTTTAATTACTTGTTTAATCATTCCAATTCTTTAACATACTGTTATTTTCATATTGATATTGTCACACCCCGACCCGCAGCGGAATAAGAGTCGGGGCATAATTGGGTTATCACCAAAGCTCATGATATTTACTAATATGTTTCATATTTATTAAATTCAAAATTACAACTTCAATATTCCAAACAAGTTCATACAATTACAAGGAAAAAGTAACTAAATAAACATCCAAAGCCTAAACCGATTTATTCTTCTAAGCCGTCCTATATGTTTCTTGCTGCAACTGGATCACCTGTATCATTTGTAAAAATGGGGGTTTTGGGTCAACAAAAGTTGGCGAGTAACCTTGTTAGAAAACATTTATAATTGATTTCTTGTTGTATTTAATATGGAAAAATTGTGCAATAATCATATGTGAGCAAACGTAAATAATCATACAATAACATACAATAACAAACCACCTTGCATGAATATATGACATGAATGATAATGTAAATGTTGGCAACGTCACGTTCCGCTCATAGGTAATGGGGAACGGACGGCCTATAATGATGTATGTGCGATCAAGGCTCAATCAAACAGAGCCGATCGTATGTTGGCAACGCCTCGTTCACGCTCATAGGTAATGGGGAACGGTTCCGCTCATAGGTAATGGGGAACAGACGGCCTATGATGATGTATGTATTAAAAATGATAAATTTAATCTAAACATTAACCACACAAACAATTGATACATATTGAATACACATTTGATCATTGATATGATGGATGCACAAGTGTTTAAATGTAATAAATAATAAGACACATGATACACCCCAAAAAGTGATTAAAACGGGGAATTTGTAGAGATTCACTCACATTGGGTGCGTTCGTTTGATGATTTTGAATGCGCACGAGTTTAGAGGGTTGATCGATGAGGAATAACTAACCTAAATAATAACGAAAAGGTACGATAAATAAGTGGATTTTATTAACAATTTTAATAGGATTTTTAGATATATTTTTGTGAGTTTAAGGTCATTTTCTAACTTAAAAATATTATTTTTAAGTGTTTTTAATTGATTTTTAAATTAAATAAATAAATAACAATATAAAAAAATTGTTGACTTTTTGGGTTGACCGTTGATCGTTGACCATTGACTTTGACTGTTGACCGGTTCGGACCTTGTATTTGTTTGCGCCGAGTGAGGTTCGAACTTGTGACCTCTCATACGCGTGCACGCAGCTCTACCAACTGAGCTACGTGTCTAACCCGAAATATTTCTGTTTTTAATTATATTTATATACTATTTAATTTATTTCGAATTCATTTATTTTAAACAGAATTTTAATTATGTCGAACCGGTGCACATAACAGGTCTCGAACCCGGGACCCGTTGTTTAACATTGCACACAGTCCACCGCTGGACTGTGTGTCTAACCTGGTTAAAATACTGGTTTTTATTAAACTTAACATCTTACAGCGAATTAATACGATTCGGTTTAAAAAGAAGAATTTTATTTCAGAGGATAGGGTCGTGTCAGGGATCGAACTCGAGACGTGTGCTGTGTGTTTGCACACAGTCCACCGCTGGACTGGGTGTCTAACCCGGTTTAATATCTCGTTTTAATTAAACTTATACATTAGGTTCGACTTCATCTTCTTCGTTCAAAGACACAGACAACGATATTCGACAGTTCTTGATTAATTCGATTAACGAACATATAAATGATTAAAATGTAATGGACAAAGAAGGTTTTGGAAATGAATGTACCGGAAATATGGTTTTTCTCAGAACTCCGGCAAAGTTGTCGGCTCTGTTTTATGAACTCCGTCTGAGCGGACCAATTAACAGTTTTTATTAACTAATTGTGAAATTGAATGACTAAACAAGAGTTATCAGAGAGTTTAGATGCTCATACCGATTCACAGCGTGATTTCGGAATTTTCAGAATTTTTCCGGCGGTTGCAGATTATCCGGTATCGTCGCCTGGAACCGATTTTGATTGAAGGTTTTGAGTGAGTATAATCTAACAATAGATAGAAGATGAAAGAATTGAGAACTTTACCGTTTCGATGAATGTCACGGTTCTCCGGCGAAAGTCCGGCGATTTCAGAAAGCGTTTCCGACGAACAGAAAATAGAGCGAAAGTGAAATTGGAGGTTCTGTGAGTGTTTCTGAGTCGCGAGATAATGATATTGATAGAGTAAATCTGGAAGTAAATGATTTCGGTTTTCAACTCCCAAAATCATATGATTCGAAACAATAAAGACTGAATCTGATTAAGAACGTGGGTCGTAATGGTTTCATCGGTTATAATCAGTAATAGCGATCACTCAAACGTCAGGAAAGTTGAAAGCCGATGATCGGTTTCAGTTTTGGCGCAAACAGATAGATTCACGGGTGAACTTAAGGTTTTATTTGTTTCCTTGATTACACAAAAGAACTAAGTGGCGGAGTGGTTAAATGTTTGCTGATTAAATCTTCCGGCTGACCCGGGTTCGAAACCCGGCAGCCTGATTTCTTTTTTATTCACTTTATTTTACTTTTTAACAATTTAAGTTTCCATATTCTAATATGTTTATTAGTTATGTATTGTTTAAAATTAAAATGGGCATTAAATAAGCAACGAAAAATTGAAACTGATTATTTGATTAATAAACGAAGCGGGTTTTGAAAACCCGTTTTCCGACGGATGTTACAGTATCCCCTACTTTTAGAAATTTCGTCCCGAAATTTAAGTAGTAGTGGTTACAGGAAAAAGATGCGGGTATTTTTCGCGCATTGAGTCTTCACGTTCCCAAGTAAACTTAGGTCCTCGTTTCGACTCCCAGCGTACCCTAACAATTGGAATACGACTCCCTCTTAAGTGTTTTTCTCCAAAGTCCATGATCTCTACTGGTCTTTCAATGAAATGCATAGATTCATCGATCTGAATATCTTCCAGGGGAATATGGAGGTTTTCATCGGCGAGACTTCTTTAAGTTTGATACGTGGAATGTGGGGTGAATTCTGTTGAGTTCTTCTGGTAGGTCAAGCTTGTATGCTACAGGTCCTACTCTTTCGAGTATCTTGAAAGGTCCTACGTAGCGTGGTGCTAGCTTGCCCTTCTGACCAAAACGAACTACTCCCTTCCACGGTGATACTTTTAAAAGTACATGATCACCAATGTTAAACTCCAAAGGCTTTCGTCGTTTGTCTGCATAACTCTTTTGACGACTTTGTGCCGCTAGAAGATTGTTTCGAATTTGATGGATCTTGTCTGTGGTTTCTTGAATCAATTCTGGACCGGTGATTTGAGCTTCTCCAATTTCGTGCCAACATACTAGAGATCGGCACTTAGACCATATAAAGCTTCGAAAGGTGCCATGCCGATACTGAATGATAGCTTGTTGTACGAAAATTCAACTAATGGTAGATGAGCGTCCAAATTTCCCTTGAAGTCTATGACACATGCTCGGAGCATATCTTCAAGAGTTTGGATGGTGCGTTCAGATTGTCCATCAGTTTGAGGATGATAAGCGGTACTGAGGTCTAATCGTGTACCCAAAGCGGCTTGTACAGCTTGCCACGTTCGTGAAGTGAAACGACCATCACGATCTGAAATAATGCTTAACGGTACACCATGACGGCTTACGATCTCGCTGATGTAGATACGAGCTAACTTCTCATTCTTGAAGTCCTCGCGAATCGGAATGAAGTGGGCTGATTTTGTAAGACGATCAATGATTACCCATATAGTGTCATACCCACCGGAGGTGCGAGGTAACCCGGTAATGAAGTCCATGGTTATGTTTTCCCACTTCCATACAGGTATTTCAGGTTGGACTAGAAGTCCTGAGGGTCTTTGATGTTTAGCTTTTACTTTGGAACATGTAAGGCACTTGGAAACAAAAACAGCAATATCCTTTTTCCTTCCAGGCCACCAGTAGGTGTATCGAAGGTCTTGATACATCTTGTCGGCTCCTGGGGTATAGAGTATCGTGTTTTGTGCGCCTCATTCATAAGGAAATCACGAAGGTTATTGTGATCGGGAATCCATATGGATCTAGATAGTACAGAATACCGTCGGATTTCGTTTCGATTTTAAGTTCAGCTCCACAAGACAGCTCCTTGCGTACGTCGTTTTCCGTTACTGAAACATGTTGGGCTTCTCGGATTTGATCTTTGATGTCGATTATGATTTGCGAACATAGAAGACGAATGGAGTTCGCATAACCCTTTCGACTGAGCGCATCGGCCACCACGTTTGCCTTGCCAGGATGGTACCGAATTTCACAGTCTGGTCATTAAGAAGTTCGACCCATCTTCGTTGCCTCATGTTCAACTCCTTTTGGTTGAAGATATGTTGAAGACTCTTGTGGTCAGTGTATATTTCACACTTAGTACCGTAGAGGTAATGTCTCCATATCTTAAGAGCGAACACAACAGCTCCAAGTTCCAGGTCGTGGGTGGTGTAGTTCTTCTCTTGAATTTTGAGTTGTCTGGAAGGATAAGCTATCACCTTTCCTCTTTGCATCAGTACGCAGCCTAGTCCCTGCCCTGACGCGTCGCAATAAACCACGAAGTCATCACTACCCTCAGGAAGTGTGAGGATAGGTGCGTCACAGAGTTTTTGCTTTAGAGTTTGGAAGGCTTCTTCTTGTTTGGGTACCCATATGAAGGGTTTTCCTTTATGTATTAAAGCCGTAAGTGGTACAGCGATACGGGAGAAATTTGCAATGAAACGGCGATAATAACCAGCCAAACCAAGAAATGATCTTACTTCGGTAGGTGTACATGGCGCTTGCCATTCCTGTACTGCCTTGAGTTTGAGGGATCAACATGAATTCCCTTGTCATTGACGACGTGTCCAAGGAATTGTACTTCCCTTAACCAGAATTCACATTTCGAAAACTTAGCGTACAGCTTTTTTTTCCTTAAGAGTGTAAGGATGAGTCGAAGGTGCCGTTCATGATCAGACTTAGACTTTGAGTAGATGAGGATGTCGTCGATGAAGACTATAACAAAACGGTCGAGATAAGGTTTGCAGACTCTGTTCATTAGATCCATGAAGACAGCTGGGGCGTTGGTTAAACCAAATGGCATGACCATGAATTCATAATGACCATAACGAGTTTGGAAGGCGGTCTTTGGGACGTCTTCTTGATGTACTCTGAGTTGATGATAACCAGAACGAAGGTCGATTTTTAAAAAACAGGTGGCGCCTTGAAGTTGGTCTAGAAGATCATCGATGCGAGGTAATGGGTAGCGATTCTTAACCGTTAACTTGTTGAGTTCTCTGTAGTCGATACACATGCGAAACGTTCCATCTTTCTTCTTAACAAAAAGGACAGGTGCACCCCAAGGCGATGAGCTAGGACGTATGAATCCTTTGTCAGTCAGCTCTTACTGGCTAGCTCTTGCATTTCGGATGGGGCTAACCTATAAGGAGATTTTGCAACAGGTGTAGCTCCAGGTATAAGATCAATGCGGAATTCGACTTCTCTCACGGGAGGAAGTCCTGAAATGTCGTCAGGAAAAACTTGCGGAAAATCTTTTACTACTGGGATGTCTTCGAGTTTCTTCTCCTTGATTCCCTTTTTGACGACATGAGTTAGGAATGCGACATAATTCTTGTGGAGATATTTTCGGGCTTGAAGACAGGACATTAATTTGAGTCCTTTCGAAGGGGTTTCTCCAAAGATTCGTAGAGTCTGACCGTTTGTAAGAGGGATGTGAATAAACTTTTCGCGGTATACAACTTCAGCATGATGTTGGCTGAGCCAGTCCATACCAATTATAATGTCGAAACTTCCCAACTTCATAGGAATGAGGTCAACTGGTAAATCGTGATCGTTTAGGGTGAGAGTACAATTGCGTATAATAGAGTTTAATGAGACCGGTTTTCCGTCAGCAACTTCTACCATTATGGATTCCATGAGTTTATCTCGAGTTTGGTTGAGGATGGGCTCAAATTCTAAGGACACAAAACTATTATCCACGCCAGTATCAAATAACATGGATGCATAACTACCATTGATGAGAAACGTACCGTTTACCACATTGTTGTCCGCCCTAGCTTGATTAGCGTTGATGTTGAAAGCTCTTCCTCTTGCAGGTGGAGGAGCTTGATTAGCCTGGTTTACTGGATTAGCTTGAGCTTGGGCATGAATGATATTCACCAGGCGTGGACAGGTGTTCCTGAAGTGGTTCGGGTCTCCACAGTTGTAACAAGCCCGCATAGGTTGCACCATGGAATAGTTGGGTTGGTAGTAGGATTGGGCTACATGTTGGGCAGGTGGTAGGAGTAAAGGTTGTTGGGCTTGACCCACTATCTGATGGTGGGTTTGGGTTGAGGGCTGATGGCGGTTCGTTCGCTGAATCGCGTGACAGGTTTGAATGGTGTGACCTGCGCGGCCACTAGCCGGTGCAATGTTGGCAGGGATGATCAGGAAAGTGATGGTATTGGCAACGGTTGCATTTTGGGTATGGACCGGAGTATGGCTTCTTATATGGTGCAGGTGAGGGGGCAACTTGAGTGATGGGTGCAGCAGGGATAGGGAAATTTGTTTGTGTGACAGCAAAGTTTCTGGTGTTTCGTTTCCTCTTACTAGCAGGTGGAATGGTTTGAAGTTTGGCCCTCAATGGGGGCTTTTTTCTCGTCCTTAAATTTGCCGTTGCGAATACGATTCTCGGTAGCTAGTTCCAAGCAGCTTCAAGTGTTGCAGGCGAAGTGCTTAGAACTGAGTCTTGAATTTTTAGTGTTCGACTAAGCGGTATACTGGGGTGAACAAGTTGGGGATCATTTGGTTCAACTCTAGAAACCTTTTGCTGTAGGATGTATGATCTCCTTCCTTCTGCTTTAACAAGTGGATTCATCCTCTAACTTTTTTATCTCGCTTCTTGGACGAAGCGTCTCGTCATGATTTCCCTTAACTCCTCCCACGTTAAGGCCATTGCATCTTCAACCCCTCTCTTACCTTTTTTTGTATTCCACCAGGTAAGAGCTACTCCAAATAGTCTCCCGGTTGCGTAACGTACCTTGCGATCCTCGAGACAATTGCAATTGAGGAAGGTGTTTTCCATTTCCTCAAACCAGTGGAGGAGAGCAGTGACACCTTCGGTCCCTTCAAATTTCGGGGGATCGCAAGACTTGAAGTGTTTGTATGAGCACTTTTTGGAGAGAGGGTTGTCGACGTTCTGGTCTTCTTGCTGGAGGATTCATGGGATTTGCGGCGAGAGCATGATGGACTTGAATTACGATGTCAGGAAGCACCGCGGCCATTTGTTTTGCGATTTGGGTGGCCAAGCGTTCGTTTGACCTTCCTGACCTACTACCTCCACGTTGCTGCCTAGCCGACATCTACAGAAACATTCATAAGAAGATTGTGAGTTTAAGGAATCTTTTTAGGTGTCATGTGTCTTAAAAAAAATAAAATAACATAAACATCAATAATGCAACTACATCCATAGGATGTCTTGGGTTTGCTCATGTTTGGGCCTCCAATGTCCCCCATACCATTACCTGTATAGTCATGTGGGCCCCCATGACTATTGGCTTAGTAGGATTCACATTGGTGTTGGCGGTTTAACACTCGCATCACCCGAGTGAAAACCATGAAATATGTTTGCGAGATGTATGGTCGGAGGGTGTCCAGGTGTAGACACAATGACAACTCAAAGTGGGGTTAGCTCACACGACGTTTGGTATAGCATGCTTTGGCCTAATAGGTCCTTCGTACTCTCATCGTTAGTCCCCAGGTAGGCAAACTGGTCCTTTATTTTGGATTTATACGAATGCCAAGCCTAGACAGGACGTTCCGACTACCGGTACTTATACCCTTCCAGTTACTACATGCCCGTCATGAGAACTCACTTTGATGTGATTTGAAAATACAAAAATCGTTGTAAAAATCATGAAAATGGTGTGGTGTGTGCTCTCATGAATATGATATGTTATGAGGATATGATTCATGATAGGCATTGTATAATAATATGTACTTATGAACATGCTTGCATAACATTGAATGTAACAATAAACATAAAGCATATAAACATCATGAATTTTGCATGTAACACACAAACAATTTAAAAATTCTAATCAACTATAGTATAGGCTCTAAGGGTCTAATAACCTATCCTATATCCCTATAGTCATGGCTCTGATACCAATTGTCACACCCTGACCCGCAGCGGAATAAGAGTCGGGGCATAATTGGGTTATCACCAAAGCTCATGATGTTTACTAATATGATTCATATTTATTAAATTCAAAATTACAACTTCAATATTCCAAACAAGTTCATACAATTACAAGGAAAAAGTAACTAAATAAACATCCAAAGCCTAAACCGATTTATTCTTCTAAGCCGTCCTATATGTTTCTTGCTGCAACTGGATCACCTGTATCATGTGTAAAAATGGGGGTTTTTGGGTCAACAAAAGTTGGCGAGTGAACCTTGTTAGAAAACATTTATAATTGATTTCTTGTTGAATTTAATATGGAAAAATTGTGCAATAATCATATGTGAGCAAACGTAAATAATCATACAATAACATACAATAACAAACCACCTTGCATGATATATGACATGAATGATAATGTAAATGTTGGCAACGTCACGTTCCGCTCATAGGTAATGGGGAACAGACGGCCTATGATGATGTATGTGCGATCAAGGCTCAATCAAACGGAGCCGATCGTATGTTGGCAACGCCTCGTTCACGCTCATAGGTAATAGGGAACGGTTCCGCTCATAGGTAATGGGGAATAGACGGCCTATGATGATGTATGTATTAAAAATGATAAATTTAATCTAAACATTAACCACACAAACAGTTGATACATATTGAATACACATTTGATCATTGATATGATGGATGCACAAGTGTTTAAATGTAATAAATAATAAGACACATGATACACCCCAAAAAGTGATTAAAACGGGGAATTTGTAGAGATTCACTCACATTGGGTGCGTTCGTTTGATGATGTTGAATGCGCACGAGTTTAGAGGGTTGATCGATGAGGAATAACTAACCTAAATAATAACGAAAAGGTACGGTAAATAAGTGGATTTTATTAACAATTTTAATAGGATTTTTAGATATATTTTTGTGAGTTTAAGGTCATTTTCTAACTTTAAAAATATTATTTTTAAGTGTTTTTAATTGATTTTTAAATTAAATAAATAAATAAAATATAAAAAAATTGTTGACTTTTTGGGTTGACCGTTGACCGTTGACCATTGACTTTGACTGTTGACCGGTTCGGACCTTGTATTTGTTTGCGCTGAGTAAGGTTCGAACTTGTGACCTCTCGTACGCGTGCACGCAGCTCTATCAACTGAGCTACGTGTCTAACCCGATATATTTCTGTTTTTAATTATATATATATACTATTTAATTTATTTCGAATTCATTTATTTTAAAAAGAATTTTAATTATGTCGAACCGGTGAACAGGTCTCGAACCCGGGACCCGTTGTTTAACATTGCACACAGTCCACCGCTGGACTGTGTGTCTAACCTGGTTAAAATACTGGTTTTTATTAAACTTAACATCTTACAGCGAATTAATACGATTCGGTTTAAAAAGAAGATTTTTATTTCAGAGGATAGGGTCGTGTCAGGGATCGAACTCAGACTGTGGTGCTGTGTGTTTGCACACAGTCCACCGCTGGACTGTGTGTCTAACCCGGTTTAATATCTCGTTTTAATTAAACTTATACATTAGGTTCGACTTCATCTTCTTCGTTCAAAGACACAGACAACGATATTCGACAGTTCTTGATTAATTCGATTAACGAACATATAAATGATTAAAATGCAATGGACAAAGAAGGTTTTGGAAATGAATGTACCGGAAAGATGGTTTTTCTCAGAACTCCGGCAAAGTCATCGGCTCTGTTTTATGAACTCCGTCTGAGCGGACCAATTAACAGTTTTTATTAACTAATTGTGAAATTGAATGACTAAACAAGAGTTATCAGAGAGTTTAGATGCTCATACCGATTCACAGCGTGATTTCGGAATTTTTCAGAAATTTTCCGGCGGTTGCAGACCGGTATCGTCGCCTGGAACCGATTCTGATTGAAGGTTTTGAGTTAGTATAAGTCTAACAATAGATAGAAGATGAAAGAATTGAGAACTTTACCGTTTCGATGAATGTCACGGTTTTCCGGCGAAAGTCTGGCGATTTCAGAAAGCGTTTCCGACGAACAGAAAATAGAGCGAAAGTGAAATTGGAGGTTCTGTGAGTGTTTCTGAGTTGCGAGATAATGATATTGATAGAGTAAATCAGGAAGTAAATGATTTCGGTTTTCAACTCCCAAAATCATATGAATCGAAACAATAAAGAGTGAATTTGATTAAGAACGTGGGTCGTAATGGTTTCATTGGTTATAATCAGTAATAGCAATCACTCAAACGTCTGGAAAGTTGAAAGCCGATAATCGGTTTCAGTTTTGGCGCAAACAGATAGATTCACGGGTGAACTTAAGGTTTTATTTGTTTCCTTGATTACACAAAAGAACTAAGTGGCGGAGTGGTTAAATGTTTGCTGATTAAATCTTCCGGCTGACCCGGGTTTGAAACCCGGCAGCCTGATTTCTTTTTTATTCATATTATTTTTACTTTTTAACAATTTAAGTTTCCATATTCTAATATGTTTATTAGTTATGTATTGTTTAAAATTAAAATGGGCATTAAATAAGCAACGAAAAATTGAAACTGATTATTCGATTAATAAATGAAGCGGGTTTTGAAAACCCGTTTTTCGACGGATGTTACAGATATAATATGATCTCCCTTTCTCACAAAAACTCTTTTTGACTTTTATAATGTTTTTGTATTTTCCCAAAATTTCTCCCCCTAAAATCAAAAACATATTTTTGGATTTTTAGAGTTTTTAAGAAAGAATGTACATAAAATTCATCAAACTGATGAGTTTTCACGTCAAGTCGTCGTCATCCTCAAACTCAACCTCGTGTATATCCCCTGATGTCAGATTTCTTAAACCATTTAATTTTAAAAGATTTTTAAATCTTGTTCGATCAAAGGCTTTGGTATAAAAATCTGCTTTTTGGTCATCAGTGTGGATATTTTCAATTCTAACCATCTTTTTCTCGTAGCAATCCCAGATAAAGTGGCGTCAAATCTCAATATGTTTGGTTCAAGAATGTTGAGATGAGTTTTTAGTGATATCGATATCAGCCTGGTTATCTAGATATATAGGTGTATCAAGAAATTGCAGTCTTAAGTCTTTCATCTGCTGTTGAATCCAGAGAATCTGGGCAAAACAGCTGGATGCTGAAACATATTCAGCCTCACAGGTAGAGAGAGCGACCGCGGTCTGTTTCTTGCATTGCCATGTTACCAAATGGGTTCCGAAGAACTGGCAACCAGCCGTCATAGATTTGGTATTAAGTTTGCAGCAACCGAAATCAGAATCCGAGTACCTGCAAGAGTGAAGTCGTCATGTCTAGGGTACCACAAGCCGGTGCTTAGAAATCCCTTCAAATATCTCATAATACGTTTGACGGCGAGCAAGTGTGAATCTCTTAGATTGGACTTATAACGGGCACACAGGCATGTTGTATACATGATATCTGGTCGAGAAGCAGTGAGATACATCAAGGATCCGATCATGGAGCGGTATAAAGTTTCATCAACTTTCACTCCAGCAAGATCTGGACAAATGCCGTGATTAGGAGCTAACGGGGTTGATGCTGGTTTAGCTCCTGCCATATTGAATTTCTCCAATATGTCAGGAACATACTTCGTCTGATGGATAAAGATACCATCAGGCAACTGATCGACCTGAGGTCCTAGAAAGAACTTCATCTCCCCCATCGCACTCATTTCAAATTTGCTCTTCATGATTTCTTCAAAGTCTTTACACAGCTTATCATTTGTCGATCCAAAGATAATATCATCCACATATATCTGTACGATAATCAAATGCCCATCCACTTCCTTCATAAAGAGGGTAGAATCTACGGTTCCTGTGACAAAGCCATTGTCTATAAGATGTCATGACAGCGTTTCGTACCAAGCTCTCGGGGCTTGATGCAGACCATATAAGGCTTTGTTCAGAAGGTAGACCTTGTCTTTGTGCATTGGATCGACGAACCCTGGTGGTTGCCGACATACACCTCCTCTTTTACTTTTCCGTACAGGAAAGTAGATTTGACAGCTAACTGGTACACCTTGAACCCTTCCACGAGGCAAAGGCCAAGAATATGCGGATGGCTTCAAGACGGGCGACTGGGGCATAGACTTCAGTATAATCTATCCCCTCTTGCTGATGGAAACCCTGAACCACAAGTCGAGCTTTGTTGCACACTATAATCCCTCTATCATCACGTTTGCACTTGAACACCCATCTAGTGTTTATCTTTTTGTGATGATCGGGCAGGTCAACAAGCTTCCAGACTCCAAGCTTCTAGAATTGAAGCAACTCTTCTTGCATCGCGTCCACTTAGCTTTCTTCCTTTAACACATCTTTCCAATTCTCTGGCTCAACTTGAGAAACAAAACAACTATTAGAACGTCTGGTTTCAAGTGAAGCAATACGAGTATAGAAACATCTTAGATCCTTGTTGATCTGATTGCGAGTTTGCACTCCCAATTGTAAGCTGCCAATAATATTCTCCAAAGGATGATAAGAAAGTGTCCTCAGCATCACTTCATTTGGAACATCTACTTGTGTTTGCAAATTTGTGATGACTTCATCCAGAATCGGTAAAGACGGTGAAGCTTCATTCCTGAGGTTTGACTGATCAGCCCGTGTGTACAAGAAGCTTTCAATCTGCTCAGATCCTTCATCAAAACTGGATCCACCATCGTCGAAAGTCGGTTCCCGATCAGAGTCAGCATTTGGCGGTTGTTGGGCAGATGATTCGGCAGTATTGAGGACAGAGTCTTGAAGTGTAATGCTCGGACCTACATCAGATGTGGTAGACACAGGAAGTGACGGGCAAATCACTAACGGTCTGGTAACTCGCTCTTGATTAGATATTTGATGTTGTTTAAAGAGCATAACAAGTTCTTCTTCTTATGGCACATTTGGCAGGTCGAAAGAATTCCACAAACTATCGTAGTTAAATAGCCACGGATCCCCAGGTTTCTGCGTTGGCATAGTATATCTTTGTCAATCCACATGCTGTGCAAGAATAACCTGGTTCAGACTCGGCAAGAAGACACGTTTCTGAGGAGTCGTGTAACCCACGAAGAATCCTTCCAAGGATTTGGCACCAAATTTACCAGCCAGGTCCAATACAGTACATGGTGATCCAAATGGCTCCAGAAATGCCAGGTTAGGCTTTTGCTGATTAAGTAACTCGAAACACGTCTTGTTGTAATGCTTAATTGTTAACACACGATTCAAGGTATAAGACACTGACGCGACTGCTTCACTCTAGAAACTGATGGCAATTTCGAATCGCTAGCATAGTTCTGGCAGTCTCGATCAGTGTGCGATTCTTTCGTTCAGCAACCCATTTTGCAGTGGAGTATAAGGAGCACTAAATTCATAAAGAATCCCCTTTTCATTGCAGAATTCGAGCATCGCTTGTTCTTGAACTCTATACCGTTGTAACTACGGATTCTCTTGATTGGTAAATGATAGAGGTTTTCGAGTTTTCTGAAGAGGATCATTAGTGTTTCAAATGTCTCATCTTTGCTCTCCAGAAAGAAAACCCATGAGAATCTTGAATAATCATCTGTAACGACAAGACAATATAGATCACCAGATATGGATTTGACGTTTAAAGGTCCGAAAAGATCCATATGTAGCCTCTCTAGTGGTAGCTAGATAGAATTCAACAACTTTTGTGGGTGCGATTTCTTATGTTGCTTCCCCTTTTTACAGCTCAAGCAATCATCGGATAATTGAAAATTCTTCAAATTAACACCCTTCATAGGTCGTTATGCACAAGATAATTCATCTTTCGCAGATGAATGTGCCCCATCTTTCTATGCCATAGTATTCACTCTTTCTCGGTAGCTATAGAAATAAAGCATTGAACTTTCTTTGATGTTGTTGATGCGACACTCATATCTAGAACATACAAGTCATTTTCTCTCGGTGCACGCATCAGAATCCATTCCTCTTTTTATCTTGAAACCGAGTTTTAAGATCAAGCATTCTTTATCGTTGAAATGTGTCATGAATTTCTTGTCACAAATCTGCGAAATACTGAGTAGATTGTTCTCAAGTTCTGCAATGTAGTTCACTTTATCACATGATACAACTCTGTTCATGAGAATTCCTTCATCGACAATCTTTCCTCATGTAATAACGCAAGCATCCCTATCATGTGCCTAGAAGCTCCACTATCCATTATCCATTTAGACATTATCGATCGTGGGAGTCCCTGCACACAAACGGAAGAAACTATTTAAACAAAGAAACCCAAGCCATCTTGGTCTTGGGTGGGTTCGGAATGTCGAATTTCGGACCTACTTTGTTTTTGACGTTCTTTTTAGGCTCAGTTTTGTTTGGAACATAAGGTTTTGGTTCAACCTTTGATGGTTTCACTTTTGCCACCCATTTTTGCGTTTTCAGGTTTGCCTTTTTAGCATAGAATTTAGAATCCATTTGGCGATGTTTAAATTTTATATTTTGAGCACGATGTTGGAGAATTGGTTTAAAATTTTTGTAAGATTCATTTGTTCTTTTCAAGATTTGCTTTGGCACAACCATAGGTGCCTTTTGTTTCTCATCCTTGGTGAACTTTTTAAAATAAGAAACAAGTTTTGGAGATTCTTGTGAGCAATATCTTACAATGTGCCCAACAGTGTGACATTTGTAGCAAGTTCTACTGTCCTTCCGAACAGAAGATTCCAAAACTTGTTTCCTTTTCTCTTTTTCTTTCTTGAAATCATAATTCGATTGTGTTCGATGATTTCTTTTTCCTTCTCTGTTGTTGTCCCAAAAACAAAGTTGATTTTCTTGGTAAAGTTTAATTTTTGAGACTTGTTGTTCATTCGTTGCTTTTGGAAACCCAACCCTGCCCTTTTATTTTCAGGATAATCTCTATTCTTATGATAGTAAGGTCAGTTGTCACCTTTTGATTTGGAGTAGAAAGATGCATCATGTTTATCTAAATCAGCATGATTTACCTCCACAAGGTTGAACAATTTATCAACTCGATCCAGATTCACGTTCTGGATGGGAAAATCCTCATCAGAAAATAGTTTATTTGATCCTTTCATTTTATAAACTATGACATTTGGATCATTAGTCAAACTATTTCCCGATGGTTCAACATCAGACTCAGACTTTTCAGATTCACTTTTTAAAACATTTTCTACCACAATTTTAACTACCTCAGAGTCACATTCACTATCAGAAGCTGTGTAAGTTATGTCGATGTTTGTAGGCAACTCATTTGATTGTTCAGTTTTCATTTTTAAATTAAGCGCCTTTTCCACCCCTACTAGCTTTTTACACGCATAACTATTCCACATAGCGGGTGGAACTTGATCGTAACTCGCACTTTTGTTTTCTTCCTTATCTGATTCTTCTTTGCTTTCAATTTTAGGTAAAATGTGATCAATGACGTAAGAGCTTGTTGAAAAACTGATTAAATGTTTGTTAACACGTTCAGTTTCAATTCTTACCTTCTCAAGCTCACTCTTTAGCTCAGCAATAATGTTTAAGTGAATATTAATGGCCATTTGCTTGTCCATTACTGTCGCTTTGAGCATCAAAAGTGTTACGTCACTTTCTCTGAGTGCTTTTGTGTATTGTTTAACAGAGTTACTTAATTTGTCGTATGCTTCTTTAGTTGATTTGTATCACTTGACAAATTATTTGTTAAGCTTTTGAGCTCTGTATATCGTGTGTCTTTTACAACACACTCATTGCATGGCTCAGCACATTTCAGACATGGTTTTTCAACCACAACCTCACTCTTAGACTCATTTACCTCATTGATGTTGGCCATGCATGCCTTGCGATGTCATCTGACAACTTCTCCATCTTTTCATCAATTTCTCTTGAGCATCAGGCGTCTTTTGTTCTGAGCAAGATGATTGTTGACTTGGTGCAAAGTAACCATCAAAAGTTTTCAGCATGTCGTTAGGCAGGAGGTGTTTAAAAGCACTGTTTAAAATTTCCTCCTCTTCTAATGATGTATGATAATAGTAATCATCTTCAGGTGCCTCATCAAAAGCTGCCTCCGATTCTTCTTCAGGTTCTTCGATAGCAACCAAAGCCAAACTTTCATTCTTGGAGATATATTTGTTCCATTTAAATCCCTCATCTTCCTGAGTAACCACTAGCGCTTTATCACTGGTCTCAGGCTGTTTATCTTCGGTCTGCACCATATGAGTTCTTGGTTGAGGATGATGGTAAATAGCCTTCTTGTATAGTCATCGGCAAATGGCTTCTAGTTCCCTTGAGCTTCTAGATTTGGGCATTCACGCTTAAAGTGGCCCTTTTCCCGACACTTAAAACAAGTAACTTTGGATTTATCGAATCCTAGTTTTCCATCCAAACCTCCCAAGTTCTCGTTTCCTGTAATTTCCATGAAGCGTTGTGCGTGTCGAACGATAGATGCCATGCACCACTTGATGTCAATTAACTCCATTTCAACCGGATCTATCTGATCATAGTCCTCCCTGGTCATTTCAGAATTTCCAATCTTTCCTGCTACAAGACTATCATAGGATTCGAGAACCGATGCTAATAGAGACATATGTTGCTTTGCGGTTTTCTCATCGAAGTTTTGTGCATTCTGGAAATCCACTGCGATATTGCACAGAAGAACCCTTTGAGTAGGATTTGACTGACAGTTCTGGTTGACTTGAGGAGTGCTTGATATGTGTGACGACTGTGGGCTTTGAGACGTGTGAGGATTAACTGTAGCAAATAATTGAAAGCCGCTGTTTAAGTTTGATTGTGAGCTTGGCGTGTTGTACGCGCTGAAGGCGGTCTGGATCTTCAGAGACTGAATTTGAGTAGCAGAACTGTTCTTGAAGTACAGATTAACATCTTGTTGAACTTGGATGGTCTTGTTCTTCGCCATCTTTTGCATTTCAAGTTCATATCCCTCCAGTCTTTCAACGAAACATGGTAATGAAAAATTACCATACTCGGTTCCGTTCTTCAAGATGGTCAAATACGTGGACCATTCACCTTGCGGTAGAGAATCAACCAACTTATCAACAAGTTCTTCGTTGGTCTTGATGATTCCCATTCTCTTCATTTGCACCACCAAATGACAGTATATTTCGATCAATTGTTTCATAGTTTCTCCTTTAATCAACGTAAAAATATCAAACTCTTTACTTAACAACGCCCGTTTACTCTTTCGAAGCTGAGCACTTCCCTAGAACTTCAAACGAAGAGCATTCCATTATGATTGAGCATCATCATGGTGTTGTAACAACGCCAGAATATCTTCTTTGATGGATTGTTGTAGAATATTCATCATTTTCTTTTCGTTTATGAACCTTTCCCTTTCAACATCCGAGAGTTGAGCTAGAGTCTTTTCGAGGCCATTTTCACCTACAGGAACTTGATATTTAACTTCAATAGCGAACCAGCAAGTAAAGTGTTTTGCATGGACCCAATTCATGAACCGTTCGCTCAAACTGTCTAAATCTTCTAGGTTCATTAACTTTGGCGGTTTGGTCATGGTACCCATCTCGATTTCTATTCATGTTTTGAGCCACTGTGGTGTGATTGTAGATGTTGCGAATGCATTGTAAAATTCGTCAGACATTTTTCTCTAAAAATTCAAAAACACACTTTTCGAACAAACTGATTGGTGTGGAAAAATTCTTTCGTGCTGATAACAAAAACAACTCGTGCGATCAAGATCCGTTCGTACGAACCAGAAATTTGTATGGACAAGGTGACCAAAACAAGTAACTCATGCGAACTAAAAGTCACTCGTACAGATGAGAGATTTCACTCGTGCGAATGAGATGCTCGTATGAGGGTCTAATTCGTGCGAATCACACTTGTGAATTTAGAAACTTGTAAATTTTTAGAAACTTCTAGTTACCTACTCGTACGAATGGTCTAAATTGTACGAAAAATTGTTCGTGCGAGTGGTCTCTCTACTCGTTCGAAACAGCTAAGTCTCCAAACAGATGAAATTTACCGATTTTAACATGATTAAGCTCGATTTTAGATCTGAAATTGTTAAGGATTGTTTAGAATTGATTTTAACGGAATATCCTAGAATCCTAGTCCAATTTGTCGATAATTTCGTCCAAATCCGAGATCAGTTTGGGAGAAATGTAGAAGTAGAAAGCCTGCAACAGTGAATCTGATCTGAAACAGTTGGTAGCCTAAAAAACTTGACGTTTGTCAGTAGATCAGACCTCAAGGCTCTAATACCACTTGTGAAGGGGGGATGGGCTCCTCCAATGAGCAACCGGTCTGATCTAACTCAGCTAGCAGAGGCGAAATTCATTGTTAGAGAGGTGACAAACGAACAAGAAAGCTCTTACTGTTTAACTGCTCTGAATTGTATTAATTGATGTGCAAGTACAGACGCGAGTAAACAAATCAGCAGGGCTTCGCCGTACCAACTGAACTAACACTCACTAGCTCTAACACAACATTCATCTATTTATAGGTTGACATGACTCGCACTAGAGTGTGTGAAACAGAAGCTTTTGACTCGTGCGAATGGTTGCTTCGTACGAGTGACAGAGTGTCACTCGTACGAGCCAACTGAATCACTCGTACGATCAACTTACAAACATATAAAACATTTAATAACATTTAAAAAATGACGTTTAAGCCTTATATACAATATTGACACATCCTAGACGTAGGCAATAGACAAATGCACCAACATTTTTCGATCCAGTGCATAAAGAAAATGTTTACTTTCTAGATAAAGTGCTATACGAGTTGCACCAACCCTGAGAGCTTGGTATGAGACACTCTCTCAGCACTTGTTGAGCAATGGTTTTATCAAAGGCACTGTTGATAGCACTCTCTTCACATGGGAAGTGAAAGGACACTTGTTGATCGTACAAATTTGTGTGGATGACATCATCTTTGGTTCTACAAACGATGCGCTGTGTAAAGAATTCGAAAAAGTGATGAAAGAGAAATTTGAAATGAGTTCAATGGAGAGATGAAGTTCTTATTGGGACTTCAGGTCGATTAGTTGGCTGATGGTATCTTCATCCATAAGACAAAGTACGTCCATAATGTTTTGGAGAAATTCAACATGTCGGGAACGTCACCATTCTTTACTCCATTGGCACTCAACCACAGCATAGATCCAGATGAACACGGGGTGAAGATTGATGAGACCTTATATAGATCGATGATTGGATCGTTGATGTGCCTAACGACATCAAGGTCGGATATCATGTATCCGGCATGCCTTTGCATCCAATATCAATCAAATCCTCGAAGGTCACACATGTTGATTGTCAAGTGGATTCTCAGATACTTGAAGGGTTGCCCAAGCACCGGCTTATGGTTTCCATGAAACGATAATTTCGACCTTGTTGGATTTTCTGTTTCTGATTTCGGTTGCTACAAATTAGATGCCAAATCTTGTGGATACAATAACAGATGAGAGACTTTGGATTGCAGATTCTTGATACGCCTATATATGTAGATAACCTGGCAATGCAAGAAGCAAACCACGGTCACTCTCTCTACTTGCGAAGCAGAATACATTTCAACTTCCAGTTGTTGTTCTCAAGTCTTGGGGATATAACAACAAGTGAGAGACTTTGGATTGCAGTTTCTTGATACACATATATATGTAGATAACAAGGTTGCCATTGATATAACTAAAAACCCAGTTTAATACTCTAAAACTAAACACATAGAAATTCAACATCATTTTATTTGTGATTGCCATGAGAAAAAGTTGATTCGAATAGAAAAGATCCACACTGATGAGCAAAAGGCATATTTCTATACTGAACTATTTGATCGAGCTAGATTTAAATATATTTTGAAACTTAATGTATGAAAAATCTGACATCAAGTGGGGAAATAGAGGTTTAATATAGATCGGATAATGAGTTTACGTGATCCTCATTGGTTGGTCAAAGTTTATAGTTTTTAGAATTTCTTTCTTTAAAATAAAAAATCCAACAATATGTTTTTTATTTTAGGGGGAGAAATGTGGTGGAAAATACAAAAACATATAAAAATTCAAAAAATGTACAAAAACATGAAAAAAAGAAAAAAAATGTGTTAGTGTGAAAATAGGAAATGATAGTACACTAGTAGACTATCACATTATGCTAAAGATATGTAGTGTCAAAATGTTTAAACAGATCTCACTTATGATGTGTCAGTAGGCTTCGCACATTCAAGTAGACTGTTTCTAAGATATAAACATTAAGAAAAACTTCTTAATTAGTGGTTTAACATCTCTCGGATATATGGTCTTAGTACACCAAATTTTGTTTGAGATATTGCCGGATTCTGAGATACCAGATCTTTATAGATAATTGATATTTGTGGTATTATACAAGTTCTTTTGATTTTGCGTCAGCAATAGCCTAGAATTTGTAGAATACTTTTGCTTTTAAACCAAAAAAATCACAAAATTGAAAGTATCGAAAGATTTAACAATTGTAGTACAAAAGATTCCAAATTGGAACATCACCTTTAAAGTCGAGCCTTCATCTCTTGGTCTGTACGATGGTACTAACATGAGCTCTCAAGGTCTCGCTCTACCTAGATACAGATATTTGTTAGATATATTCACCTATAAGATGAAATATAGGGAATCATGATACGGGAGTATATTCTGAGGTGGGAAACAGGGTTAAGTCAAGGTCTTAAAATTACCTAACGTATCTCAGAACAATTGAGAAATGTGTAGACGTTTAAGTGGATCAGTATACTTACAATCTAAGTGAATTTTCTTAGAACTTGAAGTCTAATCAAGGTCAACGGTACTTGTGATATGTCTCAAAACTGGTATGATCCTCTAACACAAACTCACAAAATTATGTTTGTAAATATGTTTGTACATAGTTATTGCATTTCATTTTAGAAAAACCGAAAAAGATTTTCAGTGTGTTTTAAAATAAAATTTGGAAAAATCAAAAAGAGTTTATTTCTATCATAGTTTCGACTGTCGATAATTGAAAGCGGATCTTCAAAGTCCAGAGATGTTGTATGCTGAGAAAATCTAAGAAAATGAGAAAGCGTTTTGAAATGATCAAAAGTTCATTAATTTGAAACTTAACATTGCCTGAAAATACCAGTTTGTTCATGAAGTGTTTAACCAAGGTCATTTACTTGAACTTGGTAGACAAATCTGTTAACTAGGGTCATTAAGTTAGACTTGGTCAACTGAGTGGGTCGTTAAAACTAATAAAATGTTCGAAAAAGTAAAACTTTGAAAATTGCAAGTCATTTCGCATGAAGAGGGATACACCTCGCACAAAGAGGGATACACCTCGTACAAAGTGGATCTGTGCTATATATAGGACCCAGTTCGCACGAAGTGTCCACTATCTGTTTGTGTGAACTAGGAGAAACCTTTGTGCGATTGGAGATTTTTGAACGATTTAGAATGAAGTGCTGCCAAATTTGACATTGGGGAGGTTGATTTACACACCTCTTACAATGGTGAAGGTATTGGACTGTGAATTAACCATAAAATCATACTTTTCGGTATTTCGGACTTCAAAACTTACATCTAGGAAAATCTAGCTGGCCAAATCTAAAATTGAACATATATTAGTGTTAATCAACACTAGTAGAACATAATGGAACCTTCAATTTGATAAAAATAACAAGTTACAAAATTGGTGTTGAAAACAGTCTTGGAACGAAGTGAACTTGGTAAATTTTTAAATACAACTTCGTACGAAGTGTGTTGGTTAGAAAGTTATGTTGTTTTTCCCACTTCATACATATACCACTCTACACTAAATGTTAGGATATTATTTCGTCAATGTTTTCTAAGTGTTGGAATTATAAATGTTGTTGTTATGCTTTGTAGGAAAAGAAATCGTGTTTGAAAAGACACATAACACATGTTGTGTTCTAGACGATACTATTCCAGAGATAGCTCTGTTTAACGATAGACTTGAGTTTATGAGACGTCTATCGGTGACAAAAGAACTAACGCATCAACACAAGGTCTACCAATCTCATATTGAACGATTCTGGAATTCGGCTGAGTTTGTTTCTGAACCGCGAGCGATACATTTTTGTTGTAAAGATTGAAGATAAAGAATTTAAAGTCAAGATCACAGAAGAGTTGATACGAAAGGAGTTAGAGTTAAAAGATAAAGACAGTGATCCAACGGGCTATCCAGGGAGAGTGGTGAAGGGATGTTTTTATAGAATGGGATATAAGGGACATGTGAATTCTCCAAACTTCAAGAAAGCTAATCTCGGAAGGTCGTATAAATTCTTCGTGCATTCGACCATTCATGCGTTTAGTCACAGGAAAGGGGTTATGATGATATTCTTGATTATCAGATGTGCTTGGTTGCTACACTGACACATGATCTGCCATATAACTTCACCGAATTAATTTTTGATCAGATGGTGTCAAATACTACAATAGAAAAGTTTCTAAAGTATCTGAGGTTTTTTTACAGATGATGCTGGAAGAGTTGTTTTCAAACTTGGAAAAGAAAGAGGATGATGAGCTGAAATTGTATCATATGGATAAAGAGACGTTGATCAGATTGAATCTATATTTGAAGCAAGATTTAGAGCATGTCGCATATCCAGTTTTTGGAGCTATTAAAGATAAAATTATGTTGCACCTCCAAAGGGAAAATGGAGAAAAGATACAAGTGATTCTGAGAAGGATGAAGTAGATTGCTTGAGGATCTTTTTCTGAGAAGAAGCAATTGGTAGGAGAAAGAAGAAAAAAAAACAACTTGCAACACCAAAGAAAAAGCCGACTCAAGCTAGAAAAAGAGCAACTATACAAACAATGCTTATTGATGAACAATCTGAAGATGAGATTCAAGTGAGTATGCCTGTGAATGAACCAATTGCTGAGAACGTAAATGTACATGAAGAAAATTCACTGCAACATTAGATAACGAAAGAGATGTGAATGTCTAGAAAAACAGCCGATATTGAGAAAGAAGTGATTGAAGGTGGTAACAAAGAAAGTTCTAAGGAAAGTGTTGATCCATAAATAGTTGGAGCAATGAAAAGCCAAACAAAGGAAGAGAAATTCTTTAGGTGATGATGACGAGACATATGTGCCTACTAATCCTGAAGACGAATCTATTCCAAGGCTAGTGAAGAAAACAAGACGAGTAAAGAGCAAAACTTCAGATATTCAAATGAAAGCAACAAGGTCTCATGTGGCAAAGAAAGCACGTCCAAAGTATAAAAGGGCCAGGAAGAAACCTACGGTTGAAGCTATGGCTACTATAGAAAACGTTGAATCTGTTATTCCATCATCACCACCACATATCCAACAACCTCCAATTACACCACCATTTCGCACAACATCACTACAACAACCACCACAACACCCAGGGTAGAACAAGTGTGAAAGTGGTGGATGCTAAAGTAAAAGAATCGTTTATGATACTGTGAATCCCAAATCAGCTTTGGATCACAGTGATGGTGATTGACAAACACCCAAACACCTATAGATTATGTGTTTGAATAATATAAGTAAGAAAACACAAAGAACCTAAGATGAAGGTGAAGAATCTTGTACAACATGTAATCCCATAATGACAGTAACAATCAAAGATCCTGGATATATGATAACAACTTGCAAATCAGAGACACAAACACAAAACAATAGCAAAATAACCTTGGTCCAAGAAACTTGGAGCCAAAGGTTTCAAGGGTTTCATATATATAAACACTTGCTACCCAGCGTATTTAATAAATACATTGGGACATTAAATACGACGCTATAGGTATAATTCCATATAATTAAACTTTTAGCCCTTCTAGTTTTACTAACTATTACAAACTAGCTACAAACTTGAAACTCAGGTATCAACAGTCTCAAAAGGTCCTAACAATATCCTCCTAGACCGTTGCATACTTGAGAGTCTTCATTCTTCGTTCTGAGCTTCATGGCTTGTGGCGGCATCTTGATCATTTCTTGGTGGTGCAGTTTGGTTAAAAATAGCTTCACTAGTTGTTGGTTGGACCTCCATAGTGACTTCATATGTGGATGAGTTGGAGGTGGTACATTTGACTCAGATGATGGATCTTTGGTTTGAGGAGGAGATGACTGTGGTTCAATAGGCTTCTCGGAAGCATTTTTCTTTCTTGCTTCATCTTTCTTTTTATGTTCGTCGATCCTGAGCATTATTCCATCTTTCTTTCTTTCTCTAGCTCTCTCGACTGCTCACTGAAAAAACATGCCTTTCTCCAAGTATTCATTTCCAGCACCGACATGAATCTTATGCCAATAGAGGATATTCAAGTCAAACACACAAAACATAAACACATCCATTGGATAAAGGGTTCTAATGTCTTCAATATCATTCGATCTGTCATAGCTTCACCAGTTTGTCCGTCGTTGCACCACTTTTTAAAGTTGGTGAGCATTACCGGATGTTATGGAGGAATCTTCACCCTGGTAACCATTTTAGCAGGATTAATCATCCATGTAACTCTGCCTTTTCCGGTTATTGGGTCTTGGTGGTTTTTGACACGCGTCTTCTTGGGCGTTGAGGCTTGAATACAGTGAATCAACGCACGCATTCTCGAAGAATAAGTCTTTTAGAGTCACCACCAATGTTGCTGTTTGTGAGATTTATCATATCGTGTTTGACCAGCTCTCGAATGTCCCATGTTGGTAAGCTCTGCATATCATTTCCAGTATGGAAATATTGGATTACACCACCTCTACGCTTCACAATAAATAACCCGCTCAGGTCACAGTACTTCAGGCTTATGATTCAATCAGTGGCCTCTGTTTTCTCAACAGTTACGACTTGATAGAAGTCTAGCATTTTAGTTCGTTCTTTCTTGAACCACTCAGGGTGTTGTGGTGCAACTTCCTCGCCTCCATTTGTTTCATAAACCACTTCATCCTCTAAACCCCATTCGATGAACTTGGGTGGCATCTCAATTCTGTCTACCTCTTCCTCTTCACTATCTCCATCAATGTTCACATCTATAGCCGATTCAAGTCGTTTCTTCTTCTTTTCAGCTATCTCAACTTTACGTTTTTCTACCTCTTCTCTGAACTTTCAAAATTAAAGATGTTCTCACTAGTGTATTTTGGTTGTCAGTCAGTTGTGGTGTACAAATCTTGAAGCATTTCATGTAGTTTGATCACTCTGTCGTGCTAAAACTTTATAAACTCATATTGCTTTGATACATTGTTATGCAATTCCTTGTTCTTCTTTCTTTGTTCTTTCAGCTTTTCTCTGAGCACATTGGTGTCGTTAACCTGATTCTTCAGCAGACAGAACTCTTTGGTAGGAAACGACCCAATTTCTATAGATAAATGATCATACAGCTCTTGAAATGGACGTGGTCTAGCTGGAGCTCGTTGAGGAGGTACTTGAGCAGTGGAAGTTGACTTTGGTGGAGCATCTTTAGAAGATCCCTCTCAAGTTTTTCTCTTTTTGTGCATTGGGGACTTGCTCGGAGTGGTTCTGTGGGATCCGAAAATAAACCTTCAACGAAACGATCCAGCTATTCCTATTCTGATGTAACCACAATAGGTGTCTCTGACTCAGTCATTTCTCTCCTCTTCATCCTCCTTTCTCATTTTCTGGCTTCTCTGACAGCATGGATAGCCTGCATTCGTTCAATCTTCTCTCTTGTTGACCCAGCACAAATACTATCACCCATAATTCTCTAAGGTTCGGATGTGTCTTTCTTGCTCTTTTTCAATCCCCCTTCTTCAACTACCTTCTTGCCTTTGACTTTTCGTTTACGCACTAATGGTGTTTCTTCTTCAACTTCTACTTCTTGCTCTTTGTAGCCTGTTTTTCTCGACTTTCCCTGGCTTCCCTCACACCCTCTTGATATTTGTTGTTTGCTTTAAGAACAATGGGAAGCCTTTCTTCTCTGTACATCCAGTTATGCAATATCACCCATTGCTTTGTTTTTAGCTCAGTAAGTTGTCTTCCTTTAGGTAACTGAAACTTGTATACATTTCTTTTATGAGGTAGGCTTTGGTGTTTATCATTGATAATCAGTTGGACAAACAGAATACAGTAAATATTAAAAGTAAGAGTAAAAATAAAAAATAAAACAAAAAGAAAAGGTATAAATACGTTGATAAAAGCGCTATATAGAGGTTAAGTACGCCTATGTCAAAAGTATTTATGCTTACAAAACAAGTTAAAAACACCGGATATTTAAGGGAAAAGATAATTACGCCGGTTATTTACGTTGTGACTTGATTAAGTTATAGGTAAATACGCTGGTATCAGGTCACATAGTTAAGTCTAGTTTCAAGACTAAAAACAGCGTAGATATTCTCACTGAATGACTGGCGTATTTGTCAAATACGACAGTTGCTCTTTCAAGACTAAAATGTCTGACATGTTGATCTCTGCTAAATACATTATACTCAAAGCAAATCTGCTATACTCATCGTGTTCTTAATAAACGCTTTAAACAAAACCCACAAGCTAATCCGATCTCGGTTATTATACATTCTAAACATAGTTTGTATGATATGGTCATAAGATATAATACTCATGAACATAATAGTCATACTGTAATCAATATCAAACATGAAGAAGATCAGATTTACGATTTTTGAGTAAAATGTTGAAGGATATTTGTTGATGATGAAGATGATAAAGTGTTAAAGAAGAAAACCGTTCAAAGTTTCAAAACTGTTACATACATATACTAAAATATCTTCCATCATATTTAATAAATACATTGGAAGTTAATTAAGCCACCCCTATAATTTTGGACGGAGTCTTCAAATCAAAGAAAATCCATCCAAGTATGCTTGAAAATTTTAAAAAACGTGCCCTTTTTAACTAAAAATAGTGCAAAAACCAAAAGAAGTTTGAGAAAATCAAGAATTTGCAATTTTGACACTGAAATTTGTTTTTCGAACCGAGGAACTTCCTTTTACACAATTTTCCTTTGTTTGAAACTCTGTGACGTTCCTGCAAAAGATCATATTGGGTAACACTTGTCAGTTTATTACTTTGAATTTTTAATATCGAGGCACAAGAAAAAACTGTCAGTATATTTGTCCTTTTAAATCCATGCATCCTTCTTTTAATGTGCTTTTGGTGACGTTTTTATCATGTTATGGTAATATTGACAAGAATTGCAATGGCCCCCACTCAAGCTAGACGGTTAAAATATTATGCCTGTTAGTCCCTCGTCAAGACATACCCCCGCGATCAATGCATGCACAAAGCTTCCTCATAACAGGTGAGTATATTGAATTCATTCGTTTAAAAGATACGAGATCAGCGCATTGGTGAATAGGTATGCTGTCCTGACAAGGGTTAGGTAGATACCTCAGTGTGGTATGATTTCTTTTGATTAGCTTGTTTAGCTGAGCTTTTTCAACTTTGGGTTTTTGGCCTCTTTGGCTCTTTTGAAAAGATATCATAATCGTGTCTAGGTATGCATATATCTAGATGCAACAGAAGAGCGACTATGATATCCCCAAATGATAAAGCAATATAAAGACCTGAAATCTCGGATTTTGGCAATCTATCAACGCAAGATTTAATACCAATAAGCCATATGCTGCAACATGTTACCCACAGATTCCCAATATTGTGGGTATCCAGAATTCTTGTGTAAGCATTATCTTTTGTCGCCTAATCGCAGTTTACTCGATGGTGTTACTGAATCTAATGACACGTCGTTGCTTGGCACCTTGATTTGTTCCTTTGCATCTCGGTTTTTCTTTTCTTTTCTATTTCAGAGATAGGCAAAGTGTTAGCAGTTTTCTATCATTTCTCTACCAAACATGTGTCAAAAAGGAGATTACAGCTTTCTGGATATCTTCCCCCCTAAAATTTTATTTTCGTGTGTCCATTGCTTGAAAATGAAATTTTAATTTAAACAGAAAATCTTTTTAATGGCACTATTTTATGATACTCGTTTATTTAGGAAAGCGGGTTTCTTTAATAAAAGATAGAGTATTATAGCAAGTTATCACAACATAGTTCATTTCCACTCAAGGAAATTTATCATTTCCAACCTGGCTACCAATTGGTTGAAACGAGTTTTGTCGAAGGCTTTCGTGAAGATGTTGGCTTTCTGCTGCGTAGTATCCACTGGCACCACTTGAATGTATCATTTCTCATACACATCTTGAATCGCGTGAATGCGAATCTCGATATGTTTAGTTCTCGAGTGATCGATTAGATTCTTCACAATTCTAGACACGCCTCATTGTCAATGAATATAGGAGTTTTCATGACATTGATCCCGTAATCCAACAACTGATTTTGTATCCAAAGAACTTTTGAACAGCAACTGTAGGCCGCTGTGTATTCGCACGAACTGAAGTTTACCTTCGCACGAAGGTAGATTAACCTCGTACCAAGGTAACCTAAAAATAGTCATTTTTTATCAGAGAGATTAGATGAGTGTCTAGAAAAAATTTCGTGATTGAAAATTTTTTCGAGATTTTGATGATAAATATGGGCTGTTCCGGGACACCAGGTCGATAGAATTTCACACCAAATTTTTAGTGATCAAAATTTTCAATAAAAATGAGATTATGTTTGATGAAGTAATTGAAACGGATATTCTTACTAAGTATGTTTACGTCGTGTTCTGAAGAGGTTGAGGCTTTACAAATGTTCATGTCATCTCAATCTAATAATTCCGTTACAAGTACAGGTCTATTTGATGAACAAAGTCAAAGCACAAAGAGTGAAGAAGAAAAGAAACAGATTAAAGAGGAAGATAGAGAAGATGTTATTCATAATATGTTTAAATCATCTATGCCTCCTCACGTGTTTAATGTTTTTGCCGGATTCTTCGGCGAACAAAAACAAATGTAAAATATGATGAAGTTCCAGACAAACCAGATCATTCTCAAGGAGAAGATGAAATTTTTGAAGTTAATCAGAAGCTAAAAGTTAAGAGAGTCCAAGAAGAGAAAGAAGTTAAAAGAAAGACAAAATCAAGATCGAACGACAATGCACAAAATGTACAGAGCCATGCAAATCTTGTGCTGAAAAAGATGAAATATATAAAGCAAAGTGCTCAAAATAGTCTGAATTGTGTATTGCTAAAGATCATAGATATAAAAAACTAAAATGTCATATAGATAATCTTTCAAGAGATTATAATCAAATGAAAGAAGCTTATGACGAGCTAAGCTATACCATCAAAATTCACCTGATGCTAATCTGAATGATGGTGCTACAATCGACATGTTGAAAGCTACAGTAATGGATAAACAGATGGCAATCAACATTCATCTGAACAATATTGCTAATCTAAAATAAGAATTGGAGAAAGTCAGAATCAAAGCCGAAATAGTCAACAAATTATTAATCAGTTACTCCACAAGTTCATACGTAATTGATCATATTCCCAAACAAGAAGAAAAAACTGTCAAGGAAGAGAATAAAAGGGGAGTTCAGAACAATGACTCGGGTTATCGTCGTGTTCCTCCTCCAATCTGGAAAAATTATTCTAGAAGAAATCATAAAGGAGAGGAGAAGGTGTTCAATCTGAACTTGAAAATGGAACAAAAAGTCGAGTTTCCTGAGAACATATATGTGACCTATGAATGTGATTCTGATGTGGTTACAAAAGTGGTCGAAAATGATTTTGAAATATAGATGCTGAAAAGAGTAATTCAAATTCCCGTTTGGAAAATGAAGAAAGTTTTCATAAGAAATATATTTAAAAAACAGAACCAAGTTTGAATGACGATTCTAAGATGGTAGCATACAAAGTGAAAGGATCTGACAAACTATTTCGATGAAGAATTTCTGATTCAGAACGTGGATGTTAAAAAAAATTGAAAAAAGTGTTTAAATTAGTTGAAATGAGTTTGTCGGAGCTTAGAAAGTGAAAAACGTCTTGCACTTCCAAATCTAAATGTTTTTATAATCATAAAGGTAAAAATATCCTTAAGACAAAAGAAAATGTTTGGGATATGCTAAGAAGAAGAAAAACAATCACAGGTTCCGAAAACCAGATTATTCAAAGAAAATAAATTTTGTTTTCGGAAAAATTTCAGAAAAGGAAAAAGAAAGTATGGGAAAAAAAATCAAATGATAAGTTTGATTCTAGAAAACAACAACTAGAACATGTTAATGAATGTTTTCGATGTAATAAAGTTGGACACATTATTAGACAATGTCCACAGTCAAAGCCTAAACTTCACCAATGTTTGTACCAACATAAGTTTGGAAACAAGTCAAAGACTCTACAAACAAAGTGAAACCAGTTAACACTAAGTTTTCAAAATTCGAAGCTGGTGAAACTTCAAAAAGTGCTGAACGAAAAGATTCTATATTGTATTTCAAGAAAGCAATGTCTAAAAACCAAACATGGGTGATGAAAAAGGGGATTTTTCCTGTAAAAGTTGAAAACTTTGTGTCAACCGAGAAGTCAGAAAGGGTAGAACAAAAATGGTAATAAAAGAAAATTTTGTTGAAAAGACTGAACAATCAGTGAAAATTGAAAGTTTAGAAGATTTTCCTAAACTTGAGAAAATCACAAATAAACCTGATTGTGAAAAGAAAATCAAAACTAAGGTTGAACCTAAGATTGAAAAATCTTGGGTTAAACTATTCAATTGATTGTTTGCGTTTTTGTGCAGGATCTTTCGGAAGATAAAGTAACATGAAGACTGAGGTTCCTAGCACATAATAAGGATTTTTGGGCCATGATAACTTGTTCTAGATAAAGGCCATGATTGAATTTTTAATAACGTTTACTTTACAATTTTACAAATTTTTGAAGAAAAACAGAACCCTTACTGTTGAATAGACAAGACTGTTTGAAAAGACAGGTTTATAAATGTTTTTAAAATCAAATATATCAAAAGTTCTGTCATCTTGAGGGGGATAGAGCTTAAATGTATAATTGTGATGGAGTAATTGATGACGAATTGAAGTAATTCTCATCGGTTGGTTATCAAAAAATATAAAAAATGTTTTTGATTTTAGGGGGAGCAATGTTGTAGACAATACAAAAACTATGCAAAAAGAGGAAATGATAGTAAATCAATGAGCTATCACAGTATGCTAAGGATTTGTAGTGTCAAAAAGTTTAAACAGGTCTCACTGATAATGTGCCTTTGGCTTCTGTGACATCACGACTTTTCAGGTATCTTAAACGCGCTACTTCACGGTTATTCATTCCTACGCTGATTTAATTTGGAGAATTAAATTACACGCTCGCAATAATGACTCTAACTTTGTGAATCTATTGGGTGAATTACGTGCTATGTGTTATTAGACGTTTGTAGATTATTATATCACGCTTTGATTTCGCGATTATTTGTTATAAAAAAATAATAAATAAATAGCCGAACCGAACCGAGCCGCGAAACGTGTCGACCTCACCTCCTTGTGGCCCAAGGAACTAACCAAAACTTGAGGCCCAAGCCATTTACCCAAACCCCCCCCCCCCCACTTCGCGGTCCCGTCCCCACCCCCTCCCATTCTTTTCCCTTGTGCTATATATTGGTACGTATGCATGTTATAGTTTCAAAAAAAAAGCAACAAACCCTAGTCACAAGGAGAACCGACGGCAGCCCCCCCCCCTCACGATCGCAAGCCCTACAACTCCCGGATTGATTCGCTAATCATCATCGTTTCAAGGTTAGGGTTTAATTGTTTTGCGATTCACATTAGGGTTTGTATAATCTTGATCATGATTGTGTGTAATGGTAGGATTATTAGTATAAAAAGTGTTGTGATTTATGATTAGTTTGGATGATTGTGCAATTCTTTGCGATTGTGATGTTATGATGAATACGAAAATCATAGGCTGCGTTTTAGTGATAAAGATCATGTTATATAATTAGGATTTGCATGAATATTGATATACATGATGATATTCGACAAATAAACCTGTTGTTAATCATTGTTATTAAACGTCATGATCGTTTAAGCATGTTCTAATGCGATAAAAGTCGAAAACTGTTTGTTGAATCACATTTACATCCAACTTCAATTGGCTGTAACCTGATCATTATTTATCGAAAAGTGGATTTTCTGAAGCCTAAAACGTGTATTTTTGAAAAACGCTTCTAATGGCGCTGGATTCATATTTTTCTGAGGTTGGTTGCTATTTTTAAGTGGTCATTTAGTGCAGCAGCTGAAGCTGCGTAAATTCTGCAAAATTTTCTAGTTGTTTATCGAGTCGGACCTCATAGTCTGTAGGGGGTTGGGTCACGAAATTTGTACAGTAACTGGAGACGGGAATTTCCGGAAAACTCCCATTTGGAATTTTGTTAATTGGGTGAACGATGATTTTTAAATAAGCCGTGGACTGCAGTCAGAAAGCGACGAATCTGACTGCAGCCTACTATATAAATGTTTATAAATAATTGGTAAAGCGTTAGGACTTGAAAATTTTACATAGCATTCTACAGTTTAGTTGACACCTCCTGTTAAAAATTTAAATTTTTGGAACGTTGGAACTATTTTATAAAAATCCTCGAAAATAGCCTAGTTATGAGCGTACAAGCTGAAACATGATAACTTGCGTTTGTGTGTACCAAAGTGTTGTATGGGTTAATCTGTGTTTATGACAAGTTGGTTTGATCATTATTTTGGTATGATTATACTTTGCATGCATGATTGTGTTTTCGAATTGGTTATTACGTGTGTCGCACTGTATGTTAGTTATGCGTAGGGTTTTATATCAGTGTGTTCACACACTAACTCTAAATCGGTTGACATGTTAGGACGCGATTAGCGGTCCCATCATTTGCTACTTTTGTGTTACTCTAACCGAGCAATTTAAGGTGAGTTCACGGCCCCTATTTTATCCGATTTTAAACAACAGGGGGAGAAACATGTATACACTCTATAATTCTATCTTTTACGTTATGCGAAATTAACGTCGTTAAACTACTCGGTAACTAAGTTAATGTTAATGTACGTTATGGTCACTAAGTAGCTATATCACGAAAGTCCTCAACAAACTCTCGGATCGTTAGTATTGGGTTAGATAGCGGGGAAGTTATAAGTAGTACTACTGGGTCCGACAAGCCCCACCCGAGCTAGTCGCTCTAGCCGACCGGGTATGGTCAACGGGTGAATAATTTGGCCTAACTTTCGCCATTGTCAGTGATAGGCCTGGCAACACTGAGGCAACAACAGTCAGCTTCGATCGCGAACTCTTATGTGATGTAACTTTAGACTCGCTACCTACATGTTAACATTGAACTTAATTACGAACCAACATTATTATTCTGGGTTAGGAATAATGGAACTATATCGTTATCCCGGGTTAGGGATAACGGGGAAAGCAAACATTTAACCGAACTTGTGAACTTATAAAAACCTGTGAACTCACTCTTCTTTAATGTTGACACTTGTTTCTTTACATATTTCTGAGGATGCTAGGAGCGCTAGGTGCACTCACCTGCATTGATCAAGACATTTTTATCGAGTCTTATTTACGAATATTGTTTGGGATTTTTGGTTTTGGCGTTTATGTTGGCACCCGTTACTTTACTTTACTCTAATGCTTCCGCTAAACTTTGAAACTAATGCTTCCGCTAAACTTTATGACTAAGATAATTTGAAAATAACTATGAATGGTTAAACAAATGTTTTTTGGAAAACGTTTAAATAAATCATATAGAGTCGTTCGATATTACTAGTGTCTTAGATTCTGGTTTGTTCACATGCCTCGCGGTAAAACTCAGAAGGGTAAATTAAGGGTGTGACAGATTGGTATCATAGCCTCTAGCTATAGAGAACAAGGTTTGCATTAAAAGTAGACCTAAACTATAGCTGTTACACGACACTATACTTAGTTGGCACCGAACTGTGATATCTTGTTATGTGTTATACTACAACTGTTTTATGTAAGATATATATGTATATTGTGATGCACGCAACTCGTAACTAACTACACCAACCCATAAGGCAATGTCATCATCATCATCCGACAAATCTCGACAATCAAGGGCACCAGGGAAGGCACCCATGGTCGAACCCTCACCACCTCATGGCGTGGAGACGCGCTCAGCTGCTAGGAAAAGACTCGCTCTAGGAGGGGAGTCGTCCTCCCGTCCGACCACCGCTATACCGGTCGAACCGGTCAACTCGTTAGAAGTAGGGGACGACCTACTTAGGGATATGTTAAGGAAACAACAATAACAGCTAGAGAGAATGCAGGAGACTATCGAAGCACAAGGATGGATGATACGTCAACTAACTGGTAAAACTGGAAGGCTCGAGAAAGAGCAACATGAGAATAGGAAAGTTCGAAACATTTTAGCTAAGGATCTTCGTGCTGAGCAGCTGAGGGCTGACTGGTTTTCTTTAGTTTGTTTGTTTCCCCTTATGTTTGAACTTGAAATTTTATAATTAAACTGAGATGTTTGGTTGGTATTTTGTGAGACAATGCAATTTATTTAATCAAATGTTCCTTTTGATTGTTAAATTTGTTGGGTTGACATAACTTGTGTGATGATTGAAGTGTGGAATATGATAACTATATTGGATATACATACTTACCGGTGTGTATTTCTGTTGTCTTGCGAAGATCTGAAATGGCAACTGGACGTCGCGGAAACCTCAACATGTCACCTGAAGAATTGGCCGCATTGATCGAAGAACACGTGAATGCTGCTCTGGCAGGTGTTCAAAACCCACCAGCAGGTAACCATTATTAAATTTTCATGGGAAAATCTAATAGTTGGGCTAGTAGACTTTCTCGCTGACTAGCTATCCTCTCTCTCTAGGAGGGGGTCTTAACCCCTACAAGATGTTCCTTGATGTAAAACCGAGCAAGTTCACGGGTGCAGAAGTACCCATAGGACTGGTCCGTTGGATTGAAAAGTCTGAATCGGTGTTCGAGATGTGCAATTGCCTTGAGGCCAATAAGGTCAAGTATGCTGCCTCAACGTTGGAAGATGGGGCATTAACCTAGTGGTACGCACAAGTCCAAACGCGTGGACTTATTGCGGCGAACGCAATGGCCTGGACCGAGTTTAAGGCCCTAATCAAGGAGGAATTACTGTCCGCGGGACAAAGTTCAGCATTTGGAGGGTTTGAAATTGAAGCGTACACGGCCAAACATCATGATCTGGTGTTCCTATGTCCCGATCTGGCTAACACCGTCGAAAAACGACTTGAGTTTTATCTTGGGGGTCAAGTCCCTGAGATCCAGGGCATGGTAATGTCTAGTAACCCTATGACGGAGCAACAAGCGATTAGGCTAGCGCATAAACTCACCGATAAGGCGGTGGAGCAAAGGAAGTTGCCACCTCGGGTGCAACCGAAGTTGTCCCTGATAACAAAAGAAAATTTGAAGACTCACCTGCTCGACAGTCTTTGTCAGCCCAGCCAAAACAAGGAAACCAGAAGCGGTCCAACAATTTCAACAACAATCGGGGTCACAATAATCAGCCTGCCAACAACACCCAGAACTCAAGCGGCTATGCGGGGCGAAAGCCGCAATGTAATCGTTGTAACCTCCATCATCATGGCCCTTGCGCCGGAAATCGCTGCCAACGATGTGGCAAAGCGGGAAACGCGGCAAAGGATTGTCGCGGGGAAATCATGTCTCGAGAAAATCAGAATCAGCACCAGGGTCAACAGCAAGGTAATAACCGGGGATGCTATCAGTGCGGTAGCACTGCCCATTTCAAGCGAGATTGCCCTCAGCTTCGCAACAACAACAAACAACAACAACAACAAAAACAAAAAATGGCAACAATGGCAATGGTGGCACATGAGGTGCCAAGGTCGTGCATTCACGCTGGGCCGTGGAGAGGCCAGAAACGACTCGAACGTGGTCACCGGTAAGTTTCCCCTTAACGATCATTTTGCTACTGTACTTTTTGATACGGGTGCGGATAACAGTTTTATATCTGAGTCTTTTAGGAAGAACCTAAATCTCACGCCTAAACCCCTAGAGACCCCTTACGTCATAGAACTAGCCGATGGTAAATCTGTCGATGTGACCCATTTTGTAACCGGCTGTCAACTTAAGCTCGCGGGTCACACCTTTACCATTGATCTGATGGCAACTACCCTGGGTAGTTTTGATGTGGTAGCCGGAATGGACTGGCTATCTGACGTCCGAGCTGAAGTTCTCTGTTTTGAGAAAGCTATCCGTATTCCGCTCTCTAGCGACGAAGTCTTGATGGTGCAAGGCGAGAAGGTAGGCGCCGTCACAAACATCATCTCTTACATGCAAGCTCAGAAGTATCTTCGGAGAAAGAACCCTTCGCTTTGCTCGCACTGGTGACCGAGCAGCTAAGGACGAGAAGCGGATTGAAAATATCCCCGTCGTCCGTGACTTTTCCGATGTGTTTCCAGAGGAGTTACCTGGTCTTCCACCACATCGACAAGTGGAGTTTGAAATCGAATTGGCGAACCATGCGACTCCTATCGCCAAGGCCCCGTACCGCCTAGCTCCAGCAGAGCTGCAAGAGCTGTCTACCCAACTTCAGGAATTGTTGGAAAAAGGATTTATCCGACCCAGTACTTCGCCATGGGGAGCTCCGGTCCTCTTTGTCAAGAAAAAGGACGGGACCTTCCGCATGTGCATCGACTACAGGGAACTCAATAAGGTTACCGTCAAGAACCGATACCCATTACCTCGCATCGACGATCTCTTCGACCAGCTTCAAGGGTCAAGCTACTACTCCAAGATCGATCTACGGTCCCGTTATCACCAGTTACGCGTCAGGGAGGAGGATATCTCCAAGACGGCATTTCGTACTCGGTATGGCCATATGAGTTCTTGGTCATGCCCTTCGGTCTCACCAATGCACCCGCGGTGTTCATGGACCTCATGAACCGCGTGTGTAAGCCATATCTCGACAAGTTTGTCATCGTGTTCATCGATGATATACTCGTCTACTCTAAGGGTGAAGAAGAACATGCTGAGCATCTACGATTATTGCTGGAACTACTTCAACAGGAGAAACTATATGCCAAGTTTTCGAAGTGTGATTTCTGGATTCGGGAAGTTCAGTTCCTCGGGCATATCATGAATGAAAAGGGTATACACGTTGATCCCGCCAAGATCGATGCTATCAAGAACTGGGAAGCACCCAGGACACCGACAGAGATCCGCCAATTTTTGGGTTTGGCTGGTTACTACAGACGCTTTATCAAGGGATTTTCCAAGATCGCACAACCGCTTACCACTCTCACCCAGAAGGGCACCAAGTATGCTTGGGGTGACAAGCAGGAAGCAGCATTTCAATTGCTGAAGCAGAAACTTTGCAGTGCACCCATTTTGTCTTTGCCAGAAGGGACAGATAATTTTGTGGTATATCGTGACGCTTCCATTCAGGGATTGGGATGTGTACTCATGCAACGTGATAAGGTCATCGCGTATGCATCCCGACAGTTGAAGGTTCACGAGAAAAACTACACAACACATGACCTGGAATTGGGAGCAGTTGTGTTTGCACTTAAGATTTGGAGACACTATCTATATGGAACAAAGTGCACAATCTACACGGATCACAAGAGCCTCCAGCATATCTTTGACCAGAAGGAGTTGAACATGCGACAGCGTCACTGGGTCGAACTCCTAAACGATTATGAATGTGCCATTCGGTATCACCCGGGTAAGGCTAACGTGGTAGCTGATGCCCTCAGTGGAAAGGAGCACTTGAAACCTCGTCGGGTACGAGCACTACAGTTCACAATTCATTCTGGGTTACCCGAACAGATACGCGACGCGCAGCTAGGAGCAGTTAAGAAGAAAACATCAAGGCCGAATCTGTGGGAAAGATGGAATGCGATTGGGAAGTGAAACCCAATGTTGCCCGGTATTTCATGAATCGTATATGGGTACCTCTCTACAGAGACCTCAGGAAGCTAGTTATGGACGAAGCTCACAAATCCCGATACTCTGTCCATCCTGGTTCAGATAAGATGTATCAAGACCTAAAAGTTGCGTACTAGTGGCCCAACATGAAAGCGGATATAGCCACCTACGTGAGCAAGTGTTTGACTAGTGCGAAAGTCAAGGTGGAATACCAGAAGCCATCAGGGCTACTTCAACAACCTGAGATCCCAGTGTGGAAATGGGATCAGATATCGATGGACTTTATCACTAAACTCCCTCGAACTCCGGGTGGTTGCGATACCATCTGGGTAATCGTGGATCGTCTAACTAAGTCCACCACTTCCTAGCGATCAAAGAAACAGATAAGATGGATAAGTTGACTCGCATCTACATTAAGGAAGTAGTTTCTCGGCATGGGGTGCCAATGTCCATCATCTCAGACAGAGATGATCGTTTCACGTCCAACTTTTGGCAGTCACTTCAGAAAGCGTTGGGTACACGCTTAGATATGAGCACAGCTTATCACCCTCAGACGGATGGTCAAAGTGAAAGGACCATTCAGACCTTGGAAGACATGCTTAGGGCATGTGTGGTAGACTTTGGGAATAGTTGGGAAATCCATCTACCTTTAGTGGAATTCTCGTATAACAACAGTTACCATACGAGTATTCAGGCAGCACCGTTTGAAGCATTATACGGTCGAAAATGTAGATCACCGGTCTGTTGGGCAGAAGTCGGTGACAGTCAACTCACAGGTCCTGAGTTGATACTTGAGGCTACTGAAAAGATTGTACAAATCAGAAACCGCATGGCAGCGGCACGAGATCGACAGAAAAGCTACGCTGATCAACGACGCAAACCGCTCGAATTTCAAGTAGGTGACCGCGTCCTACTGAAGGTGTCACCCTGGAAGGGTGTAATCCGTTTTGGGAAACGAGTCAAACTAAACCCACGGTACGTAGGCTCATTTGTGATCTCAAAGCGTATCGGGCCCGTAGCTTATCAATTAGACCTTCCAACCGAATTCAGTGGAGTTCACAATGTTTTTCACGTGTCCAATCTGAAGAAGTGTCTATCAGATGAGACCCTAGTTATTCCATTGGATGAGATTCAAGTGGATGAGCAACTGCATTTTGTGGAACAACCTATCGAGATCATGGATCGTGAGATAAAGACTCGAAGGCACAGCAAGATACCGATTGTCAAGGTTCGTTGGGACTCTAAGCGTGGACCGAAGTTCACGTGGGAAAGAGAGGACCAAATGAAAAGCAAATACCCACACCTTGTTGTAGCTGAGCAGCAATCTGACGTTACCGCCAACTAAATTTCGGGACGAAATTCTTTCAACATGGGGATGATGTGACAGCCTGGTAATTACTTGTACCATTGCTAACAAACTGAATCTTTGTGCGTTGCATTCTAAACCACGTTTACTCAATTTTCGGGACGAAAATTCTTTCAACATGGGGATAATGTGACATCCCGACTTTTCAGGTATCTTAAACACGCTACTTCACGGGTATTCATTCCTACGCTGATTTAATTCGGAGAATTAAATTACACGCTTGCAATAATTACGCTAACTTTGTGAATCTATTGGGTGAATTACGTGTTATGTGTTATTAGACGTCTGTAGATTTTGTCGATTATTATATCACGCTTTGATTTCGCGATTATTATGTCGACCTCACCTCCTTGCGGCCCAAGGAACTAACCTAAACTTGAGGCCCAAGCCGTTTACCCAAACCCCCCCCCCTTTGCGGTCGCGCCCCCACCCCCTCCCCTTCTTTTTCCCTTATGCTATATATTGGTATGTATGCATGTTATAGTTTCAAAAAAATAAAAATAAAAAACCCTAGTCCCAAGGAGAACCGACGGCAGCCCCCCCCCCTCTCACGATCGCAAGCCCTACAACTCCCAGATTGATTCCCAATATTGTCCCGGTTTGCTAATCATCATCGTTTCAAGGTTAGGGTTTAATTGTTTTGCGATTCACATTAGGGTTTGTATAATCTTGATCATGATTGTGTGTAATGATAGGATTATTAGTATGAAAAGTGTTGTGATTTATGATTAGTTTGGATGATTGTGCGATTCTTTGCGATTGTGATGTTATGATGAATACGAAAATCATAGTCTGCGTTTTAGTGATAAAGATCACGTTATATAATTAGGGTTTGCATGAATATTGATATACATGATGATATTCGACAAATAAACCTGTTGTTAATCATTGTTATTAAGCGTCATGATCGTTTAAGCATGTTCTAAAGCGATAAAAGTCGAAAACTGTTTGCTGAATGACATTTACAGCCAACTTCAATTGGCTGTAACCTGATCATTATTTATCGAAAAGTGGATTTTCTGAAGCCTAAAACGTGTATTTTTGAAAATCGCTTCTAATGGCGCCGATTCATATTTTTCTGAGGTTGGTTGCTATTTTTAAGTGGTCATTTAGTGCAGCAGCTGAAGCTGCATAAATTCTGCAAAATTTGCTAGTTGTTTATCGAGTCGGACCTCATAGTCTGTATGGGCTTGGGTCACGAAATTTGTACAGTAACTTGAGACGGGAATTTCCGGAAAACTCCCACTGGAATTTTGTTAATTGGGTGAACGATGATTTTTAAATAATTTTTCCCGTGGACTGCAGTCAGAAAGCGACGAATCTGACTGCAGCCTAGTATATAAATGTTTATAAATAATTGGTAAAGCATTAGGACTTGAAACTTTTACATAAAATTCTACAGTTTAGTTGACACCTCCTGTAAAACAATTGGAATTTTTGGAACGTTGGAACTATTTTATAAAAATCCTCGAAAATAGCCTAGTTATGAGCGTACAAGCTGAAACATGATAACTTGCGTTTGTGTGTACCAAAGTGTTGTATGGGTTAATCTGTGTTTATGACAAGTTGGTTTGATCAATATTTTGGTATGATGATACTTTGCATGCATGATTGTGTTTTCGAATTGGTTATTACGTGTGCCGCACGGTGTGTTGGTTATGCGTAGGGTTTTGTATCAATGTGTTCACACACTAACTCTAAATCGGTTGACATGTTAGGACGCGATTAGCAGTCCCATCATTTGCTACTTTTGTGTTACTCTAACCGAGCAATTTAAGGTGAGTTCACGGCCCCTATTTTATCCGGTTTTAAACAATAGGGGGAGAAATATGTATACACTCTATAACTCTATCTTTTACGTTATGCGAAATTAACGTCGTTAAACTACTCGGTAACAAAGTTAATGTTAATGTACGTTATGGTCACTAAGTAGCTATATCACGGAAGTCCTCAACAAACTCTCGGATCGTTAGTATTGGGTTAGATAGCGGGGAAATTATAAGTAGTACTACTGGGCCCGACAAGCCCCACCCGAGCTAGTCGCGCTAGCCGACCGGGTATGGTCAACGGGTGAATAATTTGGCCTAACTTTCGCCATGGTCAGTGATAGGCCTGGCAACACTGAGGCAACAACAGTCAGCTTCGATCGCGAACTCTTATGTGACTTAACTTTAGGCTCGCTACCTACATGTTAACATTGAACTTAATTACGAACCAACATTATTAATCCGGGTTAGGAATAATGGAACTATATCGTTATCCCGGGTTAGGGATAATGGGGAAAGCAAACATTTAACCGAACTTGTGAACTTATAAAAACCTGTGAACTCACTCTTCTTTAATGTTGACACTTGTTTCTTTACATGTTTCTCAGGACTCTAGGAGCGCTAGGTGCACTCACCTGCATTGATCAAGACATTTTTATCGAGTCTTATTTACGAATATTGTTTGGGATTTTTGGTTTTGGCGTTTATGTTGGCGCCCGTTACTTTACTTTACTCTAATGCTTCCGCTAAACTTTGAAACTAATGCTTCCGCTAAACTTTGAGACTAAGATAATTTGAAAATAACTATGAATGGTTAAACAAATGTTCTTGGAAACGTTTAAATAAATCATTTAGAGTCGTTCGATATTACTAGTGTCTCAGATTCTGGTTTGTTCACACGCCTCGCGGTAAAACTCTGCAAGTGAAAATTGAGGGTGTGACAGCTTCACACATTCAGTAGATTGTTTCTCAGATATAAACATAAAGAAAAAACTTCTTAATAAGTGGCATAACATCTCTCGGATATATGGTCTTAGTATTCCGAAACTTCGTTTGACAGATTGTCGGATTCTGAGATACTAGGTCTTTATAGATAATTGATATCTAGGCTATTATACAAGTTCTTCTGATTTTACGTCAACAATGGCCTAGATTTTTAGAATACTTTTGCTTTTACACCTAAAAACTGCACAAAAATTTAAAGTATCGAAAGATATTAAACTAAGCAGTCAAAAGATTCCAAATTGGAACACTTCTTTTAAAGTCGAGCCTTCATCTCTTTGTCTGTACGATGCTACTAACTTGAGCTCTCAAGGTCTCGCACTACCCAGATAAAGATATCAGTTAGATTTATTCACCTGTAAGATGAAATCCAGGGAATCTTGAAATGGGAGTATATTCTGAGGTGGGAAGCACGGTTAAGTCAAGTTCTAATATTACCTAACGCGTCTTGGAACAATTGAGAAATGTGTAGAGGTTTAAGTAGACAAGTATACTATCAATCTAATTGAATTTGTTTAGAACTTAAAGTCTTATAAAGGTCAACGGTACTGGTAATATGTCAAAAAAAACTAATATGGCCATCTAACAAAAACTCACAAACAATATGTCTGTAAATATGTTTGTACATAATTAGTATTGTTGTTCATTTCATAAAGCGAAAAGATTTTATGTTCATTTTAGTTTCGACAACTGATGATGGAAAGCTGATTTTCAATATCTAGAGCTACTAAAAAATCAGAAATTTGAAACTGTCCTAAAATGATTAAAGTTCATTAAGTTGAGACTTATATTTGAGTCAAAACATAAGTTTGTTCTTAATAAGAACAATCATGGTCATTAATTTGAACTTTATAGATAAATCAGATAATCAACGTCATTAATTTGGACTTGACTAAATGAGAAGGTTTATATAATGAGAAAAAAGATTAAAATTTGAAATGTTTATATTTAGAAACTTCAAAGTTTGAATCTGAAATGTTTATTTGAATGTATGAAAGAAGGAACAGAAAGTTTAATGTAAGGGAGGGCAGGATAGAAATGTTGAATGATGATAAAGAACGCTCAAAGAAAAGGGGAGGGTGCTGATACGCAATGTTTACTATTCAAGATCAAAGGAAAGAGAAGACTGTTGATAATGTCTGAAGATCAAGAAAGTTAAAGCTATTAAAGTTTTGAAGAAATTTAAATAATTTTAAAGAATCTTGATCTTAAATGAATATTCGAGGACTGCGGTAACAGCCTAGGGGGAACTGTTGTTGCATATGTCTGTCGCCTACGTGCAAGCTAGTTCATTTGTAATGTTTTGTGATTTGAACGACGGAGCTCTGTCCGAATTTTTTTTGGATCTGTAACATACAACAAGTTAATGAAACAGTGATTAAAGTGAATACAACGTGTTTACAATGTCGCCTAACTATACACTGATTCCGCACGTATATACTAGGTTATCAAGCTAGTGCTTGAGCTATTGGATCTGTCACATGGACCTACATTTACGATACCAAAGTCCAAGCTTGGGTGTTCCTTTCGGATAGCGGAAGATTTGTTTGACTGCAGTCTCATGAGATTCTTTAGGATGCATCTGAAAACGAGCATAGATACAGACAACCTACGTAATGTTAGGCCTACTTGCAGTTAGATACATAAATGAGCCTATCATTGTGCGATAGAAAGACTAGTTTACGGGTTTTCCTTGAAGATCAGGAGTAAGTCAGTCTAAGACGCAAATGGTGTGCTCACAGTTTTGCAGTCATATATACTGTAGTTAACAAGAATATCCTGATGTACTTTGCTTGATGAATGGGGATTTTGTCTTCTCGCTGCTTCACCTCTAATCCCAAGAAAAATGTGAGCTCGCCCATCATGCTCATCTCGAACTTTGCTTGCATAACCTTTTGGAATTCCTTGCACAACGCTTCTTCGGTAGACCTAAAGATTATATTATCTACATAAATCTAAACCAATATCGCATTGTCTTCGATCCTTTTTGTGTAGAGAGGCATGTCGATTCTTTCAGAAGTTTTTGTCGATGCATATGCCAAGAGTATTCTAATTGCTTCCAAACGTGCTACCAGAGCAAAAACTTCTTCATAGTCGATCCCTTTCCTCCTGCCTAAATCATTGAACTACCAATCTTGCCTTGTTCTTAATGACCACAACACGATCATCCATTTTATTTCGAAACACCCATTTTGTTCCAACGTAAATTTTCCTTCTGGAAGATCAACTAGTTCCCACACGTTGAGCTTTCGAAACTAAGATAATTCTTCCTTTATCGCCTGCACCCAGCTTGAGTCTTGAATAGCTTCTTCGATGTCACTTGGTACAGCTTGTGAAAGGAAAGCAGCGTATAATCCTTTGTTGATAACATAAGTTTGACCACGAGTTCGCGAGTTGTCTTCCACCGGACCTATTACGGTTTCAATGGGGTGATTTTGATTGGTCTTATAACTTGCATTGGTATGGGTTTCTATTTGTTGAGGTAGATTGGTAAAGTGTTCATCGACATAGATGATTGGAGGTCTGTCCTCTTGAATTGGTTTATCCACATTCGTCTGAGAAGAGGAAGCATCATTTGTGGATGCATTCTCATCCGAAGTATCACCACTTACTTCTTCGACGGGAAGGATTGGACTGGCTGAAGCTGGAGTAAAACGAGTTGTGAAAGTGGTAAAACCAAGGTCAGACAAGTCAAACAATGGTTCACTTTGAGTAGTTTCCACAGGTGCGGTTTTGAAAAAAGGGTTCAGGAATGTCGAAGGTGTTGAAAACGACATCTACATCGTAAAACCAATTGGGAGAACTTCCAGTGTGGGTGTAGTTTCCTTCTTGAAAATCAACATAGAACTATTCAAGAAATAACACACATCACCGACTGCTTCAAACTTGATTCGTATGTTGTAGACTCTATATACCTTCTGGGTGAATGAATAGCCCATGAAGTAACACACATAACCGACTGCTTCGAACTTGATTAGATTGCCTTCAGTGTTGAGAAGAGTTCATGAGCATCCAAACAGTCTGAAGAAATCTATCAGAGGCTTTCGCTTGAAAAGAAGTTCATAAGAAGTTTTTCCGTGAGGTTTAACAATGAGAACTCGATTCAAGACATAGCATGTTGTGTTGAAGGTTCGGTTACATTTATTATTTACATATATAGTTTACATATACTATTACAAGTTTATCATATATAAATCATAGATTTCATATAAATCATGGATGTCATAGAAGTCATGCATGGAGGTAGGAGGATAACTGTCCTAAACCTCTTTCGTAAGATTCACCAATACACAAATTACCACAAGGACAATCTGGATGGTCATGAATAAAGTACTTCACTAAGCTACGTTTCGAACCGAATAAACAAGCTAGGTGCGTGCATCTCGAACATGGCAACGTTTGGGGATGTTTCGTAGCCTTGTTACTCAAGTGAAGGTGAAACATAGCTTAATGGATAGAAATAATCAAGTGAGGGGTGGATTGAAAAGTTGGATAACCAAGGCCTCCATGTAATCACACCTTCACCAAACCCAAGCTTGTAAGCTTGGATGGCTCAACACTTCTGGGTTAAAAATCCTAGTAAAACCACAAGTTTAGAGGCATGTTATACTTCTTGATTTTGTATGGACTAAGTCTAGCTAGCTCACTAACCATAAACTAGATTAGAGGCACAAGTAGCATAGAGTTGTTAAGATTAAAACAAGTTCAAGAAAATTTTATAAGTTTAACTTCCAAAACAGAAAGTTTGGCCCTAAAAATGGTATTATTTCACCTTGGTTCTCCATGGAAAACGTATGTTAACATCCCATGGGGCTTAGCAAACATTGTTGAGGAAGAAAACATTGAGAAAACTTTGAAAGTTTTCAAGTTTGAAAAGATAAAAACGGGAAGAAAGTTTAACACACTTTTGGACCTCAAAATGGTGAGGTTTCACCTTAGTTTGCCCAAGCAAACTTGTGAGAACTTTCCTAGAGGTTATCCAAGGGTGTGAGAAGAAGAAACAAGGTTTAAAAAATAAGGAAGTGAGTTGAAACTCACTTGCAAGCTGAAATGTTTCAGCAGAAAGTTCTGAACTTTGAGAGGATTTTTGGAGTGTTTGGAGGCTTGTAAAACTGGGAAATGGATGGGGGAATGCTTGTTTATATAGTGGAGGGATTAGGGTTTAAGTTAGGGTTTCATTTAATGTAATTAGGTGAGTTTTTGAATTGAAACAAGGAGGGAACATGGGCATGGCAGCTTACGGCTGCAAGCTGCCTTGTATCTTTTTTTGGTTCTTTTATTAAATGTAGGTGTATTATTTGTTGTTTGTACAACATACATTATGTGTAATATAAGTATGGGTCATATGGTAGACTAAGGTCAAGTGTAAGGGTGTTTTGAAACCCCAAGCGAATCATACCTACTATAACGTCAAAGCTACCATTTGCATGGGTACGAGGTCAATGGAAAATGTATGATCGTTAAGATTCAAAGAAGAATTAGAAAGGACAGAATCGACAGTGATGGATTTCCTGTCAGCGACTTCGAATGATTTATGCAGCTTAGAACGTCTACACATAAGCAATGGTTCGAATTCAACGGATACAAAACTTTTATTTGCACAAGTATCAAATAAACACGTAGCGTAAATATTGTTAACAAGAAACGTATCTGAAATGACATCGTTTGCGTTTTGAGCTTGTGCGGCTGTGATGACAAAGGCTCGACCACGAGCTTGCTGCTGCTTGTTGTTATTACACTGCGGGCAGTTGTTGGCGAAGTGGTTTGGATCTCCGCATCTGAAGCAGGCATGAGTGGTAGGTGCAAGTGATGGGTTTTGGTTGGCGGTAGGGTTTTGGGGTGCGATTATGGCTCGGGCTTGGTTCGTAGGGGCTTGCAGAGCACTTCAACATTGTTGGGCGAAGTGTCCATACCTATTGCAGATAGTGCATAAGTGGCAAGGGGAAGTAACGGGATGGTGAAAGGGGCAGGTGTACACTTGGGATGTGGCCCAGTGTATGCCTTCTTGATAGGGTCGGGAGAGGCTAAGGCTAGTTGTTGAGAGAGTTGAGAGTTTGACGGAGTGACTACCGCGCAGTTCTGGCTCGAAGCCTTCCACTTCTTACCTTTGTTGTTGCTTTGGGGGTTTGGGTGAGGTAAGTTTGGTGAGGGCTTCGGTGGTGGCTTGGTGGGCTTTCCTTAATGAAGCTTGGAGGCTTCATAAAGTGCGTGGTTATTGTTCAGTCAGGCAGACAGGCGGAAAGCTTCCTCAAGGGTTTTGGGTGAGGTGGTATCGACAAGGTCCGTGAGGTGAGGAGGGAGGCAGCGTATGTACTTGGCAACTGCCTTTTCGGCCGTGTCGACTTGGCTAGGGCAAATCGCACTCAGCTGCTTAAAACGGGCCGTGAGGTTGGCGTTGTCATTATCCACCTGCTTAAGGTTCCAAAACTCGTTCTTGAGTCGTTGGCGTTTGTGGGGAGGACAGAATTCATTCTCCATCAGCTTTTAGAGCTCGATCCACAGGAGGGCGTGAGCGGCATCATTACCACGAGCGTTACGCTCCACCAATCAAGAGCCCTCCATCGGAAACTCCCGTAGCATTCATGGTACGCAGGTGGTCGGGACAACCACTTTGGATAAAAGTAACCTCAATGGCGTCAAAACATTGTAGTAACTTGGCGGCGTCCCGTTCGCCGGTCAAAGGCTGGGGGTTGCAAGAGCAAAACTGCTTTTGGGTAAAGGTTGATTTAGGTGTTTCCACCTTGGAGTCGATGGAGGTGTGGGGTGATTCGGCATTGGGTGGCGGTTGGATCTTGTTGACGATATCGGGTATGACCTTGGCCATTTGTTCGGCCATGAACTTCATGCAGTCCTTTTTGGACATCGAATCGGAATGGGACCTTGAATTGGACTTCTTCTTGCCCATAACGCTTTGAGAGAAAGACATCTAAAGGATTCGACAATAGAAGAAAGATTAAGGCTTTGATCATAATGCGTTTTTCTAAAAAGAAATCATTTTTGAGCATACAAGTATCATGTACCACGTATGAATTCACATAGATAGCATGGGCATACAAGCATTCAAAAGCATAAACACGTATTTTTTGCGTAAGGAGTAAAAATTTAGTTGGTTCACGAGGATTATTATTGTTGTTTTTGGTTACGAAAGGTGTGCGAGTCGTGCTCGGGTTAGAAATGAATAAGGTAGCAAGTATTAAAACACATGATAATTGAGATACATAAAAGATAGGCTTAATAAAAACTTAAGAGTGTTTCGGGTTGAGAAACGTCGACGATTCCAAAGTGAATCGAGATCCTTTCCAATTAGAGAATCATGCTTTGGCCTATAGGTAAAACGTTCTCGTCGAGAAGCGATTAACGCCACTTTACCCTTCCAGTTACTACACGTCTCTAACCGATCGAAAAATTGAAACCTTAGTGAGATTGAAAATCGAGGAATGGGACTAGTTGAAAAGGTGCGGGTTTCAACCCTAACTTGACAACATCGTACCCTAAGTGTGGTTGGTACTTACCAAATGAGGAGCGAATTCTGACTCGTTGGTAAGGGTCCACTAGAGTATGAAATGGAAATTCCCATCAAGATATGGATCTCACTCCTAACTTGATGGTATAATTTCGTGTAAAATCGTACACGCGGATTAGAGTGGTCACCGAAGCGCGGGTTTCACCCCTATTTTCGTGAGACCGTGTCGTTTATAGTATGAGTGTCTTCAAGTGTGTAAGTTGTGTAAGTGTCTTAGGAAAGACACGCTGCATATATATTAAGACAAAAGAAATAGGAAGAATTAACATTTTAAGCATGAATCAAGAAAGGTCAAGTTAGTCACTTAAACTATAGACTAGGTCGAACATCGAAATTCTACGTAATTCCCTATAGTTATGGCGCTGATACCAATCTGTCACACCCCGACCAATGGCAGAAACATCAGAGTGAGACGAACGAGATTGCTTGAGACATCATAACACTAATTGTGACAATATTTAAATTAAAAAACCCATTTATTTCATTCATCAAATTGACAAGTACAACATAATTCGAATACAAAATAACAACAAATGAAACAAGTTCAACAAAGCATAATAATCAACTTAGCATTCTAAGCATGTTTCTATGCCGATCCTACTAAGTTTGTCATATCAATCTCATCAACCTGCAACATGTTAAAAAGTATAGTTCAATAAGAAAGTATTGGCGAGTACACAAGTTTGATATCGTAGCATAAGTAGTAAAAACGTTTAAACAAATCCACATGATAAGCTAGTATACGAGATTAATGTAAACAAGGCATGTGAACTACAAGTCAATCCTCAAGTGTACCACATGATAGATAAAAAACTTAACATTGACCACAAGAATAAGGGCGGTGCGTAACTCCTATAGCGCTACACATGTTAAGGGAGGCTTGATCGAAGTTAATGACGTTTAGTATCAAATAAGAATCTTCCAAGTAAACAATTCAAGTATCACATAACTATAACATGTGTGATGGATTGTTTGTGTGATTTCATAGAATAAAAGTGTGATTTAGTGTGTTTATGATAGATTAACATGTTGCACCCAAAAGTGTAAAGCGTAGAAAGGGTGTCGAGTGTACTCATGGTTTTGCAAAGTTAATTCTGTGAGAGTGTTTAGGTTGATTAGGGGGACGAACACTGAGTTATCCTACACAAGCAAACGTAGGTTCGTCAGTATTGGAATGACGATGTAGTTCGGTAATTTTTAGGAATTTAAAGTATGCAAAAAGTATGTATAAATCGAAAATGTTTATCTAGACGTTAACGCTCGTTTTTGACACTATAAGCCCCGAAGGTGTTTGTGTTTTTATGGGTCATACCCAATATAATCGTAACGATGGTTAGGTCTTAGATAAAATAACCTAATATTAGGATAAGTAACCATATTGGCATCGTCAAAGGGGTTATATTTATTATTTACATATATAGTTTTACATATATTATTACAAGTTTATCATATATAAATCATAGATTTCATATAAATCATAGATGTCATAGAAGTCATGCATGGAGGTAGGAGGATAGCCGTCCTAAACCTCTTTCGTAAGATTCATAATACACAAATTACCACAAGGACAATCTGGATGGTCATGACTAAAGTACTTCACTAAGCTACGTTTCGAACCGAATAAGCAAGCTAGGTCCGTGCATCTTGAACATGCCAACGTTTGGGGACGTTTCGTAGCCTTGTTACTCAAGTGAAAGTGAAAAATAACTTAATGGATAGAAATCATCAAGTGAGGGTGGATTGAAAAGTTGGATAGCCAAGGCCTCCATGTAATCACACCTTCACCAAACCCAAGCTTGTAAGCTTGGATGGCTCAACACTTGTGGGTTAAAAACCCTAGTAAAACCACAAGTTTAGAGGCATATTATACCTCTTGATTTTGTATGGAACAAGTCTAGCTAGCTCACTAACCATAAACTTGATTAGAGGCACAAGTAGCATAGAGTTGTTAAGATTAAAACAAGTTTAAGAAAAGTTTATAAGTTTAACTTCCAAAACAGAAATTTGGCCCTAAAAATGGTATTGTTCCACCTTGGTTCTCCATGGAAAACCTATGGTAACATCCCATGGGCTTAGCAAACATTGTTGAGAAAGAAACCATAGAGAAAACTTTTAAAGTTTGAAAAGATAAAAACTGGCAGAAAGTTTAACACACTTTTGGACCTCAAAATGGTGAGGTTTCACCTTAGTTTGCCCAAGGAAACTTGTGAGAACCTTCCTAGAGGTTATCCAAGGGTGTTAGAAGAAGAAACAAAATTCAAACAAAGAAGGAACTGAGTTGAAACTCACTTGCAAGCTGAAGTGTTTCAGCAGAAAGTTCTGAACTTTGAGAGGATTTTTGGAGTGTTTGGAGGCTTGTAAAACTGGGAAATGGATGGGAAAATGCTTGTTTATACAGTGGAGGGATTAGGATTTAATTTAGGTTGCATTTAATGTAATTAGGTGAGTTTTTGAACTGAAACAAGGAGGGAACATGGGCATGGCAGCTTGAGGCCGCAAGATGCCTTGTATCTTTTTTTAGTTCTTTTACTAAATGTAAATTTATTATTTGTTGTTTGTACAATATACATTATGTGTAACATGAGTATGGGTCATATGGTAGTCTAAGGTCAAAAGTAAGGGTGTTTTGAATCCCTAAAAAAAAGACTTACTAGAAAGCATATGTTTAGCATATACGTGACAAGATTTTATGATGCCGGAAGCTTGAATTTTTGTATTAAAATCACTAATCATCTTGCTTGACTTGGTTTTTAAGATTTCCACACGTATAATAAGTATTCACGACTGTTTTTGAGTTGATTAATCGTGCAACAAATAAACGTACGTTCTTAATTATAAGCATGCTTAAAGGTTGTGGATTTCGTATAATTGATCAATTTGATTACAATCAAAGCCTTGGATTTACAATGATTCGAAAATGAAATATGATTACAAGGTTTGGACTTTCGAAAAATAGAAACATGAAGCAGACTTGCTAAAAACGGAAAGTTACAAATGCGAAGCGTTACACTTGCCTTGGGCGCATGCGATACATTTTTTTGAAATGGGAAATTCTTTTATCGGTAAACCTCTTACAAATTTAATTTAGAAAGTTTATTCATATTTTTCAAATTCACATGTCCTAGACGCCTATGCCAAAGAACTGATTCACGCCTTGAAGATCAAATACATCATTTGCTCCTTGGTTTTGGCGTTTTTCATATTGAGGACATCAGTGTTGTTTTAACGAGGAGCTGTAAGCATAATCATTTCAGTAGGAACCGAGTATCCGGGCTTCAGAAAGAGGTATTCTACGTCATTCAACAGCACGGATATCCCTTTGTCACAGACTTGTGATAACTCGTAAGATTGTAACACAAGTCTTGTACATAGTTCATGTTTTCTAATGTAAGTGCTTCAGAAACAACGTCTCCAATTCCAACAATTTTTCCTCCTTTTTCATCTTCGGCAAAAGATACAAAGTCGTCGTCGATAAAACGGAAGTTCTTCAGTAGTTCCTTTAATCTGGCCATATGCCTTGAGCATCCATTGTCCACATGCCAGATGTATTCCATGAGCATTCGAAGCCAGTTCTGCAGTTTATTCTGTTATACAACAACAAAAAAAGAAATATATTCAAGTTAGTTAGATTTTGGAACTCAGACTTGCTTCATTTTTAATCAATCATGATCTTGAGCACAATACCTTCTTTCCTTTTCCAAAAACAGTTTGTATTAACGAAGTTTTTGACCGATTTCTTAAAATTGCCAAAATGATCTGTGAAATGTTTAGCAAAATTTTGATCTGGTTTAAAATATTTCTTGCTTTTGCAGTGTTTCACTGTGTGTCTTAAATGACCTCAATGAAAACATTTAATTCAACGATTCTTTTTCATTTTAGAGGTTGATGCGTTACAAGATGATGTATGTGATGAGTGTCTTGAGCTGTATGATGTGTTGTTTGATGAAGATGCATTGAGGCTTGAACTTCTAATTTTCTTCATTTTCTTGTCAAGACGACTTTCATCGTTAATGCAATCTTCATCGCTCTCGCTATCTGATGAAGAAACTGATTCTTGATTACACTTGAATAATTTGATTCTTGATCTGCACTCGAGGTTTCTTCACCACTTTCTGAAGTTGCTGTGTTCGAGTCTTCACTAAACTGACTTGCGTTGATTTTTATCAGACTTTGATGACATGATGGAACAAACTCGCGAATTCCTCTGTAAGGAACATTCCAAATCTGTTTTACTTCAATTTTGGAACAAATACAGGGGATTCAAGCACAACATTTTCATCACAAAAGCATATTTCATGACCATGCATTCAACAACTACATTATCATGGTTGCGGGTCAAAGGTTTAGGCTCGTGCCTGTTACAGTCATCCCGTATATTTAGACTATGTTTAATACAGTCATCCGTCCTAGTTAAATTATTGTATTCATCTCGAATAAAAGTCTGGTTTTTTTTACCATAGTTCCAGGCAGACCAGTTAACCGTAGTATAAGTGTCGCCTAGATACCCTATTCATATTTTTGTCCCGCCATACTCCTCATCGCACACATCCTCCTCACGCTTAAGTGCATATGTATTGATTATAGAAACGTTCGTACCTTTGTCATTTTCACAATCGAGACTTTGAGCAATTAAATCTTTTTTATTAATTAAATCATTTTCTGGATGAGGAGTTGGCATGGGTACATAGTTTTTGCTATGAGGAGTTGCAAATATTTTTGTTTCATTTCCTAGCTTATCTTTGTACTTAATGCCATGTTTCACGTATGTCGGTCGTTGGCAATTTTTAATATCATCTAGTGCCTTTTTGCTTACATTCCATTTGTCAATAGTGAGATGCAATTTAGTGTTTTCAACTCAGTTTTCTCAAGTTTTTTAGTTAAATCATTGACTATGAATTCTTTCAAAGTTCGCATTTCAGCTAAAGTTGAGTTCATTTTTCTCTGATATGTTGCTTCATTTTGTTTAGTTCTTTGTTAACTTGCACAATTTGACACATCGTTGAGGGATTTATAGTGAGCCACGACGTTAACACACGGTTGTGAGCACAATTTGACTTTGAATTCATAGGGAATGTTGTTTACCAAGTCTTTCTCCTCCTTTTCTTTGGCAGACTTGGCTTTCTTTGCTGCTGCAGGAGTTTGAGCTTTCTCCTTCTTGTCACTGCTACTTGCTTCTTAAACCTTTTCCTTTGACTTAGAAATTTCAGCTTCTTTCTTTCGTTGGTCATCTGCACACTTGGTTGGGTTGACTATGCTTTTCAATCCTTTGTCAGCAAACAAATCTCCCTTGGGAATACCTACATTTTTCTTACTAAGAAAGTTTGAAGGACATGGAACCGATTCAGAGGATATCTTTGCCATTAAAGATTTGTTGACTTCTTCCTTTGTTTCAGCAATTTCCTCAGCCTAATCATAATCTTCGACAAACAACGCCTTAAGGAATGTTATCAGCAGCATTTTCATTTCCCTCAATAACGACTGCCCATCTAGCTGGGGTCGTATCACCGTTTTCATTCTTTAGCAACGGACATTCCCTTTTGAAGTGCCCCAAATTCTTGCAGTTGTGGCATCTCAGCTTGGACTTGTTGAAACTAGCTTTTCCTAGTGCCAGTCTCTTTCCCGTTTTGTCTTGAAACTTCTTTAGCTGTAGGGTTATCATTTCCATTTGCCATTTCAAGTCCATTTCCTCCATATCATCTGGATCTACCTGATACATGTCTTTAGTAGTGAGAAAATCTCTTTTTAGCTCACCCGACATTAGAACTTCATAACTGCTCAGTAAGGTGTTAAACAATGCAACATGCTTAGTGGATATCTTGAGTGCTTGAACATCACCAACCACAATAGTCTTCTCGTTAGATGATGGAGCCTTTGCAGAATTTGTAGAAGCGTTAAAGTAAGATGCGTTAGCACTTTGAGAACTTGAACCACTGGAGGTTTTGGGAGCAAGGAATGCCATGTTCTTGGGAACAGTAACAGCAGTGGATTGAGCAGATTTTCGTGCGTATCCTGTTTGATTCATCTCTCTCTTGAGCACGTACGTCCATTTGAAGGCCTTTAGAGTGTTGATAAGATCTGAAAGAGTGACTAGAGTTGTATAGGTCAAGAAAGTTTTTTTGATCATCATGCATTCTAGGGTCCATTCTTTTGGAAGAGAGTCCAAAAGTTTCTTGATTAAGGCATAGTTGGCAACTAGATTATCAACTTTCTTCATTTTTGTTAACACATTCAGATAACGGCTAATATGATCTGACATACTTTCACCTCGAACAATTCCAAAAATATCATATTTTTTCTCAACCATATCTTTCGCGTTATCCATCGGTTCATAGTTGCCTTCATAGTTGTAGGTCCCCTAGTCCTTATGAATCTTGACAGAATCGTCTATCTAATCTAGAGTGCGGAATCCCCTAGATCAGATTTCATAGAAACAAGAACAAGAACACGAACACAATTCCTTTCAAACTATCTTATTGATTATCTAACACAAAGTATTTACAATCAATTCAAGACTCTCTCTCGAAACCTCTTTGAACAACTAAACTAGCATACGAACAATAGAACCAGCAGCCTAAACCCTAATGCAAACCTCCCTTTATACAGAGATAGGTTATGCAACTGGGCAAGGGTTTCCTACATGGACTGCTAATGGGTTTAAAACCCAATTCGCCTACCATGTGTTATATTGTGTCTAGTTCAACCCAATTACTTCTAATTCACTAAACCCGCTAACCATTTATCATTTACTAATTACAAGATATCCAAAGACCAAACTAAGTTGTTGTCACAAATATGCACCAACAAACTCCCCCTTGACAATAGCTTCATAAAATAACTTAGTCTTCAGTCTTCTTGCAATCTTTAACATCTTTGAAAAATGTTGGTCTTTGGATAGCTTCAGCTTTAACAGCTTTTGTCAACAACAGACTCCCCCTAAGCTGATGTATCCAATCAGCAAATCTTCTAAATCGTTAGCGTTTGAGTAAACTCCAGTTTAGTCCTTGCATAGCAATCTTCAAAACTCTTCAACTTTGTCTGCAATTTAGAAAGGAGGTTCTACCATGCATCCAATCAAACTCCTCTTCACCAAACTTCTCAGCAACACACTGCTACAATCTCTATACTATAAAAGAAACATCTCGAGAAACCATAAGAATTTTACAACACAAGTTAAACAAATTATTATTATTCAAGAGATAGTCAAACTATATCACAGATTAAGCACTTCTCAACTCAAAACACATACTCACAATTTTTTAATCACACAGAACCTGCAAGATTTTAAAATTTTAACCTCAGCTTCTAACACCGTCCGTACATTAAGAATTTACAAAAAAAAATGAAATATTTTTGGATTTTTATATTTTCTGAAAGCAAGTAAATAACCAAATAATAAACACTCTGTTTTTGTGAGAATCACCGTTAAGAAGATCATATCGGCAACATCAAACTGTTTTCACACTATTTTATAATATATATGCAACGTTCATGAAAAGTAGTTCAAGACAATTACCAGTATTGTTTATCCACTTAAACAAACTACATGAACATTTCAAGTACCATCACCTACTGATATGTTTAGATAATTTATAATGATATACTGTGTGTCCCACTTCAGGACATACCCCCGTGATCAATGTATGCACAAAAATTCATCGTAGTAAGGAGTATACCGAAATTCATCCTTTGTTATTTACAATGTTAGATAATTGGTGATCAGGTCAGTACTTTCATACAGCAAAGGGACCAATATCAAACGAGGGTTAGGGCAAATACCAAATTTTGGTACGAATAATGTAATTTCGCACATTTGAATGACTCCCTAGGAGAGCTTCTTCAATTTTTGGGATTTAGCATTTTAGCTCTTTTAAGATATCCTGGTTGTGCCTAGGTCAGCATATATCTGGATGCAGCAGAAGGATAACCTTGATACCCCGGATGAAATAACAATATACCTAAAACCTCAGATTTTAGCAATCTATCAATGCAAGATTTAAGGTTATAAAACCATATGCCACTGATATGTTACCCACTCATACACAGTTCGTTATATTTGTATCACAAAGGTAAGTTGATTATTTCATGCCTTTTGCCTACTTGTACATCATATGAGGAAGCTGCTATCACACTAGAGCAATTTTAGTTTTAGTTTCAGTGTGACAGTTTAACTTGCTGATGTACTATCATTTCTTCTTTTTCACACAGTGAAAACTCATTTTTGGTTTTCTATTTTTCTTTATGTTTTTTTATTTTTGAAAAGCTGTAAATTTATTGACATAAATTTTTATGGAAAAATGGTTATTCAGGATTCCTCATTCCGTTGAGTTCGACTAAATGTTCAAGATGAGCCCTGTTAAATGCTTTTGTGTAAAGATCTGCCAGGTTATCAAGTGTGTCGACTCGATGCAGTTCAATTAATTTCTTTTCAGCACAATCCCGTATAAAATGATGACGAATGTCAATATGTTTTGTTCGATTATGATTTTTGGAATTTTCGTGCCTTTTTTTTGTCCTAAAAATCACACGAGTCTAACTGTCCAATCGGTTCGTCAAAATTGTCTATGGATCAAATTCTATGTCCGAAAACGTTTAACTCTGGTTACGTCAGCTGGTTAACTTTCCACCTTTTTATGTATAACTCGAAACAGTGTCAAATCCAGAAGAGTAACTCGGATTGACAATACGAGATGAAAATCCGGAACAGTAATCCGAATTGATAATCCGAAATGGTGATCCAGAATAGTGATCCGAGATGAAATCCGGAATGCACTGTTCTGATCCGAAATGGAAATCCGGAATTGACTATGCTGATCTAAGATGGAATCCGGAATAGTTATTATTTGAGATGGAATCCGGAATAACTTCTGATCCGAAATTCAATCCGAAATAGCTTCTGATCCAAAATGGAATCCGAAATGGGCTTTTCTGATCCGAATTACACTTTTCTGATCCGAAATTGATCCGAATTTCAAGTCTGCAATCCGAAATGCTTCATTTTTTGATCCAAAATGCAAGTCTTCAATCCGAAATACCTTGCAGTTTACCCGAAATCGCTGGAAAACCTAGAACAGCCTCCGAAACCCTAATTCAGCCGTCATAAACTCCAAAACAGCCTCCAAAACTTCCAAAAACCCAATTTTTCTGCTGTCACGATTCTGAACCAAGCAAAATCAAGAGCCGTATGCTCTGATACCAATTGTAGGTCCCCTAGTCCTTATGAATCTTGACAAAATCGTCTATCTAATCTAGAGTGCGGAATCCCCTAGATCAGATTTCACAGAAACAATAACACAAACACAATTCCTTTCAAACTGCCTTCTATTGATTATCTAACACAAAGTATTTACAATCAATTCAAGACTCTCTCTCTAAACCTCTCTGAACAACTAAACCAGCTCACGTACAATAAAACCAGCAGCCTAAACCTTAATGCAAACCTCCCTTTATATAGAGATAGGTTATGCAACTGGGCTAGTTAAGCCCAATTACTTCTAATTCACTAAACCTGCTAACCATTTATCATTTTCTAATAACAAGATATCCAAAGACCAAATCTAAGTTGTTGTCACAAATATGCACCAACAATAGTGATCAATAAGTGCTAACCATAATTCATGAGCAGAGGTGTACTCTTCAAATAGGTTGTTGTCGTCCTTTGATAGAGCCATAGTTAGAGCCGCGTGAACCCGGCGGTCACGTTGCATCAATGTTCTATCTTCTTCAATGAAGGTTGAGAGATCTTCGTTAATTGTACGAACGTCATCACGAATTACCAAAGGAACATGGGGTCCTACAGTGACAGACATACATTGAGTATAGTTCGTATACTCAAAGAATGACTTGATTTTGTTCTTCCAGCTACTAAAATCTTCGGATCCTTTCAACTTTGGAGGTCTAGTTGCAGTTCCAGTTTCAAGCTCGGCTTGATCGATGGGATTCAATTGATTTAGAGACATGTTGATTCAGTTTTAGGTTCAAATTTGATAACAGAAGTTAATTATGCTGGAGTTTTTGTTACTGGGCACAATTACGCTCAAATTTCTTAAATACGTTATAAGATCAAGTCTTGAATAAAGTGAATTATGCTCATAAATAAGCTCAAATGATATTTGTTTCTTGGACCGGATACAGAGAACTACGCTAACTATCAACACTGACAAATACGCCGACAGACCAACAACCAACAAAGATTTGGCTAAATACGCTGAACACCGTGATAAAATCACAGAGGATTTAAATCACGACACAAAGACTGCGTAAAAGACGAATACGTCGGATTTTAACTGTTCTACGATATCTTCAACAATATCTACAATATCTTCAAGATTAAATACGCCCAGAAGGGTTTTAGTACGAACAAAAACCCTCTAATCACACAAACACAACCCAAAAACCATGGAAACTTGCATCAAAATGACCCAAATGATACTCTAAACACTGATTAACAATAACCTACTCATTAAACGCAACAAATCAAGCCATTTGAGTCCAAACTTTTGAAAAACTTTGAAAACTTTGAAAAAAATTGAAAACATAAAAACCTTGAAAATATTAACAAATATCAGTCAGTCAAGAGCACAAAGGCTCTGATACCAAATTGTGAATCCCAAATTAGCTTCAGATCACAGTAATGGTGATTGACAAACAACCAAACACCTATTGATTAGGTTTGAATGACATAAGTAAGAAAACACAAACAAACTAAGATGAAGTGAAGAATCTTGTCCAATCAAAGATCCTGGATGTATGATAGCAACATGCAAATCAGAGACACAAACACAAAACAATAGCAAAATAACCTTGGTCCAAGATACTTGGAGCCAAAGGTTTCAAGGGTTTCATATATATAATCACTAGCTATCCAGTGTATTTATTAAATACGCTGGGACATTAAATACGTCGCTACAAGTACAATTCAATATAATTACACTTTCAGCCCCTCTAGCTTTACTAACTATTACAAACTAGCTACAAACTATGAAACTCAAGTATCAACGGTCTTAAAAATCCTAACAGATACTTATTTGAGGGATAATGTGAATGAAGAGAGAGAAGCTAAAAGACAGAGGGAGATGAAGGATCTTGTACATGATGCCGAGCAATCCGGAATGCTCACAGTTGCACCATTATAGTCGTTCCGGATGTGCCAAAACCAAAGGTATTCTATTTAGAGCATGATGTCGAAGAAGGTGAATTCATACATAATTACACCAAGGAAGAGATTGCCAAAACGCTAGGTGTGGACGAAGAATCTTTCGAGTCTGATTTTGAAGAAGAACTAAACAACATCAATGTGTCTAAGCCTAAAGATTATGTGTATAAGTATGTAGTTGAAGCTGAGAATTATAACAAGGTTGTCGTGGAGGATGATTCTGATGATGAAACAGAAAAATATACCGGTGAAGGTACAGAACACTTCCCAACTTTCCAGGAGATGTTTAATGAATCTACTGATGAATTGTTAAGGCGTAGAGTTGAAGAGACAGTGAAAGAAGGTTGTGTTCCTATGAGATTATTGAAAGAAGAAATTGCTGAAGCGAAAAATTCGTGGTTTAAAGAATTGCCCAAAGAAAGAAAGTTTAGACGTCCACTCTTTCTTTACACGTGATCAAGATAAATCTTTGGGGGATATTCTTAGTTGGGGATGGATTGAAGATTTGTACGTATATGCGATGAAGAGAAAGTTGGTGTACAATATTTTAGATATTATCGGATATCAAGACGTTACCATTCTGGGATGTAGAAGAATTGGTACAAAAAAAGATGATCAATTACAAGATGAAGCTAGATCATCAACGATTGTGGAAAATGAGCAAGTACGAAGCTGCTCACGGTTTCAATCACTAGAAACCGCATATATTGAAGAAGAGAATCAAAGTTGATCCAGTGACAAAAGAGAAAGATGTAACGTTAATTGTTAAACGGCCACGCGCCATGAAGAACATGCCTCTAATGAAACTAGAACAAGATTTTCATGAGTTCCTCAAGTGGTGGCAATGTAAGGTTGAAACAGGCGAAGAAGTGATTCTCTTCAAGAATGAAGGTTTATGGAGAATGATACGCATACTAGACCCGATGTGGCTAGTTAACGATTCTAAGAAAGATATAGAGTGTTTGTTCTTTAACAAAATATGTTATGAAGTTAATAGAGAATGTTCAAGCCATGTAGTATCTGGGTGTGATTAACATATGGTATGCTCATGTAATTATCTCTAGAAAAATGTGGCAATCAAAATGGAGAGAGCTGGAATGTAAAGAGTTTATGAAACACATTAGATAAGAAGAATGAATTGCTGATATGATGAAGAAAGTCACGATCAGAAGATTTCAATTCACTAAGTGGGCACTGACTACTAGCTACTGATCAAACACTGATACCATCTGACGAATGCAGAAAGCCAAGGAAGAATTTCTTTGGACGCTGAATGTTTAAAGTTATAAAGTTTTTGAAGCCTGACCAAGTCTTCGGCAATATCCAAGGGGGAGTTTGTTGATGCAAAATGTCTATAGCCTATACCTTTGGGTCATGCCGTGTATGTAATAGGGCTTTGATGTTATATTATCATGTTTTGGATGTATAGTGCACTTCACACGAAGTGGTGTGTCACTTCATACGAAGTCAGTCACTTCGTACGAAGTAAGTCACCTCGTGCGAAGTCAAGACCAATTCACACAAAGTGTGTCATGTCTGTAAATAGGCAAATAGTGGTCTTAAGTCTGTAGCTGTTTGGTTGACTGTGAAGGCGAAGCCCTGTCCAGTTTGTCTTAGATTTGTAACACGTTGATCAATATTAATGAAATTAAGCTTTTAAACAGTAATAATCATATTGTCACTAGTTAATCTCGGATTCCGCACATGCTGACTAGATATCAAATTAGGTCAAGTGCTTTTGGAGAAGAGTCGATCCTCTCACACAGGACATGTTTAATGAAGCTACTGATGAATTGTTAAGGTGTAGAGTTGAAGAGACAGTGAAAGAAGGTTTGTTCCTAATAGATTATCAAAAGAAGAAATTGTTGAAGTGAAAAAGTCGTGGTTTAAAGAATTACCCAAAGAAAGAAAGTTTAGAGGTCCACTGGCTTTCTTTACACGTGATAAAGATAAAGTGTTAGGAGATATTCTTAGTTGGGGATGGACTAAAGAATTGAATGTGTACGCAATCAAGAGAGAGTTTGGTGTAAAGTATTTTAGATATTTGTGTGATATCAAGACGTTACCATTCTGGGATGTAGAAGAGTTGGTGTAGACTAAGATGATAAACTTTGAAATGAAATTTCACGATCAAAGTTTATGGAAATTGATCAAGTACGAAGTTGCTCATGGCTTTAATCACTGGACATCGCACATACCAAAGAAGAAAATCAAGATCGATCCGATAAAAAAAGAGAAAGATGTGATGTTGATTGTTAAACGTCCACACGCCATGAAGAACATTCCTCTTATGAAGATAGAACAAGATTTTCATGAATTCTTCAAATGGTGGCAATGTGATGTTGAAACAGGTGAAAAAGTGATTTATTAAAGAATGAAGGATTATGGAGAGCAATTCGCATACTAGACTCGATGTCGCTAGTTTACTGTTCTGAGAAAGATTCAGAGTGTTTTTTCTTTAACAAGATATATTACCAAGTTAGAGAGAAAGCTTAAGCCATGCAGTATCAGGGTGTGATTAACGTATGTTATGCTCATGGAATTAACTCTAGACTTAACTAAAAATACAGCTAAGCAACATATGGCTCTACTCGCATTCGTGCTTGAATCTTATGATAGCCTAGTAGCCGGTAAGATCGGAAACCCTAACATGACTAAAGAGGATGACGATCAAATCGACTCTGAAGAACTAGAATTATAGACATAAAATGGTGTATGGCCAGTATTGTTAGAAGAGCTCAACGCTTTATGGAAATTACAGGGCATAACAGTTTGGGAGGACCAGATGGTAAAGTATTATTTGATAAACCAAAAGTGACATATTTTAAATGCCGGGAGAAGGGTCACTTTAAGCGAGAGTGTCTGAACCAAGAAGTCCAGCACAATCCTTTTGCTGATGATTACTAAAGAAAGCCATATATCACAAGACTTCTCCTCCTCAAAGTTCATCAAAGCTTATTGCTATTGAGGACAGTTCCGCAAAAGATAACAAAGCACTCATGGTGATCAAGAGGATGAGGGATTTAACTAGAATAATTATATTTCGAGAAAAGAGAGTTTGGCATTGCTTGCAAAGATAATAGAAGAACCAACATTTGATGAAGTTGTCGAGAAAAGTTCGAATGTAGAATGTGAGGGTGTGTTTGACGAAATGCCTGATAATAGTGCTGAAGCAATTTACTATGAACATTGTTTGAGGAAGACATATTTCATCTGCATTTAAATCCGTGATTCCTCCTGATGTTTATAATTCTTTTGCATGTTTCTTTGGAGGTTCAAGCCAATACGAATGTGTCTCAAAGACAGAAGAATCCAAGAAGCCAGTGGAAGAAATTATTGATGTCACAAAGGAGATGAACGGGGAAAATCTGAAGGAAATAGCTGACAAAGCCATGATGGCTCAGTTAGAAGAGATAGTTTCTGAGAAGAGTCAAGAAGTAAAAGAGTCAGTTAATGAGTCAATCAAAGAGGAGATTAAGGTTGTAATCAAAGAAGTCGAGAAACCATGCATGAAATGCCTGGAGCCGTGCAAGGACTATTCAGAAAAGGATTTAAAACTTAAAGAACTAAAAAAATATACTAACAACTTGACAAGTGACTTAAGAGACACCAAAGTTGCTTATGATAAACTTAGTAAATCAATCAAACAATTTCAAGAAGTCAGTAAAGAGGATACGGCAATAAAATCAATGATAAAAGTTATAGTAATGGATAAGCAATGGCAATTAATATTCATATAGACACCACTGCTAAGCTAAACACTGAACTAAGCCATAAAGATTGAGTCAGAATGAGTCAACAAATTGTTGATTAGTTACTCAATGTCCTCATATGTGATTGATCATAGTCTTCCACAACAAATTGAAAAAACCAAATAGGAAGAAAATGAATCTGAGAAACAAAACAAAGGTCTGGGTTATAATCAGTGTTCACCCCCGATGTGGAACAATTATGCTAAAAAATATCCAGATGGGGTGGAAAAGGCGACCAATTTAAAACTAAAACGAGCAGCTAGAAAACATTGATATGACTTATGAATGTTAGTCAGATGTTGTGAAAAATGTTGTTGAAAGTGTTTTAGGAAATGAATCTGATAGCACTGATTCTGAAAGTGCTAGGTGAAAGTTTGAAAAGTCTGAATCAAGTTCTCATTCTGAAAATGAAGAAAGTTTTCATAAAATTACATTACAAAATCTGAAAAAAGTCTTAATGATGATCCTAATGTGGTAGTCTACAAAATGAATGCATCAGACAAACTATATTCTGATGAGAAATTTCTGACTCAAAACGTGAATCTTGAAAAAGTTGACAAATTGTTCAAATTGGTCGAAATTTGTCTTTCTGATCTTGAAAAGAAAGATTCAGCCTATTATTCTAAACCAAAGAAATTTTATAATAATTATCATCGTAAGGGTCTTGAAAACAAAAGGAATGGTTTGGGTTTTGACAGGAAGAAAAATAACAACAGGTTTTGAAAACCAAAGTACAAAAGAAAATTGAATTTGTTTTCGGAACAAGCACTGTTAATGAGAAAGAAAGTCTGACTAAAGAACAATCAAATGATGAATTTCATGCCGAAAGAAACGCCGTGAAAAGACTTTGGGTTCCTCTGATGATGATAGCAGGACATGCTACAAATGCCACAAAGTCGGACACATTACATGACGATGTCCTCAAAACAACCCAAAACCTGCTTATAGTGTCAAGAAATCTACAGAAGATGTGAAACAAAATACTCCGAAGTTTGTACTGACACTGATTTTAAAAAGAAATAAAGAATCCAACAAAGGTGTGAAACCAACAATTTTAAATGTTTCAAATTTTGAAGTTGGTGAATCATTAACTAAAACCGAACAAAAGGATTCAAAAATTTACCCCAAAAAGGCGTTTTTGAAAACACAAATTTGGGTGGTTAAAACTAAACCGTCTTTTGCATAAGTGAAACCAACACCTATTCCAACAAAATTGGAAGTTAAACATAAGTCAAAGGTTGGACAGGATGTTGAAATCAAAGCCAAAATTGTTAGTGTTCCAAAGTTTGGTATTCCAAACCCACCCAAGACTGAGAAGGCTTAATTACATGTGTAGGGGCTCCCGAGGTCAATCATTTCTAAATGGATAATGGACAGTGTAGCTTCTCAACACATAACAGGGATGCTGGCCTTACTTTACGATGTTAAATCAGTACGTGGAGGTTATGTAGGGTTTGCGGGTACTCAAGGAGGACGAATAATTGGAGAAGGAATACTCACGAATGGTGTGGTTTCATTTGACAAAGTGAATTATATAGAAGAATTGTAGAAAACTTGCTAAGTATTCATAGATTTACGATAAGTTTACAACTCACTTTAATGAGAAAGAGTGCCTCAGTCTGAAGCTGAGATTCAAAATTCCCGAGCAGTGGATCCTTATGCGCGTTCCACGAGAAAATGATCTCTATGTCCTCGACATGAGCGTCGTATCCACTACTACAAAATCGGCTCAATGTTTTGTATCATAAGCTACAGAAAAGGAATCGATTTTATGGCATCGAAAGATGGGACATATACATTTAAGGAAGATGAATTATTTGGTGCACACAATCTGGTGGAGGGTGTGAATCTTAAGAGTTTCCACTTAAATAGTGAGTGTATCAACTATAAAAAGGGAAAACAGTACAAAAAATCTCATCCAAGAAAACTCTTGAACTCTATCAGGTTGCCACTAGAAAGGTTACATGTGGATCTGTTTGGGCAAGTAAATGTCAAAAGCATATCTGGTGATATATATTGCATTGTTGTGACTGACGACTACTCAAGATTTCATCGGTTATATTTTTGTAAAGTAAAGATAAGGCATTTGAAAATCTGATGATTCTTTTCAGAAAGTTAGAGAACTTGTACCATCTACCAATAAGAAGGATTCGTAGCGACAATGGTACTGAATTCAAAAACAAAATAATGGAAGAGTTTTGCGACGACAAAGAAAGACTTTATGAATTCAGCGCGCCCTATACTTCGCAACAGAATGGAGTCATTGAACAAAAGAATCGAACTCTTATTGAAACAGCATGCACAATGCTCGCAGATTCTAAATTACCTGTCAGTTTTGGAGTGAAGCAGTTGCCTCTACTTTTTACACACTTAATCGAGTATTAACAGTCAAGGTTCATAAGAAGACATGCTTTGAGTTGCTTAATTAGCGAAAACCAAATTTGGTATTTTTAGAACCGTTCGGATCTCCATGCACAGTCATTGACCCGGATGGTAAATTTGGAGCTAAGTCTCTGGATGGGTTTCGTGGGATATGCTAGTCCTTTGAGAAGAGTCTATCTTCCTAGCATAAACCGGGTTATTCTAGCTCAACATGTTGACTACCAGAGATATATGTATCACCAACACAGAAGCCTAGAGATCCTTGGTTGTTTAACTATGAGCGTTTGTGGAATTCTTTTGAACTACCTGAAGAACCTACTGAAAAGGAGCTTGTATTGCTATATCAGCAACAACAACCGTTTACTCAAGAGAAACCTCCTAGACCAGTAGTGATTTTGTCACACCCCGATTTTCGTTGTTGCGGAAGCGTATGCGAGGTGTGGCCAGAGCCGCAATCGTTGCATTCAACCAAGTAACAAAAATTTAAAACATAATAAGATGTTCATCCATACATTTTATTTGAACCAAATTTACAATCAACTACTTGTTTCAAAAAACTTAGTACATTTTAAACGACATTGTTCAAACTTTAAAACACAAGTTTTACAAACATGATAACCAAAAACTGCATGACATCAAACTGCTTGACTTTAAAACACATGAATATATGTTTCCAATGTTGTCCACTAGTTACATGTAATACATGTTAGTTTTTATAAAGTTTAATGATCCAACACACTAAATGATGTTATAACATGTGAAACTAACTCACTAGGCTAATTATTTCGTTGTTCGGTTGATAGATTCGGTTTAGGTCTTGACCGGGTTAAATACTGATATTTTGTGCTCTTATGTAATTTTTATCTACACAATTGTCTTTGTACAAATTTTTTGTCCAATTTGTTAATCCAACTCTCCGGACTAATAAATTTGTTATTTTGGCCTCAGTTCCTATACCCGCTTTGTTGTCGGGTATTTACTGAACTTTCTATGTAGCTTAAAAACCTAAAGTTTAAATAAGGGTTTTGTATTGTTTTTAATACCCTACATATTATTATGAAATAATATTTATTTTGGGTTTCGGACATTGTTGTTTTCGTTACGCAGAGTGCTGTACATTTAGCAAAATTGTTGTATTTTTCGGTGGACTGGACAATTTTGATGTTTTAATAAAAATTTCTTGGAAAAGTAATATTTGCACATTATTTACAACTAATGTTCCCATATAATAATTATCACGGACATACTTAATTTCTCGTTTTTGCCATGTCAGACTGTACTGCGACTAGTCCTGACATGTACAGTGTGTTCGCGTTTCCGCCATTAGTGTAGGATATAATTTTATATGTTTCTAATTGTGGCGGGTTTATTATCATGCAATGCTATTATTTTGAAATTCCTAGACCTTTAAGACTTAAAATCAAAAATTAAGTCATGTTATACGATAAATAGACAATGTACTAGTTGTTCAAGTTGTACATAATTACCGGAATTTTGCCAATTGTCACATTCTCCCCTTGTTCAAGAAAATTTTGGCCCAAAATTTAAGTCGTGTCATCCTTTGCGTAGGATTTCTCAAACAAGTGGGGTTACTTTCTTTTGATTTCGTCTTCCCGTTCCCAAGTGAGCTCAGGTCCGCCCTTTGAGTTCCAACGGACTTTGACTAGTTTGATACGACTCCTTGTTTTCTGAACTTTCGAATCTAAAATTTCGACAGGTTCTTCGTGAAATGGAGTTTCTCGTCTACATGAATTTCGTCCGTGGGGATAATAAGTGACTCGTCTGAAAGACACTTTTTAAGATTTGACACATGAAAAGTGTCGTTAAAGTTATTAAGCATTTCAAGCAATTTCAGCTTATTTGCGACTGTTCCAATCTTCTCCAAGATTTCGTATGGCCCTATATACCTTGGGCTAAGTTTTCCTTGCTTCCCGAATCTAACTACGCCTCTCCAAGGAAAGACCTTTAATAGCACTTTGTCTCCAATCTCAAAGGACAATGGTTTGCGGCGTTTATCCGCATAACTTTCCTGTCTATCCTAAGTGGCTTTAATACGGTCTCGGATTTTAAAAATTTTATTCGTAGTTTCTTGAATTAATTCTGGACCTATCATTTGTTTGTCGCCTATTTCCGCCCAACATAACGAAGATCAACATTTACGTCCGTATAACACTTCAAATGGAGCAGCTTGGATACTCGTGTGATAACTATTGTTATATGAGAACTCCACTAAAGGCAAGTGAGTATCCCAATTTCCGCCTAAGTCAATTACACAAGCACGAAGCATATCTTCTAAGGTTTGAATGGTGCGTTCACTTTGCCCATCTGTTTGGGGATGAAAGATCGTACTTAGATCTAAGCTAGATCCAAAAGCCTTTTGAAATGATTGCCAAATTCTTGATATGAAACAACCATCTCGATCAGAGCTTATGGAAACTGGCACTCCATGTCTTGCCACAATCTCTTTAAGATAAAGTTCAGCTAACTTCTCGGTTTATCTTTCTCACGTACCGGCAAGAAGTGAGCTGATTTGGTTAGTCGATCATCAATTACCCAAATCATGTCGTGACCGCGAGAGGTCCTGGGTAATTTTGTTATGAAATCCATAGAAATTTGTTCCCATTTCCAAGTGGAAATTTTAGGTTGTTGTAACAATCCTGAAGGTTTTTGGTATTCGGCCTTAATTTTTTCACATGTTAGACATTTTCCAACATAAGTTGCAATATCTCTCTTGAGATTAGGCCACCAATAGAATTCTTTAAGATAGTGATACATTTTATCCGCTCCGGGATGTATCGAATATTTGGACTTATGGGCTTCATCTAGAATTAGGTTTTGAAGACCGCCAAAACGAGGTACCCAAATTCTACTCATAAAGTATAAGGCTCCGTTCTCTTTTGGTTCCAGATGTTTTTCCATGCCTCTAAGCGTCTCTTCTTTAAAGTTTCTGTCCCTTAGTGCTTCTTTTTGGGTGTCATGAATTCGGGAGGTGAGGTTATTGTGGATTGTGAGTCCTAATGATCGTACACATAGGGGCTTTACTCATTCTTTTCGGCTCAAGGCATCCACGACAACATTCGCCTTGCCCGGATGATATTTAATTTCACAATCGTAGTCATTCAACAATTCAAGCCAACATCTTTGGCGCATATTTAACTCTTTCTGGTTAAATATATGTTGAGGACTTTTGTGATCGGTAAAGATTGTGCACTTGGTGCCATAAAGATAATGATGCCAAATTTTTAACGCAAATACCACTGCACCTAGCTCTAGGTCATGTGTGGTATAGTTCTTTTCGTGAACTTTTAATTGGCATGATGCGTATGCAATACCTTTCTCTCGTTGCATTAATACGCATCCTAAACCTTGATTTGAAGAGTCACAATAAACTACGAAATCTTCTATGCCGTCAGGAAGTGATAGAATCGGTGCATCACAAAGTTTATCCTTTAGCAGTTGGAAAGCTGCTTCTTGTTTATCTCCCCAATCAAACTTTTTATCTTTTTGAGTTAGGGAGGTTAGTGGTTGAGCAATCTTTGAAAAATTCTCAATGAATCTCCGATAATAACCCGCCAATCCTAAAAATTAGCGTACTTTGGTGGGTGTCTTAGGTGCGTTCCAATTCTTAAGGCTTCTATTTTTGATGGATCGAAATGTATGCCTTTCTCGTTGACTACATGTCCGAGAAATTGGACTTCAAGAAGCCAAAATTCGCACTTAGAGAATTTTGCATTCAATTTTTCCTTCTTTAACAACTCAAGAATTGTCCTAAGATGATGTTCGTGATCTTTCTTATTTCGTGAATCTATCAATAAATACTATCACGAATTTGTCAAGGTAAGGTTATCACAAACGGATCATTAAGTCCATGAACACCGCCGGTGCATTTATTAGACCAAATGCCATAACAAGGAACTCGTAGTGACCATCACGGGTTCGGAATGCTCTCTTTGGAATACTTACTTCCTGCACTCTAAGTTGATGGTATCCTGACCTTAAGTCAATCTTCGAGTAAAAACTTGATCCTTGAAGTTGATCGAACAGATCATCGATCCTCGGTAACGGATACCGATTCTTGATCGTGAGTTTGTTCAATTCTCGATAATCTATACACATTCTAAAACTTCCATCCTTCTTTTTTCACGAATAAAACTGGAGCTCCCAGGGTGAGAAGCTTGGTCTAATGAAACCTTTATCCAACAATTCTTGAAGTTGCGTGGACAACTCTTGCATTTCTGAAGGAGCTAATCGGAAAGGAGATTTTGCAATAGGTGCGGCTCCTGGAATTAAGTCTATACGAAATTTGACTTGTCGTTGTGGTGGCACTCCCGGCAAGTCTTCTGGGAAAACTTTAGGAAATTCCTTCACAACAGGGATCTCCCCAAGTTTCGGCTCCTTAGCATTCTTATCAACTACGTGTGCTAAGGATGTTATGCATCCTTTCCGTAAGCACTTTTGAGCTTTCATACAAGTGATAACTCGTAGTTGTGTTTCATTTTTCTCGCCATGAACAAGAATTATTTCGTCATTAAGAAGAGGAATACGAATGAATTTATCGCAACATACGACTTTAGCTTGGTTATTGGATAACCAATCCATACCAACTACGATATCGAGACTTCCTAATTGAACGGGTAATAAGTCGATGTTAAATTTTTGTCCACCAAGCTCTTTAACAATCTCTGCAGATTCAATTATTTTTCCATTCGCTAGTTCGATAAAGAAAGGAATGTCTAATTTATTTGAATTTACTATAAGTATATCTTTGAACTCTAAAGATATAAAACTGTAATCTGCGCCAGTATCAAATAAAATAGATGCAAAGTGATCGTTAATAGGAAACGTACCCGTGATCACATTAGGATCTTGGCGCGCTTCTTGGGCTCCCATCACAAAGGCTCAACCGTGACCTTTGTTTTCTTTTGGGCAATTTTTCCTAAAATGACCCAAGTCTCCTCAACCATAGCAACATTGGTTCTTTCCTTTCTCGTCTCCATTTCCACTGTTGCTTTCTCTCTTCTCTACGTTCCTGCCTCCCTTGTTATTTCCCCAACAATTCTCGGTGCGGTGTCCTAACTTTTCGCACTTATCACACTTGGAGGTTCGGCATCCACCATAGTGATGATATCCACATTTGTTGCACCTAGGTGCATTCCCTGCATAACCTTTTGGTCCAGTTTATGTTGTGGCTACAAATGCTTTACCTCCTCTGGTAGCGGGGGTTTCCTTTCTCTTGTTGCTCGGTCTTGATCCCTTTTTAAAATGAGAATTTTTTTCTTGTTGTCATGCGAAGATGACTCCACATGTGTCTCCTTGGGCTTCTCGGCACCTTTTCTTGAAAGCTTATTCATTCTTACCGCCTCTTCAGTAAGACTCATGGCGATGTAACCATACTCCAGATCTCTGGGGCGAATCCCCAAATGTAGCATTCGATTCGTTTGAATTCGGGAGTTACCATATATGGAACAACCTGAGAGAAATCATGAAAACGTTGAGTATAGCCATAAATGTCGGATCCAATCATCATTAGATTCCAATTCCGTCTCCAGCTTCTGCAATTCAGCTCTTGAACAATATTTTTCTCTCATCATGTCCTGCAATCTTTCCCACATAATAGCATATGCGGTTGCATCTCCTAGTGACTGCACTTGTAGATTCCACCATGAAAGAGCTTTGTCAATGAACAAACTCGAAACATACATACCTCTCTGATTAGTCGTACGGATCACAGAATCCGTCTTTTCAGTCCATCGTACAAATGCCACAGCACCGCTAGTGCCGTCATAGTTGAGTGGCTTGCAATCCAAAAATTGCTTGTACGTGCATCCTGAAATGTTTGTTTTCAAAAATTGTCAAAAATATATATTTTCGCAAATAAATATTAGTGATAATTCCTTTTGGTAAGGTTATGAATAACCAACCGTTAGCAAGATTTTGAACTCCTGGTGGGGCTTGAAATCTAGCTTCATTATCTTGATTAGTACGGTTAGTCTCATGTTGTGCGATCGCCTCGGCGATTCACTGGTTCAACAGAGCATCTAGTTCAGCTTGTGATGCAGGTTAAGAGGTTGGTTAACGTCGGTGTATATTTCTTCTTTTTGGTGCCATGATCTTCATATATAATAACATATAGAAGTGATTAGACAAATATTTAATAAATATTGTCATTCATGGACTCAAATTGATAAATACGCCATCATAAAATATACTAATGTATAAAAAATTGAATAAATTGAATCAATACTTCATATAAGGTTTCCATACGATATCATCATATCATAATTAGTATCAATGCATAATAAAAGAAAAGATACAAACTTTCACACACACACACATATATATACATATATATATATATATATATATATTGTCAACTTGTGGCATAATTTTTATGAAGAAAAAAATAATTTAGAGTTACATCACTCTAGAATACAAGTCATAGACAATACAAAATATGTAAGTATTTTTCTTCACATCATTTCTTCAAAATCTTCAAGTTGACATATATATATATATATATATACATACACTCAAATCTTCATTCTTCAACCAAGCGGGTACGGGTACTACCCTCAAAACATGATCACATACCAAATCTAGACAGACGGTGGGGTGGGGGATGAAGATGCGCGTATCACACCACAAAAATATGCTATCTCCTCCTCGATAGCACTAATACGCCTCTCATAAGATGAAGAGACAACATGGGTGGTGGAAGTGAGGATACTGATGGAGATGGTGGTAGTGGCGATGTCGGTAGTGGGGTGGTGGTGGAGGTGATGATGTAGGTTGTGGTGGCGGGATGATGATGATGGAGCACTCTGAGATGCTCGAATAGCGAAAAGTTGAGAACTAAGCTCATGAAACCATCGAAACAAGATACCGAGCTGTATCTTGGTGGATGTGACCCTATACTCGGTGGTGTTAGGTGGCAAATGGTTCGGGTGGTACGGATCGGATGGGCGAATGCCCGGAGGTGGCTGAACATGTGAAACAGGATAGTAAGGTGAGGGGTATGTAATAGTACTATGCACATGTGGTGGGGATGAGACAGATCTACAGCAGTAGGGGTCGGAATAAAAAGAGGATGCTCAGTCATAGAATGACTATGTGGAACATGTGATGGCCCTGTAGCAAACGGGTCCTGATAAGAACTGAGAGTCGGTGTGACAATAGTCGAAAAAGATCCAGCAAAAGGATAAGGGGGTACATGATCAGCAGGCTGAGAAATGCCACCAAAGGTAAAAGGAGACGGTCCAGCAAAAGGGTGATGTATTGGGTGATCATTGTGGTGTGTGATATCTCCCATAGAATACATTGGTGGTGCAGACTCAGATAAATGATCAGTGGGGAATGTGTTTGGTGAAAAGGGATCAACATGTATAGGTGGAGTATCTGAAGATGGTGGTAAAACGGGTTCGGGTGAAAGCATAGGTGATGGTGTCTCAGGTGTGGATGGTGCAGAAGATGAGAGGTCGACAACCGAGGTCTCAGGCTGAGCTACCTCTAACATGGCTATGTCAAAGTCCTCTCCTTTAGCGAGGTCGTCCTCGAGGTGGTCAACATGTATGATCAGGATGATATCGTCATCATCGTCAATAACAAGAGGAATGAGGTGGTTGTTCCCATCGATATCCTCATCCAATGGACCTACCACATTAAGTGGTATGAGGTCATATGCAACAACATGTTCACCCTCATGGTGACCATAGATAATCATCTCATGATAGTAAGGTACAACTGGTATATCATCCTCTAAAGGGACATCTGCGGGAACAGGCTCAGGAAGGGCAAAGGGCTGAAAGTCAATGTTCATCCATTCATCGTCCGAGAGGTCGTCATCGGAGATGATGATGATGGGTGGAACGAGGTCGTCTAGTGGTGTGTAATCAGCATCTGAGGTAAATCCTATGGAATCAGTGTCGGAACTGGTACCGGAAGACATGATCCTGGCAAAATAATCCGTACAACTCATGGGTAAACAATTATTACTTAAAAAAATTTGGGGAATTGAATTTTGGTTTTGTTGTAAGTTGCCTCATGTATTGTTTGGATCAATCTTATTGTTATCGTGTCTAATCCTCATAGACTAACTTGTATAATGTCCTTGCATTATAGTTTCGAACTTTAGTTTGGTACCAGTGGACACTTTGTGACAATGCAATGAAAAACACTTGTTGTGATTTCATAAACGACTTATTCAACTTTAATAAAATGACCATTTTGAAATTGTAGACTTGACTCAAAAGAATCTTAGTTCACTACAATTGAAGCTCTGATACCAGGTCTGTCACACCTCGATTTTCATTGTTGCGGAAGCGTGTGCGAGGTGTGGCCAGAGCGGCAATCGTTGCATTCAACCAAGTAAACGACAATTTAAAACATAATAAGATGTTCATCCATACATTTTATTTGAACCAAATTTACAATCAACTACTTGTTTCAAAAAACTTAGTACATTTTCAACGACATTGTTCAAACTTTAAAACACAAGTTTTACAAACATGATAACCAAAAACTTGATGACATCAAACTGCTTGACTTCAAAACACACGAACATATGTTTCCAAAGCTGTCCACTAGTTACCTGTAATACATGTTAGTTTTATAAAGTTTAATGATCCAACACACTAAAGTGATGTTATAACATGTGAAACTAACTCACTAGGCTAATTTGTTCGGCTGATAGATTCGGTTCAGGTCTCGTACCGGGTTAAATACTGATATTTTGTGTTCTTATGTAATTTTTAACTACACAATTAATTTTGTACAAATTTTATTGTCCAGTTTATTAATCCAACTCTTCGAACTAATAAATTTGTTATTTCAGCCTCAGTTCCTATACCGGCTTTGTTGTCGGGTATTTACTGAACTTTCCGTGTAGTTTAAAAACCTAAAGTTTAAATAAGGGTTTTGTATTGTTTTAATACCCTACATATTATTTATGATAAATGATATTTATTTTTGGGTTTCGGACATTTGTTGTTTTCGTATGCGGAGTGCTGTACATTTAGCAAACTTGTTGTAGTTTTCTGCGGACTGGACAATTTTGATGTTTTAATAAAAATTTATTCGAAAAGTAATATTTGCACATTATTTACAACTAATGTTCCCATATAATAATTATCACGGACATACTTAATTTCTCGTTTTTGCCGTGTCAAACTGTACCGTGACTAGTCCTGACATGTAAAGTGTGTTCGCGTTTCCGCCATCAGTCTAGGATATAATTTTATGTGTTTCTAATTGTGGCGGGTTTATTATCATACAATGCTATGATTTTGAAATTCCTAGACCTTTAAGACTAAAGTCAAAAATTAAGTCATGTTATACGATAAATAGACAATTACTAGTTGTTCAAGTTGTACATAATTACCGGAATTTTGCCAATTGTCACAGATTTCACAATCACAAGTTGGCACAAACGATTCTGAAGCAGGTGCGAGCATTACTCAACAAAAACCCGTAGTTGAACCAGATGTGAACAACACAGCACCAACTTTTGATCTATCAAATGATTTTGATTCTGATAGCGAGCCAACATATAATAATGGAGGATCTAGTTCCGATGAAGGTTCAAAGTAGATCACAAGTTTACTCAATCAATTTGCGGGTCCTAGCAATCAGAATGAAGCATCCACAAGTAATCATTGCTGAACAAAATATTACAAACTGGAGAATGAAGTGAGTATCTCTAAATAAGTTATGCCGAGGAATCTGTCTTACCACTCATCGGAGAACATAATTGGAGAGTTGCAAGCTGGAGTTAAAACACGCAATCAGATCAATAAAGATCTAAGTTGTTTTTACACTAAAATTGCACCTATTAAAGAAACTTGCTTATATAGTTATTTTATTTCACATGTTGAACCTAAATCGTACAAATAAGTGCTTACCGAATAGAGCTAGGAAAACGCAATGCAGGAAGAGCTGCAACAGTTCGAGAAACTTGGAGTCTTGAAGCTTGTCGACCTACCGAATAATCACAAGTCTGTCGTACTAAGTGGGTCTTCAAGTGTAAGAGAGACGATAGAGAGGTAGTTGTACGCAATAAATCTCAACTGCTTGTCAAAGGTTTTCATCAGCAAGAGGGCATTGATTATACAGAGGTTTATGCTCCGGTCACACGACTAGAAGCCATCCGCATATTCCTGGCCTTCGCATCATGGAAAAAATTTATGGTGTACTAGCTGGATGTCAAATCATCTTTCCTTTACAGAAAAGTGAAAGAGGAAGTGTATGTCGGTCAACCACCCGGGTTGGTCGATCCAGTGCATAAAGAAAAGATAAAGCGCTATACGGGTTGCACCAAGCCCCGAGAGCTAGGTATGAGACACTTTCTCAGCACTTGTTGAGCAATGGTTTTATCTGAGGCACTGTTGATAGCACTCTCTTCACATGGGAAGTGAAAGGACACCTACTGATCGTACTAATTTATGTGGATAACATCATCTTTGGTTCTACAAACGATGCGCTGTGTAAAGAATTCGAAGAAGTTATGAAAAACGAAATTTGAAATGAGTTCAATGGGAGAAATGAAGTTCTTCTTGGTACTTCAGGTTGATCAGTTGCCTGATGTTATCTTCATCCATCAGCCGAAGTACGTCCATGATATTTTCGAGAGAAATTCAACATGTTGGGAACGCCACCATTGTCTACTCCATTAGCACTCAACCACGACATAGGACCAGATGAACACGGAGTGAAGATTGATGAGACCTTAGAAAGATCGATGATTGGATCGTTGATGTACCTCATAGCATCAAGGACGGATATCATGTATCTGACATGCCTTTACGCCCGATATCAATCAAATCCTCGAGTGTCACACATGTTGTTCGTTAAGAAGATTCTCAGATATCTAAAGTGTTGCCCAAGCACCGGATTGTGGTATCTAAGAAATGACAATTTCGACCTTGTTGAATATTCCGATTCTGATTTCGGTTGCTACAAATTAAACACCAAATCTACAACGGCTGGTTGCTAGTTCTTCGGAACACGATTAGTAATGTGGCAATGCAAGAAGCAAACCATGGTCACTCTCTCTACTTGCGAAGCAGAATATGTTTCAGCTTCCAGATGTTGTTTGAAAATATTGTGGATACAACAATAGATATGAGACTTTGGATTGTAGTTTCTTGATACGCTTATATATGTGGATAACAAGGCTGCCATTGATATAACTAGAAACCTGGTTCAACACTCTAAAACTAAACACATAGAAATTCGACAGCACTTAATCCGTGATTGCCACAAGAAAAAGTTGGAATAGAACAGATCCACAGTGATGAACAAAAGGAAGATTTTTACACTAAACCATTTGATCGAATGAGATTTAAATATCTTTTGAAACTTAATGGTATGAAAAATCTGACATCAGATGGGGAAATAGAGGTTGAATACAGATCGGATGACGAGTTTACGTGATCCTCATCGGTTTAGTCATGTTTATAGTTTTTAGAATTTCTTACTTTAAAAACAAAAATCAAAAAAGGTGTTTTTGATTTTTGGGGGAAAAATGTTGTGGAAAATACAAAACATATAAAAAGTAAAAAATGTACAAAAACATGAAAAAAGACAAAAAGAGTTTAGTGTGAAAAGAGGAAATGATAGTATATCAATGGGCTATCACGGTATGCTAAAGATATGTAGTGTCAAATGTTTAAACAGGCTTCACTGATGATGTGCCAGTAGGCTTCGCACATTCAGTAGATTGTTTCTGAGATATAAACATAAAGAAAAACTTCTTAATTAGTGGGTTAACATCTATCAGATATATGGTCTTAGTACACCGAAATTTCGTTTGAGAGATTGTCGGATTCTAAGATACTAGGTCTTTATATATAATTGATATCTGGGGCATTATACAAGTTCTTCTGATTTTGCGTCAGCAATGGCCTAGAACTTGTAGAATACTTTTGCTTTTAAACCCGAAAACTGCACAAAATTGAGATTATTGATAGATCTAACAGTTGTAGTTCAAAATATTCCAAATTAGAACATCACTTTTAAGTCGACCCTTCATCTCTTTGTCTATATGGTGGTACTAACCTGAGCTCTCAAGGTCTCGCACGACCCAGATACAGATATCAGTTAGATATATTCACCTGTAAGATGAAATCCAGGGAATCCTGATACGGGAGTATATTCTAAGGTGGGAAACACGGTTTAGTCAAGCTCTTAAAATCACCTAACATATCTCGGAACAATTGAGAAATGTGTAGAGGTTTAAAGGGATCAGTATACTGACAATCTAAGTGAATCTGTTTAGATCTTAAAGTCTAATCAAGGTCAACGGTACTTGTGATATGTCTCAAAACTGATATAATTCTCTAACACAAACTCCCAAAATTATGTCTGTAAATATGTTTGTACATAGTTATTGCTTTTCATTTTAGAAAAACCCAAAAAAATATTCAGTATGTTTTAGCATAAAGTTTGGAAAAATCAAAATATTTTATTTCTATATTAGTTTCGACTACCGATGATGGAAACCAGATTTCAAAATCCAAAGATGCTGGTTGCTGAGGAAAATCTAAAGGACTCTAAAATGAGAGAATGTTTTTGAAATGATCTAAAGTTCATTAATTTGAAATTTAACATTAACTGAAAACATCAGTTTGTTCATTAAGGTATTCTACCAAGGTCACTAATTTGGACTTGGTACACAAATCAGTTCACCAGGGTCATTAACTTGGACTTGGTCAACTAAGAGGGTTGTTAAAACTGGTAAAATGTTCGAAGGTTACAATTTTGAAAATTTATATTCCACTTTGCACAAACTGAGATCTACTCCGCACGAAGTAGATCACTTCGCACGAAGTGAATCACTTCGTACGAAGTGGGCCTGTTCTATATAAATGACCAGTTCGCACGAAGTGATCATTATTGTTTGTGCGAACTGAGAGTATGCTTTGTGCGATTTGGAGATTTTGAGCAACTTAAAACCAAGTGCTGCCAAAATTAACATTGGGGAGGTTGATTAGCACACCTCTACAATGGTGAAGGTATTGAACCGTGTTTTAACCATGGATTTATAAGTTTCAGACATTCAGAACTTAAAACTCAGATCTAGAACAATTGAACGGACCAAAATTAAAATTGAACATATATTTGTGTGTATCGGAACTAGTAGAACATAATAGAACCTTCAATTTCATAAAAAACGTCAAGTTTGAAAAATGTGTTCATAACAGTCATTTTGGGATGAAGTGCTACTTCGTTTGTCACTTTGCACAAAGTGAAAAATGGTAAAATTTAAAACCACCTCACGCGAAGTGGGTATGATCAAAAGTGTTTGTTATATTACGAAGTGGAAATTACCACTTCGCACCAATTTCACTTCGTATGAATGTTATAGTATTTTTTTCGTCAAATTTTTCTAAGTGCTGAAATTCTAATTGTTTGTTGATATGCTTTGCAGGAGAAGAAACCGTTGTTCGAGCCAACTCATAACACATGTTGTGTTCTAGACTACACGATACCAGAGATAGCTCCGTTTAAATATATACGTGAGTTTATGGGACGTCTATCGGTGACAAAAGCATTAACTCATCAGCATAAAGTCTATAGATCACACATTGAATGTTTCTGGAATTTTGCAAGATTTGTTGTTGAACCACGAGCTATACCTTCGCCGGTGAAAATTTGCGAAGAATATTTTGAAGTTATAATCACAGAAGAGTGATTAGAATTTTTTTGGATTTGAAGGATAAGGATGATGATCCCACGGGCTATCCTGAGAGAATGGTTAAGGGTTGTTTTTATAGAATGGGATATAAGGGTCATGTGAATTCTCCAAACTTCAAGAAAGCTAACCTTGGCAGGCCCTATAAATTCTTCGTACATTCGATAATTCATGTGTTCAGTCGCAGGAAAGGTGGGTATGATGATATTCTTGACTATCATATGTGTATGGTTGCTGCACTGACACTTAATCTGCTATACAATTTCACCAAGTTAATGCTAGATGACTTGTTTTCGAACTTAGAAAAGAAAGAGGATGATGAGCTAAAGTTAAATCATATGGATAAAGAGACTTTGATCAGATTGAATCTATATTTGAAGCAAGACGCTGAACCGGTTGCAAAGCCAGTTTTTGGAGCTACTAATGATAAGAATTATGTTGCACCTCCAAATGGCAAGTGGAGAAAAGATACAAGCGGGTATGAAAAGGATGAAGCAGAGTGTCTTGATGGTTTTTATTCTGAGGCGATGCCCTGTCCAATTTGTCTCAGAACTGTAACACGTTGATCAATATTAATGAAACTGAGCATTTAAACAGTAATAATCATATTGTCACTAGTTAATCATGGATTCCGCACATGTTGACTAGATATAAAATTAGGACCTTTGCTTTTGGAGAAGAGTCAATCCTCTCACAAAGGGTTTGTGGATTCTAAGAAACAAGGCGGTGCCTAAAAGCTAGATAAAGCTTTATATGGATTGCACCAAGCACCTTGGGCATGGTATGCAACTCTACAGAGCATCTGCTTGCCCACGGATATACTCGGGGGACCATAGATCAAACGTTGTTCATCAGACGCATTACAAGGATCTCATTCTTGTTCAGATCTATGTGGACGACATTATATTTGGTTCAATTGATGAAGGTCTATGCAAATAATTCGAAGAAGTGATGAAGAAAAAGTTCGAGATGAGCTCGTTGGGAGAGATGACAATGTTTTTGGGTCTGCAAGTTCGTCAAAGCAGTGAAGGAATCCGGATTCATCAAGGGAAATATGTTCATGACGTTCTTCAGAAGTTCAAAATGACATATTCAAAGCCTATGGATTCACCTATAGCAGAACGGCCACTGTTAAATGAAGATGATTGGTTCACTGGTGTACTTGACTGCAAGTCGGCCAGACATTATGTTTGTTGTCTGTCAATATGCTCGTTATCAGCCTAACCCTAAACTTTCTCATCTTACTGCGGTTAAACGGATTTTTAGATATCTTAAAGGAGCTCCAAAACTTGGATTTGGTATCCTATAAATTCAAATTTTGATCTGTTTGCTTTTTTCGACAGTAACCTTGAGGTGCCGACAGGAGCATGAAGTCTACATTGGCTTGTTGCCAATGCTTGGGAGACAGGGTTATCTCGTGGCAATGCAAGAAGCAATAGACTGTGTCACTTTCAACTGCCGAAACATAATATGCTATGTTAATGCATATGGCTGTTGCCTACGTCTTGATGTAACAAAGTTTACAAGTTATTGTTTGATGTAATGTACATTTCTTTGTACTAAGTAGTTACTTCATACAAAGGTATATTACCTTCATGAGAAGGTAGATTACCTTCATGAGAAGGTAGATTATCTTCGTACGAAGGTAGATTACCCTCATCTGAAGGTAAAATATGTAGTTCGTACAAAGGTAGATTCTACCTTCGCACAAAGCTATCTTCGCACGAAGGTGAATGCCTATATATAGGTGTGTGTGTTCATTGAATTGAGAGAGTTTTGGTGAACTGTGAGGCGAAGCGGCGTCAAATTTGTACCAGGACTGTGAAGTTAATAGAAAACATTGAAAATTGTGAAATCTTATGTTTCTACCTATCTCTGATGGATTCCGCACATCCGATTTTAGTTTAGATATCTCCGTATACATCGAGGTCGATCCGCAAACCGGACCTACAAGAATCAGGATGATCAATTTACTAAATGGACATGATCGAGCTCTGTTTCAATCTGTTGAGAGTGGCCCACATATACCCATGGTTGAAATACTAGCTGTTCCAGCAACTAAGCATTCGTTTCTCTTGGGCTCCAAAAAAAGAAAGGTTTCTGGAGCAAAGAGGACAAGGAAAATGTGGAAGCTAAGGGCCAAATCACTTTTGATTATGACAGATTTGCAAAACTTTTAAATGATCTTAAATAATTTGGTATTGAGAAATCCAACGATGAGAGAAATGTAAGATTTCTACATGCTCTACTACGGGAAAGAAGAAGTCTAACAATAACTTTAGCTTCCACCCTTGAGCTGGGAAATATGAGTTTACATGACCTCTACAGCATTCTTGTTCTTAAAAAAAGATATATATGAAAACTCAAACCAAAGGGGAGGACCCATTGCTGTTATTTCAAACTCTCAAAGAAAAACCAATTCTGATCCAAAACCTCTCATTGTCAAAACATAGAAAATTCTGATACCTCATCAAACTTTTCTGCATTTGCTGAGGCAATTGCATTGCTCACCAAGACTTTTGAGCAAAGGATAAAGGGAGGATGGAAGGAAAATCAAAATATAAAGCAAAAGTAGAAGTTGTGTGTTATAATGTAAGCAAAAAGAGATTTATGCATCAGAATGCAAAAACAAAAGGTTGAAAGATGTTGCCTATTATGAGAAAGAGCTTGAGGAAGCTAAGAAGAAACAACATGTCAGTCTAATTGCAGGCACAAATACCTAGCTTACTAATGACTCTTCTAATAAAGAAGAAGAAATGGCTAATTTTTGTCTGATGACAAACTTTCTGATGTAGAATCTGAAACTTCTAAACACAAGGTAAGCTTAAACAATCTTGACTTAGAACAACAACTAAACAAGCTTATGACATATTTTGAAATCTTACAAGAAAAACAAAGCTTAGAAACAAGAAATCTAATGATTTGCAAAGAATGTTGAATAAAGTAATAATTCAAAATGTTACTAATTGAGGAAAGCGTAACAAAAGAAGCAAATAATGAATTTTATGAAAAGGAAAGAAAAAATCTATACAAAAAAAATCATGACAAAGGAATCAATGTAAAAGGTTTTCAACAAGTCAAAGAGTTCATAAAGTTTACTGAAACAACACCTAGAAACAGAGGTGAAGGACTAGGATATTGTAACGTCAGAAATCCCACCACCTTTGTGAAGGCATCATATTAGAATTCTTTTAACATGACATCAGAATCTGATGATAAGTCATGAAAATCACTGAGTTCTGACAGTTTTCCTTACCCTTAACACACAACTCAAAAGGAAAAAGGCATGAATCAAACAAACGTTTATTGAAAATTCAAAGAGAATTCATCCAAAATTCCAAAAATCTGCTAATCTTCCATCACAATCAATCTTGTCAAAAAATTCTGACAAAATGGATTACATGTCTGTTGAAATATTGAAGCTAATTCTACAACATCTCTCAAAGAAAAAGAATCTATTATTGGCTCAGCATTTAACATAAATTCTAATAAAAACTACTTATCTAAAGAAGAAACTTTGAACAAACTTTCATCAAAAAAAGTACCCAAGCAAGTTTGGGTACCAAAAAATATCTAACCTTACCATTTCAGGACCATCATGCGCAGCAGATTTGGAATTACGATTCAGGAAGCTCCAAGCACATGACTAGGGACAAGAGCTTACTCAATAATTTTGAACCAAAACTTTGGGGTAAACGGGAGAACTTGGGTTATGGTTACATCAATTATGGATCTTTAACCATTGAGAAAGTAGCTTATGTAGAAGGTTTGAAATACAACCTATTAAGTTGTGGTCAATTTTTTGACAAAGGCTTCCAAGTAACTCTTTTACTAGAAAAATGTTTATTAATGGTTAGAAGACAAAGTTTTTTAAGTTGAAAAAGAATTAGAATGTCCATCTATTATTTTGATTTTAAAGAAGAAATTGAGCATCCTCGGTTATGCTTATTTACAAAAGAAAACAAAGATAATAGTTGGTTATGGCACAAAAGACCAGGCCACTTAAATTTCAAAACTCTAAATCAATTAGAAAATAAAAATATGGTACAAGGACTACCTTTTATTTCATCCAAAAAGGATAAAATATGTGAAGCATGTGAATTAGGAAAATCAAAGAGAGGCTGACATAAAACAATTTCTGAATCTTCAATCACTCAAAATTTAGAACTTCTGCATATGAACCTTTGTGGACGTGTAAGCACAACAAGTTTTTCTGAAAAGAAATACATTTTGGTCATTGTAGATGATTATTCCGGGTACACTTGGGTTGAATTTATAAGAAGGAAAAGTGAAGATCTGATCATGAACTTCATGAGAAAAATAGAAAATCTGTTAAAATTGCCTGTCAAAAGGATCATATCTGATAATGGAACAGAATTCAAAAACTTAAAACTTGAGAATTTCCTTATAAGTAAAGGAATCTCTCATGATTTTTCTGCTCCAAGAACTCCACATCAAAATGGAGTTGTAGAAAGAAAAAATAGAACCTTAGTTTAAGCAGCAAGAACCATTCTTGCTTATGCCAAATTGCCCACTTACTTTTGGGCTAAAGCAATTGCAAATGCTTGTTTTACACAAAAAAAGATCCATTATAAATAAAAGACATCAGAAAACACCTTACAACATCATCAATGGAAGGGTGTCAAACATAAAATTTTTACACACCTTTGGTTGTAGATGTTTTGTGTTTAATGATTTTGAAAGTCTTGAAAATTTTGACAAAATAAGACTAATGGTTCCTTGTTTTAAAGAGTCAAAACCTTCTTTTCTAAAAACTAGAATATTTTAAAGAAAGGAAAGGAAAGGACTCTACAAGACAATAAGTTGTAAGTACCATTTCTGATGCCCTACTTATTCGCTCTTATCTACCAAAAAAGAGAAAACACTCTATCCAGGGGGAACATTCAATTCTGATGATTTTTCTAGATGGAAGATAAAACCAGAGAATTAAGTTACCTTCTCTTTGAAAAAGGGTCCCCTAAGAGGTAAAAGGTACAACATGGTCATTAGTATACACCAATCAAAATTTATCTTCAAAAACAATCAGAGATATATCAAAAAGAATTGGAGATACATCAAAAAGGATTTGGGGATATACCAAAAGTTCAAAATACCATTAACTTGTCATTAAACAACATAAATACTAACCAACCCATAATCTTTGTCACCAAAAGCTTATAAATACCCAATTCAAAAGACCGGGACTTTCACCTACAACCTCAGAACTCACAAAGCCCTAAAACCCTTTTAGTTTTTGAAAAGCAAAATTCATCTCCAAACTCACCATGGCCGCACCAAACATTGTTAACCTCAACATCCCAGCAATCGAACATGAAGTTCCATTCATCAGGGAAGATGAATTCCTGCCATTGAAAGACTACAACCTCATGATGAACACTGATCAATCGGAATAAGATGAAAAATGTCAAATTTTAGTTGAATTTATGCTAAAGTGTCTGATTGCTCAAGCTATGACAAAAACCATAGAAGTACCGGAGAACATACTACAACAACTTGTCTATACACTCAAGGAAACCAGAGAAGACCAGTCACATCTCATCTTTGGGGAAGTATTTTGTAGTTATCACTCCAAGAAAATTCAGGGAATGCCTAGAACTCCAATCAACGGTAACTATATTGAAGCACCAAAGAAGGAGGAATTGATGGAGTAGTTTATCGATATGGGGTACAAGAAAAGAATCATGAAGATCGGAGAATTCAAGAGAAACGAGCTACCTGCCTTCTAGCAAGTCATGATGGAAAACGTAACCAAATGCCTAACTTCAAAGATAGGGGTATTGATCAGATAAACCAAACTGTTCTCACAATCATGTATGGACTCAACACTGGATTCAACATTGATTATAGAACGTAAATCTATAATCTGATGAAAAGATCTATTCTCACCAAAACTGGTAGAATTACTTTCCATCTACCTTACCCTAGATTCTAGTCAATCATCATTACTGAGACATTCGAAGATAGGGATGTGGAACTTCCTGCATCAGAAACATCTGGAAGTCACCTATTATGAAACCCTGGTGTGCAACACAAGGTTGGAAATCTAACAGAATTGTGCCTATTTTACCAGAAAGCATGCTATATCTGATAACAGAAGACTCATCATACCGGAAGTTACATGAAGAGATTCTGAAAAGAAAGGAAGAACACACTGAAGTATTTGGCAGGTTCTCTTCACCAGATAATGATGATCAAGGATCTGTGGCACTAGAAATTGATGAAACAGATGAGATTCAGCACTAGAACATCAGAATGTCAACAAAATAATGGAAATTGATGATCAAGTGAAGTGGAATCAAGAAACAGAAGTACCTCATGCAGTAGAATCACATGTAGCAAAATCAGGTGCTCAGATTGATACTTCATTTCTTATTGTAAGAAATTCAACAAATTCCGATTATGAGGAATATGTTCAAGTAAGTTATAAATTTATACCTAGACAAAATAATGCAATAAATGAAGATATAACCAGTTCTTTACATCTTGACTCTGAATCAATCGGTGAGGAAGAATTGAGACAATGATAGGTAGAGATTAGACTTCTTATCAAGGAAACCTGGAAGAGAAAAATAGGCTTTTCTCAACAACTTATGGAGGATCATTCTCTGGAATGATTCAATGAAGTGAAGAAATTCCAGATGTGAATAAGTTTCACAAATCTGGTGAAGGTGTACAAGATTGGACTTTTGACCAATAAACCTTCAACAACAGAAGCAAGTGTGTTTTCTGATGATTTGGTAGCAGGAACATCCGTTGTTCCGCCCTTTCCCACTAAAACACCAATCATTTCAAAAGAACAGCTTGACAATGTCCTAGACAATGTCATCAAATTTTGTTGCAGACATAACAAACAAAGAAACAAGGTTACCTATTGAAGCAAAGTTAGATATGCTACTAGAAGAAATAAGGCTTCAGAAATCTGACATGAAGGTTTTGTCAGAATCAGTGGAAGCAATCAAGAGCCATACAAAGAAAAACACTGAAGCTCTAAAAAACATGCAGCATCCATCAGAAAGTACACCTGAAAGCAATGGATTCACATTAGAGTTCAAGAGAATGTTTGAAGAGATGGAGAATATTAAGACACAGGTGAAGGAAGCTATTGAAACAAGAGATTCCACAAGGTTTGGTAAAATTATGGAAGAAATCAGCAGTTTAAGAGCAAGCAACAATTGTCTAACAGATGCTCTTGAAAATCTGGTGAAGGAATGGGTAGCACAAAAAGATCAAAACTAGGCATAATTTGAAAAGGTGCATGAAGAAGAAAAAAATGCTCAACTCATGAGTGATGTACAATCACTTATGAAAAGGATGCACTACAATGTTTCCAAACTATCAAATGTGGACATCCATGAGCTGAAAACCCTCATTCCCAAAGAAGCTTCACATTAGAAAGTACCAGAGATCCTCAAACAAGCACAACCAAAACCATCTACTCCACTCAGTGAATCAGGGCCAACACCAATGGGGCCCCACCACTTGTATTAAAGTTTGAACTGCTTAAAAGGTTTGAAGTCACCCCTCTTGTCATATCTAACTTAAGCAGTGTTTCTTCAAAAGATAAAGAAAAACAACATGCACAACCAAGGAGAACTTCATCAGTAGAAACAACCTTCAGCATCTCTGAATCAATCAGAGAAGAGAAAGTGGTATGATTCAGCAACTTCTTCAAAGAGGCCAAAGATTGTAAAAAGAAAGGATTCAGAAGGGAAGGATATTCTTGTATAGGAAATTGAAAGTGATGTTATGATGTTCCCAGAGCATCATCTCAGTGAATTCTACTGGACTGAGGAAGACAAGCTAGACAAACCTCTTAGCCCCATGAGTAGGATATGGACACAAGAGAGAATTGAAAGAGGAGAAGGCAGCCTTCACAAAGTTCTTAGAAGTCCAATAGTGAGAATACTCAAAATGGATGCCCAAACTACACCAAACGATGTGGTAGGAATCCATGAGCAGAGCAAGTACACTCTACTCAGAAAAGATGGTAGTGAAGTGACAGTCGTAGATGGTGATTTAGCAGATGAGCTTTAGACATAACCATGCTGAAAAAGTTGTATTATCAAGACAAAGGAAATACAGGGTTCATCAGAAGAGCCCTTCACAGCTTGACAAATGCTATGTTCAAAAGGGTAGCTTTATTAGATTTCGACCTTTGTATTAACTTTGATTATGTATTAGCAAGAAAGTACAACTTCCCCTTCCAGACACATCCATCCCAGCCGAACTTGAAGAGAAAGCTAGAACAGGTGTCATCTTTGAAAAACAAGAAGTATATGTTGTTTTCAGGGATCTTAATGAGAAGAAGGCTCTCTTGAGAGTTGTTAACATATGCAAGTACTCAAATTAGACTCTCAACTATATTAAAGACTGTATGAACAAGAAACAATAACAACTCAAAGCAAAGGGACGTAACAAGGAGGAGCTGAGGAAAGAAATAGAAAAAATCATCAAAGAATGGACAGCAAGAGGATGGTACAAGGAGATATTCAAAGAATGCCACAAGATGATTGACCATAAGAAACAGCTAAGGAAGGAGTGCTTGAAACAAACAATTTATCTTTGTTATTTCCTTATTTTTAAACCATGTTTGTATTTGCAATTTGAATTTATGTTGTTTGGTAATTTTTCTTTCTGTTCATTTGTTATGAGTTGTTATTTTTCTTACAATACTTAGGGAGGAATTGTTAGGAAACTTTTTGTAAGTATTGAAGAGAAATATGATCAATTTGATCATGTGCTGAAGATAAGGTCAAGAAGATCAAACAAAAGAAAACACAAGATAAACCGGACAAAAGAAGAAGGGAATACATTTTCAACATTTATCAGAAATTGATCACAGGTGAAGGAAGACCAATCTGATGAGTCTGATGATAATTCTAATAATTATCATCGGAATCTAGTAAACTGTGATCATCAGAAAATCTGATGATCTGTTCAACAGGTTTTCTAATGGGCTGGCTATCAGAATTTCTGATGAGCCAACTTGTCTAAGAGATAAGGCTCTGCCACATTTGTAAAGTAGCAAGTTGACTTCAATAGATTCAATGAATATGCCAAAAAGCAACTTTATGCAAGGCAAGTGCATGAATAAACAAATGTTTATTCATCATGAAGACTCTCTATACATAGAGATGTAACCACCGAAGGATAATAAGTTAAGCCAAGCATTTAATACATACAACAAAAACTCCTTTGCCCGTCACTACAGAATTATTAGAGTATTCGTTTATAATAGTTAATAACCTCACAATCACCTTGTAAACCATTTTGTTTCAAAATGATATAAACTTGAAAATTCTATAAGTTCGGTTTATTGAAAGTTTGATTTCTGTTTCCCCACATTATTTTCATACTTGTTGAAATCACTTGCCATATTAAGTTAAAAGAGCATTTTTTATCTAGGATCAACAAGTTTCCTAAAGGTGTGCTGAAGAACTTCCAATTGTGGGCGTATGATCCGAAAATATGTGGAGCGGTGATTGTTACTAAAGAATCAGCTTTCTGCCTTGCTGACACGTTAGATCTGATAAGTTTTCATGAAGACGATCTAATGCTCTCGGGTGAGAACCAGATTCGCACAAATGAGAAGTATGAAATTTGTGCGAAATCGTGGACAGGAGCTGTGGCTAATGTGATTGGTTCGCGCTTATTTGTGGATACCAGTCCATTGTTTGGTGGTAGTGTAGCTGGTGGAGCTTCAACTTGAAGATGCACTAATGTTGTAAACCCAACGTGAGATTGCTGGGCCCTAAAGGTTTGTACATTAGTTATTATTTAGTGGTTTGGGCTAGTATGTAATGTTTAAGGTTTGGGCTTGTAGTAATGGGCTTGGGGGCATAATGGGCGTAGGTTTAGGGGGAGTTGTGGGCTAAAACTTCCCCTATATATTCTTGTTTAGTTTATTTATTTAAGGTTGTTGACTAGAAGTCTTTTGCTGTAACTTGTATCTGACAATCATATCATATGCAAGCTTTTTAGTAAAATACAATTTTGTTTCATCTTTACTTATTGTGATTATAACCAAACTGCTTTGAGTGTACGATTCCACCACCAATCAAACTGCTTGTGAAATATCATTATAGGTCTGTTTTCGGACTTACATCATGGGAGGAGGTAATTTCCGGGTCAATCAAAGACCGGTCAACCAAGAAGTCAACGGTACTCAAAGAAGTTAACCTCAACAACAAGCTCCCCGAGGCGTGAACGCTCGGTTTAGACCGGTGATCACCGAGAATGATTCACCCATTGCTCCTACACTTCGAGGAAGAAGATCCTTTGATTGCAAGCCCAATTAAATCAATGATGAGTCGTATACAGATTTTATGGAATTCTCCACTTTATGTAGTACCATTGGGGGTCATGATTTCAGGCAAGATGAGCTGAGGTTGAGGTTGTTCCAATTTTCCTTGAAGGACAAGGCCAAATAGTCGCTCTTCACACTTCTGGCGGATATAATTCATACTTGGGCAGAAATGCAACAAGTTTTTCTTGACGAGTACCATAGCAAAGATTGACGATGCTAGAGATGAGATTCAGTCGTTTTAGCAATTACGGGGTGAGTTATTACATGAAGCTTTCACCTGCTTTAAAGGGCTAGTTCGGAAGTATCCCCATTATCAAATCAAAAGATGGGAATTGCTCAAGTGCTTTGTAAGGGGGTTGAATGTTGAAGAGCATAAGTACTTGCAATCGGTAAGTAATGCGATGTTGTTGTATATCATGAGGAGGATGACTGGGTGTTCTTGGAGAGAATGAGTAAGAACTCCAAGGTAGTGGTTATCGCTAATAGAGCCAAAGAGCATCCGATCTCAAAGTCATAGCCAGACCATGATGCTAGTTCCAAGGATTAGATTGAAACATTAGAACGGGAGTTGGCTCGTATGAAGAAGAAAGAGGTGGGTGCGGTACAATTTTTCGTGTGTGAAGATTACGGTGACATCGATCATCGGGCAACTGAGTGCAATGTTAACATGACCCAAAACTCCAACCATTACCACCCAAGATTAAGGAACCATCCTAATTTTAGGTATGGTAATGCCTCCAACCAAATGGACCCAAACTTTCAACCGGGAAATCAAGGTGGTTCATGTTACCAAAACCGTCAAGGTGGTAACCAAGGGGGTTACCAACGAAATTACAACCAAGGGAGTAGACGGATATCAAGGTCATGACAACAATAACTACCAAAGAGGCTATAATCAAAGTGGTAACGGTAATGGTAATGGGTCGGTGAACAACCAAGGCTTGGTGATGATTTGAATGCAAAGATTGATGTGCTCTTGAGTGTGGTGAAGGAATCTAATTGCGAGATCAAGGAGATGAAGAGGTTAAAAAATATGAGGGATAAATCTCATGAGGTGTTGACAAAGCAAGTTGGTCAACTTGCAGAAGAGGTGGCGCAGATGAGGGAAAGTGGATGAAGACTTCCAAGTGACACTACAATAAACCTGAAGCATCAAAGCTCAAGCATGAGCAACGTGAGTAATGTGCACATTAGTGTGATAAGTCTTCTTTCAAATGATGAGGTTTGTAGTGCTAATATCATTCCACCAACATAATTCATTGATGGTGTAGGGGAAAATGTAGGTGATGAGTCAAGAAGTGAAAATGAGCAAGAAACGATTTCAAAAATTAAAATAAAAAAAGTAACTAAAAAATTGTTCTGAAAATTGTTTAAGTCAACTTCATGCTAAGGCCAAGAATATGGGTTTGGAGTTTAATACCATCTCGTATCCTTTGGCTTTACTTAATCCGGTTAATGCATCAAAGTTTGAAAAATGGAGACCACCAAAGGACGAGAGGTGGGAAATTTTTAAACAAGAAAAAATTAATTTTCCATTACTTGATGACATTAAAAAGGTCTTGGCTCATGTAGAGTGTTTGAAAGAGGTGAGCACTGAGAAACGGCACAACAAACTACCTAAACCGTTGATTTGATATCTCATGTTAGTGTAGTTTTATCGAGTGCTTTTCCCCAAAAATCTCAAGATCCGGGAGACCCTCTGATTCCATTACAAATTGGTAAATTTAATAATTAAGAGGGCGCTCCTAGACCTTGGAGCTTGTGTGAGCATATTGCCTGGGAGTTTGTATGACCAATATGACTTTGGCCCTTAAAGAAATTTGACACGCAAGTGGTGTTGGCTGATCAAACTCCCCCGCACCCACAAGGGATGGTGGAGGATGTGATCGTAAAGATTGATGATTGCTACTACCCATTTGACTTTTTCGTAGTAGACTATGTTGGATGTGTTGAAGACACACAACTGATAGTCATACTGGGTAGACCGTTCCTAGCAACTACTAGTGCTATAATAAACTGTGCTACGGGAATGGTAAGCATGAAATTTAGGGACCGGAATTGATCTTAATTGTATTCCCTAAATTTACTAACCTGCTCAGTGAGGATAAGTGTCCTAAGGAGGCAATTAGTCCAAACAACAAGAAATGTGCTATGGTTGGTAGGATTGGAGGAACAAAGAAGAAACCGGCCGGGAGTAAAAAGGAAAAAAAGTCGCTTCAAGAAAAGAAGGAAGAAGAGGAGTTGAGGAGGTTTGATCCATTCTGGACCAAATGGTACGAATCACCAATAAGTGGTGTGGAAGAGTTCCTTAGGGACAAACACGTAGTTCGACCACCATGAGGTGGTAAGTTAGTTGTTGTTGTATACTTTTTGTGGTTCTTTTTATTCTATCTTTTTAGTCTTGTTTTCTTTTTTTACGTTTCCTTTCCATACTTTATTTTGATCTCTTTAGGATAAATGAATGTTGTGGATGTGTTCCCTATATACCCCTCACGAGTCATATTCGTCCTCCCGAGCTATCGGGAGGTTTAAAAGGGCTTGTTACATAAGCTAAATGCAACTGTAATTCCTACGACAGTGAGTTAGGTTTATTGTTGTTGTAAAATACTTTTCCACAAAATCAAAGTTGAATAACAAATGACTCGGTAAATTTTTCATAGAAAATGGTAAAAAAATGGATTAACTAATGAATTTTGATTATTGTGAGAAGCGTGCTTCTACACAAGTGTTGAGAAGGTACACCTATGTTCGTGAGGACGATTATTTTCATTGAAGAACGAAGAGCACACGAAGAATGAAAAAACCAGGTGCAAATGTTTCTTTTTAGCTTTGATTATTAGTTAGTTAATAAGTGTATTGTATTGTGCATATTTTGGCGGGGTGAAATTTGGGAAGTTAGTTGTGTCACATCCCTTGTGCATTTTTAAAAGCTCTTATTCCTACATATAGAGGACATGTTGATCTCAAGTGTGGGGATGAAAAGAAAAAGTTACGATTTTGACCCTTCGTTTAAATTCTATATATTGAGGACAATGTTGACCTCAAATTTGAGGATGGGGAAATTTTCCAAATTTGTTCAAAAATGTCCTCTTTGGAGCATTCTAAAAAGCACAATTAGCTAAGTCAACAAGGGATTGTACGACCCATCTGGTCTATCATGGTCAAGTTGCAAATATTATCGTGATGGGTATTCAATATGCCGTTTTAATAGGAAATTGTGGGCGGTTATACAGGAATAGTCTGCCTAAGGAATTAGTCATATTATGCAAATCACATATCATACCCTTTCCATGTGAGAGTTTGAGCCATTTTTACATGTTACATTCATATGTTTCTTTGTTTGGGTGTGCCATTAGTTCATGTGTTGTAGAACTTGCAATTTTTGATACGTTTAACTCCATAGACCAATTACGAGCATAAGAATGATTAAGGCATTAGGATAAACATTTTATATTTATACACCATTTTACATCTTACCTTACCCTAAATTAACCCCTTAGTTGCCAATTTTGAGCCTAAAACTTTAGTTTGACCAACCCATTTAGTCCTTGTCTCGTTCAACCATTTTTATTTCCACCCGAGTGATGAAAATTCGATTTTACGATTGCTTTGTTTTGTAAGTTTGTAGTTTATTTTGATTAAAAAATTCCATAAATACAATGAAAAATAGTGGAAAAGTATTATGAAAAGCTCAAAAAGATGCGTTAGTTGTTCATTGAATAAAAGGCAAATTTGTGCCTTATAGTTGATGTTTTTAGTTTATTGTTCGTGTAATAAAAAATTGAATTTTCATCGCATTAGCCACTTTTAAATATCCCATCCTTACCTTTCACCTAGCCTCGTTACAACTCGTAAAAGACCTTTTGACTTGTGCTTTATTTTTGTGTAAATTGGTGGAAAATGATCAAGTTGCATGCTTATTCCTATATGTGCTCTAATTGGTTTGAGTGTTGTTTATAAGATACTAGTACATTATTGCTAGTTATACATAACCAAATGGAGAGAACATTGTGAGGGATGTGCATGATGTGTTGTTTTAAGGTGGGTTAATTTTGGGTAACCATTTCACATGCTAAAATTCAAAAATTCATTTACCTATTGAATTACTTTTGAAATGTGAACATTGTGAATCAGGTATGACGTTAGACCTTAACTTGAATCGTTGAGAATGGGAAGTGTGTTTATTTGTTCGACCCACGTGAAAGTGAAAAACAAATTTGCTTTAGGGCAAGCAAAAGACAAGTGTGAGGATATGATGTGTGGTCGAAAACCGGTGTTTAATCGTATTTAAGTTTATGTTTTTACATGATTTTCTTTTTCGAATGGCCTACTTTTGATTAGAATTGTGTTTTGCAAGTCTAACGGAGTTTAAGGAGCCATTCGAGAGCTTTACGGAGCATCGGGACGCAACTGGGATCAACCGGAAGCACGAAATGAAGAAAATGGAAACAAAGAGTTGGACATAGCGTCGCCCTGATGCCGATATGTGTCGTTGGCGACACCCCTTGGTTATTCGCGTCGGCCAGAAACTCGCGTAGACAACGTATTAAGACGTCAGCAAAAATAGAAGATCCAAGGGGCGTCGGCGACGCCCTGTCGGTTCGTCGGCTACACCCTCCATATTATTGCAATGATGATTTTTGTATGTTGTGTTGTTTGAACGAGTTATAACATACTTTTTGGGTTTTCAAAGGGAGTTACGAGTTTTTGAAGTTTGAAAACCATTCTTGGAGCCAAGATCATCATGTACACCATTCCTAATCCATCTCGATCCACACCATCATCCACAATCATCTTCCATAATCCTCATCCTAACCCTAATCCTCAATCACCATCATCATCCCACCAAAAACCCTAACCCTCATCATACTCACCATCAAAGCTTCAAGATGTCCATGTTCAAGTTTTCATCATCCGGCGATCGTGTTCCGTTTTTCATGAGCGGCTAATCCTCTTTCACCCCATGTAAGTGTTTGTAAGATTCTAGGGTTTTTATATTTGTTTTGAGATTTGATTTGTGACAAATTGTATTATGCATTTGAAACTTTTGATAATTATCATGCATTTGAATTGAATTTGTGAATTGTTGAATGATGATAAAATTTGACTTTGCAAAATGAGTTTGTGCACTTATGCCTTATCAATTGATAGGATTTACATGTTCTTGGTAAAGAAGTGAATTGCGATTCGTCGTTTACGTCGTTATAACTCTTGGCACCTAAGCCACACTACAAAAAATCGACCATCTAAGACTGAAAAATCAGTCACAGTCACATTCAAATCAGTCATTAATGGTTATCTGTGACTGATTTGCTAGTCCCCAACCAGTGGCAGATACCTAGTCCTAGATAGTGGTGTTTAGTAACTGAATGTCAGTCTCCATTGTATGGTACCAACGGGAACTAACATTCAGTCTCCAATACATATAAAATCAGTCTTAAATGTGGCACCCAGTAACACAACATATTAGTCCCTAATACACATTTTTTGACTGAAAGTTGATCTTAGAAATTACAATATTTCAATCCTTAATGAACATTTTTGTGGAATAAAAATCAACTCTTAATATTTTTCTTTTAGGGACCGAAAAATATTCTCAATTGTCACGTCATATTAGTCTTGATATGGTTTGTAGAAACTGAAAATCAATCTCTAATAACGTTTCATTGTAGTCTCTAAAATGTTTATTTTGAGTCTAAAAGTCACTTTCGGTAAATATGTTCCTTATATATTTTCTTTCCGTGGCTACTAAAAGTAACTGATAAAGCATCAATTCCCAAATATCCAAATTATATAAACATAAAACGATATACATAAGTCAAACATTATGTTAATTTATATTGTAAGTACAAGTCCACTAAAAACTAAATAAACTAAAAAAAAGAAAAAAATTGTTCAATTCTACATGTGTTTAGGCTTTATCAACTTCCTTTGTTTTCTTGCATGGACAACAACGAAAAGATATTACATATCCACCTCCATTACCATTTGCATCCACTGTTGTTTCTTTAGGCTTTATCAGCTTCCTTTGTTTCTTCCATTGAAATACTGAACAAAACAGTTCATTGATTTAAGCTCGTTCATTGTAATATGCTACACTCGTGTCATTAAAGTATATAATCACATATATTTTAAGAATAACAAACCTTTATTGAGAGTTGAGATTAGGTTAGACATCTTTAACTCCAACATTAACATCACTCTTGATATATAGGTAACCTATGATTGCATCATGACATGACTGTTAATTAGGGGACTACTTCATATGTACTTAACATGCCATTTTATTTACAATATGATTATCTAACTTGTCAATATCATCAATGCTCACGAAAACTAACCTGATTGTAGCAGTCTAAAGATTGGCTGATGCAAAAATAAGGTAGCTGCTTACCAAAATACTATCATATCAACAATCAAACCTGAATTAAGAACAAATCAAGGTCTTGAACAAAAGGAACCAATGAAACAATGTTGAAGTACAAATATTTTGATGTTTTACCAATCTTTGGATCGATCATCCGCATGAACGAAAAACTTAAATCTGAATTTTACTTAAAAACATCATTAATAGAAGAAAAAAGGAACCATTGATATCACATCAACAACCAAACCACCGCGCTGATTTAAACATACATGTTCTTGTTCCTGCTCGTTAATCTGAGGACCATTCGTCTCAAAATCAATGATTGTTGTGATTGTATGTATATGATGATACGACTCAAAATCAATAGTTGTATCTATACGGCAATTCCGAATAGTTCCATCGAAATCTTCAATAGAAAAACAAAATCAAACTCATATTGGAACTTTCAAACAGAATTTAATATGTAATTAACGAAACGATGGACTAAAAAAACTTACTCTAATTGTGAGGAGTTGCGCAAGTCACACACATATGGTGGTTGTGGTTTGGGTAGATATGCGGGTCTCACTAAAACATATGGTCGCCTCTATTTCCTTGTTGCTCATCACGATATTGATTTAGCAAAAAATAGTTTCATAATAAGGCCACTCGGTGTGGGGGTCGTCCAGGCCCGCCGACGCCTCCCAACACCGCCCGGGGTGGGTCGACGGCGTCATTGATGTCCCCTAGGAGACGTTGAGGACGGGCGGCATAATTCAAAACTAGCTGTTATATTTTTGGTGTTCATCATCTTCGGGTGAGGGCGAATTATTTTTTGCGAACTTCATTATACACGCAGCACATATGATCATGGGGGAGGAGGAAGAGAAAGAAACATCGTCACAACCGCAAACTAGGGTGACCGTCTTAAATCGACAACGAGAAGGTATTTAATTCGTTGTTAATAACGTATTTAATTCTTTAGTTTACTCTACAATCGTTAAAACAATTCCGCACCCGATAGACGATAAAAGAAAGAAATTTGCCAATTTTCAAGAGGGGGTGAGAAAAGATATTGAACGGTGTTTTAGGTTCTACAAAAAAGTGGCATATCATTGAATATCCAACACGTTCTTTTACACCACAGAGGTGGCGATACATTATGTATGCTTGTATCTTGCTGCACAACATGATCATCGAAGACGAGGGTAGAGCGATCTGTGATTACGACGAAAACGCGTTTAATGGGAATTTCGTTGCAGTGAGTGCAGAACAACAAGATTTGAACGGATTCTCTCTACGTAACGAGTACATACATCACAACCTACAAGCGGACTTGGTGGACTACATTTGGAACAACACACAGAACGAACCCACTGACTACATGCCGGATGAAGACTAGAATTTTGTTATTTTATTTTCTAATATTAGGTTGGTTTTTTTAATGTAATGTTTGAACTAATATTTAATTTTAGTTTTATAAATATATTGCCAAAATTAAAAAATAAATTAACTAGGTGGGGTCGGGTCGTCACTCATTTCATTGGTTCCATCCTTGGAGGGACGTCCTCCAAAAACTCTGACGTGGCGCTGACGTGACGGGTCGTCCTAGAGAAAGGCCCGTCACCCATACCGAATAGCCTAAGGGATGAAGGAGGCGAAATATTGTGTAGAAGTAATCAGATAAGGGTTTTAGACTTTTGGTGAGTAATTAATTTGAGATGTGGGGGGAATTAAAATTTTGAACGTGGATGAGCGGGAGTTACAAATTTGATGGTGAGGGAAATATAAATTAGAAAATAAAATGTACTCATATAATTGTTATTAAAAAATACTTGTAAAAGTTTTCTAAAAAAGTGAAACTGAAACTTATATAAATCTTTTGTATATATTTATTTTTTAGCAGGGTCCTCGCGCAATGAGGCGGGTGCGTCACTTTGCATTGTGGCACTCGTTTCTAACAGTTTTCTTATTCGTATAATATATATTGTAGCATTATTATGGTGGATATACGTTATAAGCGAAGTCATAGGTTAGTCCATTTCACTGTGGTGTGCATGGTATGGTTGGTTTAGTAATTATCATGAATTAAAGCTATCGGTTAGTCTAGTAGGATACCCGCACGATATTGCGGGCGCGACAATTAACAACGCGATATTCGTATAGTACTTTTGTTTGTTTCTCATTCGTAAATATTTTACAAAAGCCTATTATATTATTTTACATACCTTTTAAAAATGTTTGCTTAAGTAAAATTTATGATTTAATTAAGTTCTAGTTAAAATAAAATTGAACTTTCACCATTTAAAAATTATAACAATACAATATAGATGTAGATACAGATTTATAGGGTAAAACACTATATCTTTTAAATTTTAAAAATTGTTTTCCACTTAGCTTTTTGCCATTATTTTTCGTAGAATATTTGTTATAACCTCTATACTAACATGTTGCAAAATATTCATTTTAAAGTGAGTCAAACTTATGCTTAAAAGTAGCACATGTATCTAGTCGTTTTTGACTTTGTCAAATAACATCTAAAATATTATGTATATAAAATCTGAATATTAAATAACATATATCTAATTTTTTTTTTACTTTGGCAAATAATATCCATATAAAATCGAAATATCGAAATATTAACATAGCTTATTGGAGTTTTATAATATAACTAATATTTAATCATTGAATCTATGTTATAATACATTTTATAGTTTCTAGTATAATCAAATACATAAGCTCTCATCTACTTATACATTTTAATACGCACGTCAATATTGATCAAGACAAATATCGAAATAATGACAAAAGTGAGCAGTTCGTCACAATACTTTTGATTGATTTATAACGTCATAATTTAAAAGATATGACAAGAATACATAAAAGAATTATAGTAGATATGGAAAAGTGTAAATACTACCTAATTATCCAAAATTTTGTTAAAATTGAGGGATTAAGTGTAATAAGATGAGAAGATTAAAATGTAATTAATGTTTAAAAGACTAATTTACTCTCATTTTAGGGTTGTATCTTATGCATTAATGAGAAAGAAGTTCTTATTTTTGGGTATTCTAAAATGTCTCTCTCTCATACATTATAATATAGTTGAGATTTAATCACTCGTACACTAATTAATCATCTACTTGTACCTCTTAATTCACACGTCAATACTGACCAAGACAACTATCGAAACGTCGACAAAAATTAGTAGGTCATCACGGTACTTTTGGAACTTTTTTAAAATATTATAATTTATTAGATATGGCAAGAATACGTAGAAGAATTATAAGTTTGTTGTGGAGAGAGAAAAGTGTAACGAATTACTCATAATTAAGTTAAAACTTAGAGATTTAAGTGCAAAAGATAGAGGACTAAAATATAATTATTGTTTAAAAGACCAATTTACCCTCATTTTAAGAGTCTATTTATAAATTAAGAGAAAAAAATTCTTATTTTTTTAAGTATCTTAAAATGTCTCTCACTCATACATTTATAATATAATATAGATAATTAACTACTACAATTCGTTTAAGAAAACTAATTTACATGCACTTTGCTTAACTAGTTATTACGTTGATTTTGCTTTTATATTTAACCAATATTTACTTTTAAAAATTTAAAATATCTTATTTTTATTAAAAACTACAATTAAATGAGATGTGAAAACCAAGTAAGTGAAAAACCGTATTATCTTGCTATTTTAGAGATAAAAGAATAATATAGTGGGTGGGATGTAAATCCTCTTATACATCATATTAAATTTTATTTAAGTGAGAAATTGTATTTTCTTGCATCGAGTATTAATCACTTCCTAATTATTTTATTTATAAAAAACTTAAAAGACTGAATTTTAGTTGTGAATATGGTTACATATATGATGTCTGAGACTAATTTTCGTCTCTCATGCTTCTCTAAAAATGGTGAACTTAATCCAGATAATTAGATAGTAAAAATCAGTCCTTAATCTTTTATATATAAAAGACGTTCAAAATTGAATTTCGGTTCCTAATTTGATTCATTGTTTTTAATATTAAGAACTATTATCAGTCTTTAATGTGTTCCCATCCTTATTAAAGACTGAATATCAGTCACCACAATAAATGCATCATTTTTCATTAAGCGGAATGTATTTAGGACTAAAATATAGTCTTAAAAAAAGTTTCCTCCAAAATTGTATGTACTCATAAATATTTTGTAACTGAAATTTAGTCTCAAATAAAGTTCAAAATATTAGTGACTAATTATTAGTCACTAGCACATGCTGTATACAAATCAATCCCTAATTTTATCAGTAAATGATAAAACAGTTGCAGATATTATCCATTTGTGACTCATATATGTCCCTCATAGTTTAGTCTCTCCTCATCACTTTTCTTGTAGTGTCACGTGACACTAAATCCGTTAATCATCATATACAATTGAATTGAATCTAAAACGTGTCGAAATCCTAGGTCTTCAATTATTGAACCGGGTGTGAACCTTATTCTCAAATTATCGTTTTAATCATTTAATCCAACATAGCATCAACTCGTCGGTTCAATCAACATTACTTTCAACCAAACAAACAAATTAAGCAAATGGCAAGCTTCATAAAGTGTGACATCGTTAACAATCAATCTCGTCCATACGCAAACTACAACTCTTCGTAGTTCGGCCCCTTGCTACCACTAACACATTGTTAAGGGTAATTTGGACTATAAATTATCATCTTTGACCAGGGCGTGACACCCCGATACTGCAACGTGCGTGTGCGGTTCAACGTATTTATGTATCTTTTTTGTGGTTTAACAGCCTCGTCGCAACGCACGGGTCCTAAGTCGAGTTAGTTATTCTTTTATATGTTATACGTTTCAGTTATGTTTTTCCGAGTTAACACGCCGCAACGTACGTGTATGGTTCAACGTTTTTATGTCTATATATGTTTGGTTTAACACTCCCATCATAAAATGCAGGTCCTAAATACTAATTCTCATACAGATAACTCATATCTATTAACACAAACGATTTGATCCCTCATAGAGGAGACCTTGAACTCTGTAATGGTAAGCTTATAAAATATCTTCGATAAAGGTTAGAATCACAGAATGTGTATCTTTAAGGATACTTGGGTTCAGTCCACACCTTTTTTTTTTCTTTGATGAGAGAATACCATACCCGAGTAGAGCATTAACGTTCTTTCCAACATATCACACATGACCTATATATCAGCTAGTTGGCCTAAGAGTAACCATGTGGTCCTTAAAGTCTCAAACCATACATTTTTTAGTTTGACTATTCTCTTTGACATTCTCTATAGATACTACCTGCTAAAAGGTAAACATATATTCATGCAACCCTAAATTTATACCCTCATCTTTTACATATTTATTCATTTTTAAGAAGCCGATATATTATCTCACGTCGGACGGTGGTCACATAGAGAACCTTCTTCCTGTTGTGAAGCTGACGGTGTTTGTCTTGCAGAGATTAGAGATCCATAATTTATGAAGCATTCGAGCCAAGGATAATCCAAAGAGAACCACTTGAAGCCAGGGAACTGTTCGTGACCTATTAGGGTATTTGTTTCTTCAGTCCTCTTGGTATTACATTTACAATACAATGAGCCAATAAAGGACAAACAGGGAACTGTTCGTATTTGTTTCTTCAGTCCTCTTGGTATTACATTTACAATACAATGAGCCAATAAAGGACAAACCTAACAGTGTACACGATAAGTCGAGACTTCCGTTAACCTGCACCTTAATAACCCATGCACACATAGTTTGTGTTGCCTTCGTTCATATGTAAGATCTACCAACTTAGTGTTTCGTTTTGCTTATTCCAAGTGTCATCATAATCAGAGGTGACAGTTTTCAACGTGACACGGAAAGAATCGTTTTTTGGTTATCATATCTAACCCGTTCAATAAACAAACCGTGATTTTTAACCCATTATTTGTTTACAATACACCAACCCCATTAACATGTTCACATACATTTAGATAAATGGGTTATAAGATCATGTCCAAGTTGCACGATTCTAAGCATTTGCGAATGATGGTTGATGTTTGTAACATGAGGAAAAATATATATGTTAAAAATATTCAACCAACCGGCTCTCTCGTCAATCCCAACACAATTCATAATTCTGTAATACAGTATCTTTAAAACTCACACTGAACATAGCCCAGCCCTAACATAGTAACAGCTACCTTTATCATTTTCATTGAAAATAAAGACAATGAATATGAATTTTTTATTTTTTCTGTGACTGACGTATATAGATCCTAATAAACATTTCCTAACACCACTATAGCATTTATTGAATAAATAAACATTTTCATACTGGTTGTAAGATATGTTTATTACAGGTAACAAGTATTGCTACATTACCAATTAACCCACCTGCTACTTCAACTTATAGCATTAAAACTTGTACTTCAACCTCTATTATTGCATCTACAGATAAACAATTGTGCATGCAACCAAAAGAGTTGTATCTTTTTGGGTTTGGAATACAGTTACTCAGCATCTGGGCAGTCGTCAAGGATCTGCGTTACAACTTGTCGCTCGTCGGTTGTTAGATCAAAATCATCACTAAACAATCTCTCCCACAATGCAGTGCTTAAGCTCTCTGGATCATCATCACTTACCTTTATCATCAGTAAACAGTTGGCTTCATCATCTATAGATTATTTGGAGAATGTGACCATTACCGAAAGTGAATCATACCTGGATGTAGTTGTTGATGTTCCCTTTGTCATCAACCGGAGTTAACAGTTCATGTTTATTGGTCACCCATTCACCATCGACGATGTATTTGTACTCGTAACGCCCTTCCTGTTATTTATGTATACAAATAACAGGAATGAAATAGTCGCCCATTTGAAAAAGCTCAAAAGTTTTAATGAGTATAACTTATAATTATGAAAATAAATGACTTGATGAAAATGCTGAGAAAAACATTCAGAGTAGCTATTTATATTATATGGTAGACTAAATAATTCTTCACAAATTTAAAGTTATTTTTGGTTATCTATGTGGTAAAAAATTTTGAAACCGGTTGACGGTAAAAGTCTAAAAGAAAAAATGCATATTTATTTCAAGAACTAAAATGTCGAACCTTTTCGAAGGTACTAAATTTAATATAAAACTCAATTCTTTTCTAAGTAGATGTATTGCCTAAGGATCGTGTTGATTATTAATGTAACACTGCACAAAGAAGTGTTTCCAAATTGAAATTGATAGAAGTTACTTCAAATCCACAACGGCAGAAGAAAAATAAATAGATATACAATTTTGTCAATTAAAAAAGATTTTTTATTTGAAGAAACCGCCAACCGGATATGAAAATTTTATTAAACAATTCGTTTCAGATGATACAAATGTGTGTGAATATATAATATCTATTGGCGTGAGTTTAAATGAGAACCACTAAATAATAAAGGAACCACTTTTGATCATGAGTGTAAACGATGGAGAACATGATCCAAAGGCTAAAAAGTAGTTCCTTTAGTTTTTAATTGTATATGATTCTCATTTGAACTTCGCTTCAGGAGATAATTACCGGCAGATCTCTATGAAGAGTCCACAAGCCTTGACTCTCATTATATTTCAGTGGAATTCTCTGCAACAAGCCCATATTGTTAGCGGTTCATAGACTAACAATGAGAAGTCTTTACATGAGATAACTGAAACCATAACAAGACTATAAGTTACCTGACCCCACCCAATATCAAGTCCAGATATTTCCACGGAAGAACATTCAGAGCCCTTCCATGTCAATGTCACAGGTTTCCTTTTTAGGCCTGTAAGCTAGAAAAACGGTTCGGTTCAAGATCAATCGATTAGCAATGTAACACAGTGCTAGAATTATAATACGTTCAACTAATCAAAAAGTACGCGACACTTTAGAGCACAAGAATGTCAAAAAGCAGATAAATTAATAGAACTGAATCATTCATGAATTGAATGACTCACAATATCGACCGTTGCACTTTTTATAGCATCCATTTTCGGAAAACAAGAACGCTTACCCTGCAAATAAAGGATAGGGAGTTACAATCTATACACAGTTAATCATGAGAACTTAATGAAATGATAAATAAATTCACCAGTAGAAAAGTGAGTGCATCATTCAGTTTATAACCTTTAACCCAGAACATGTATGCCAACTGTAAATCATAGAAATCACATTAGTAATATTCCCATGATATAGTATGCTTTAAAAGCATTGCGAGTGAAGATGATCTAAAATATGTATATTTATTAAAATAGGGATAATTATGAGTGTAAGATATATTGATCATATTATAATTTGTATCTAATGAAAAGGGTAAATATGAAATTTTAAATACTATATGATATCAATTTTTGTTAGTTACGCAAATATGACATTATGCAAAGAGGAATATATGAAATTGACCTAATTATATACAGAAAAACACCCAGAGAGAGAAGTCAAGAAGAAGTTATGATGTTCGTAGGCATACCACAGTTCCAGGAGCTCTTCCAAGCCCAGCTGTACAATGTATATAAGTTATTCCGCCATTTCGGTTGATGGCTTTATGCAGTTTGCTCACAACATACGGAAGCCTTAGCCTCAAATCAAATGCATCGAAGTCCCTGCTCCATACACAGCTGACATCAGTATATATTCCGAACACTCTTGTGTCATATAATTTCTCCTATGAACTGACGATGTCTGAAGCGTCACGGAAATGTTACCAAACAGTAAAACAGATTTTAATTCAAATCATATCCAACCTTATTTCTGCGCGTAAGTGTTCAATGTCATCGAAAGTGCTAGCGTACTGGCGAATGGCTTCAATGTCCACACTAAAATATCTGGAATACCAGTAAAGGGAAAATAAAATATGTCCCTCTCTAGTTGTGCGTATAACATTTACTAGTATGCACCATATACACTTAATAAATTGATGTAAGAAAAAGCCAGCTAATTATTAGCTTCATATAAAGAGGATTATATAGCAAGTGCTTTTGGATACTCAAGATCTGAATTCTGTTGCAAGCAATAAATGGTTTTTACTCCAATACTCCGAAGCTTGTCAACGTCTGCAGGAGTCTGTCATTTGGGTGAAACAAGTAAGTTTCAATTACGTGTTTTAAGCGGGTCATGTTTGTAGGTTGGCGATTTCAACCCGGCCCGAACCCAAAAGCTTAGATGAACCCAAACCCAAAAATCATGTCATACATATGAACCCGAATATTCGCAGGTTGACCCAAACACGACCCGTTCAACCTGAATATGCTTATTTTTTAATTTTTTTCTGCAAATTAATGTATGAAAATTAAATTTACTACAAAAAACACAAATGCATATAATGCAATCACATTTAAATTACAAAATCTTATCTCAATTTCTCTTTTAAAGTTATATTATAGCATAAAATACACACCCAATTCATTTATGACATAAAACATATGGTAAAAAATATAATATAATATAAATGGGTCAACCCGACCCGGTTGACCCGAACCTGACCCATTTGGCCAAACGGGTTTGCAGGTTCAACTTGAAACTTACCCGAACCCCTTGACTAAACCCAAACCCGTGACTTTCGTGTTAGGTTCGTGTCGTGTATTCGGGGCGTGTCAGAAATTCATACCCTTAGTTTCAATGTGACCCGAACCTGTTGAGACCCACCCCTTTTGCCCGGCTTAGTATTTTGGAGAAAGGAAATTTACCTGCAGACATGACCCGACGATCAAATCCTGAGTAATAAAATTGTAGTTCATTCCAAGTTCATGCCTATACGTCAAGACTGAAATCAACATATTAGTGACAAAGTATTAGTGAAAGATATATTTGTACAAATCAGAATTATGAAGTGACTAACCAGCCCCCATTGCTTCAGTCATGTTAGTACTATAAATGTCAGATTTCTCTTCACTCTCTTTTGTATCTTCAGTGCTGACACTGGATGTCGAACTAGGTGTTGCCTACATAACCAAAAGCACATAATTAGGTTATATTAAATAATGTTCGCTAAAATTTATATCTTTGCACTAAAGGATCTACATGCACTTTAGCAGTTACAGTTCTCTATTAAAAGTTAATACAATCACTTCAGCCATTGATATTTTTAAGGTTTAATTACTGAGTCACGTTCAGTTCCAAGTGACAAATGATACTTAGGCTTTCAAATTAAAATGGCCATTTTGAGCAATTTTCTTTTTTCATAGATAGTCGTTTTGGCGGTTCACAAAAAAAATGATACTTTTAAAAGTGAATGAATGGTTAGACACCAAAGAAAAAAAAAAGACACTTTTAAAGCTTGGGCCTTAGAATCTCAATGGTTAAACAATACTCCCGCACCATTTTGCATTTCTAGCACAACACCGCACTGTTTTTGGTTCAGCTCGCCGTGATTGGTTGCAAGGCTGTGTCATTTTTTACTAGTTAAAAGGACAAAACAGCACAAATGGGGCAATGGTCCATTAGTAAAAGCAAACACTTTGGACTCCGGAGTTTGGGAGCGGGAAGTATTGAGTTCAAGTCCGCAGACGATACAGATATTAAAAGAAATTTGTTGTTCAAAAAAATAAAAAGGGACAAAACAGCGCAATTATGGATTTTCAAGGCCAAAATCACACCATTTACTATATACAAGTCCACGTGGCATCTTTTAATTGGCTATATTTTCGTCTGATCATTTATAACCTTGATGAAACCGTCAAAATATGACAGCCTAACTATAAATTACAGATAATAGTCGTTTCACCGACAAATACAACCATAATACAACTCATAAACAATGAATAACAATTCAAATCCAATCAATGAGTATCAATGAACAAGTTCAAATCCATGTATACTAAACGAGCTAACCTGCATCAAACAAATCTGGCGAACAGCAGTAGCATTCATCAACCGCTTCTCACGATGATTCATCTAAAACACACAAAACTTACACTTACATCCAAATCAACAGCAATAAGCATACATTAACAGTATAATCTGCAGAGATTGGATTGCAAAAAAATGAGATTACCGCCAATTTAACAAAACATGTATGAATTGCCGATTGGAATTTGAACTTTCGCGAAGACATAATCGAATTACACGATCTGAAATCGAAAATGATGAAATGTCTACACAATTATTGTAATTGTTTGATGGATTATGACTGAAATTAGCGGAAACTGAAACAAACCTTGGGAGATTTTGAAGGCAATTCATGATTAAAGTGAACGAAACGGAAGAAATCTGAGAAGCTCTCGGTTGTAGATATTTTTAAGGGGATTTGTTTATAATATATGGGTTGGTTTGGAGTAATAAAGGGATCGTCTTTCTCAATATTCTCTAAAATGCCATTCCTTTTTCCCTGTGATGAAGACAGGTGCACGTGACACGGTGCTTTTCAACAAGACGACACGTGCTGCCGTTAAACCGTTTGCGCTAATCTTACTCTTAGCAACCAAGTTTTTCGACTATTCGAATTATATATTAATTCACTTACGCCAATACCGAGCCCTTAACGTCTCATCGGACGATGTAACCTCATACACGCTAATATACTTTGGGGGGTTAAATCATAACAAATAGCTGTAACTAAAGAATCAGATTTTTTATCACTAATATGTTTCCCGTTTTTTACATAAAAATATTAAGAAGTAGACTAAAGTGGGTAAACAGAGAAAAATTATTTAATTATTTAAACTAGAGTTGTGTATAGTCAACTAGATTGGTTTCGGGCCCAAACCAAAACCAAAAATTCGATGGATTTTAAAAACTATGTTCATTTATTGTTTACTTGTCGTGGGTCAGTTGGTTTTAAAAACCCACGCGACCCCACGATCAACCCTCACATGCCCTAACCCTTTGACCCACGCGTCAATGCATTATCTTCCCACCCGTTTTCCTAAACCCGCCACTGGACAACCCATTTAAACGCGAACCGAATTTTTATGCGATAACAGATGTCATTTGACAACCAAACCAATTCCAAATGACATACAATGATGGAGAATCCAAATATATGTCGTTTGATCGATCCATTCCCACATTAATTGAAACATTTTAATTTCAATCATGTCACCATTAAAATCTTCAGGAACCCAAAACCTTTTAGACAAATTCATGACCTATAGACTATCATTTTGATACAAAATGACTTCTATAATAATTTCATAACATTGCATACTCTCCAAACTCGTTCACAAACACTTAAATCCGCGAATTCAAGGCAAGAAGATTTTAGGGCTTAGAACTTTATCTCATGATATCTCCTTCAATCCAAGGCCAAATCAAGTGATTCTTAGTCTAATCTCATTAATTTTTCATGCTCTACAAAACTCTTCTATCCATTTCTGTGATAGAAGGACATATGAATCTGAATTTAATTTATTGTTATTTTATGGTTCTTAGACTTTAGAATTTGGTGCTTTTGATCTTAGACAAATGTTTTCATGAAATTGAAATGATATTACTATTCATTATCATCTTAGAAAAGTTTGTGTAAGTTTTGGGAATTTTTAGACATCATATGGATTTATTACGAATTTTATTCATTTTATCATATAGAAAATTATCTAAAAAATACAAATTTATCAAAATAAAATTTCACATATATTATTTCTGATTTTTTTAGAAAATATATAAGACATGGAAATTTTTGTTATCAAATATCATAATTATTTGTAATTTATCTATATAATTACAAATAAAATGAGAGTATACGTGGCTTGGTTTCAGCCTTCCCCTTTTAATTTTCTCCTAATTTGATTAATTCCTATCCTGCCACGTAGGATAATTATACCTGTGTCATATTTTATCCATTCTACATGTTTTTTTTCTCCTCCATTGTGTTTATGATTAGGTTTACAGAAACCTCCCAACCCTTCTCCTACCTTAAGCTACCTACATGAAGAAAATCCTCCTATTGTATTCGATCCTCCGCCTTATTCGATCTTATTTTTATCAACTATCAACGAATCCTCTCATCGTATTGATCCTCCCACTGTATTCGATCCTCCCACCGTATTCGATCTTCAACTATCAACTCCAGAAGATGAACGTATTCGAAGAAAACCCAATATTGTTGTTATGGTGTGATTATAAAATCTAATGATTTCGATTTTGTTTCGTGGTTTGAGCATCTTTTTTATTTGGTCTTTTATCTTTGATTACCTATCATTTTAATAGGATTTAGAGCTTTCAATTTTATATGTTACGATTTTGAAATATTAAATTGATGATTCTTTTTTGTTTATGTTGTTCTATATCTTATATTAGCTATCATTTTAATAGGATTTAGGTCTTTCAATTTTATGTGTTGTGATTATGAAATATGAAATTTGATGATTCAATTTTGTTTCCGTTGTTCATTATTTCAGTTTTGTTTATGTATTTGTTCATGATGATGATCATAATTATTATCTGCTTTATATCAGTTTAGATGGGATTGAAAGTAGAAAATAAAACAGGAATAAGAAAGATCCTAGAGTGAGACCCTAACCGATGGTGGAAACATCGGGGTGGGACGAAAAGAGATTGCAAGAGACTTCGTAACACTATTGGTGACAATATTTAATAAATCAAAATTTCTTTTCATTACCAAATCAAAGTACATGGTTCGAAGCAAAGTATAACAACTTATCAAGAAACAAAATACAACATAAGTACTAAAATTGAAAGGTGCATTTCTAATCATTCTACTAGATTCCATTTGTTGAGCCCCTAAACTAAAGGTTTAGACATTAGTATTACATTTGTGCTAAGCTTAGGGGTTTGGGCTACCTAGAGCCTTATGGGCCTAGGGTTGTAACTAGCGGGTTATGTGACTAGTATAAATACATGTATTAGGTTAATATTTTGGGGGCTAGTCAGTTTTGTTATTGAAAACCTTGTATCAGACACTATTAGTGTATGCAAGTTGTTTTAATCAAAGTTTGTTCTTGTTCTTTATTCTAATCTTTATTTCCGCAATCGATTAGACTTGTGATACCTTGTTAGATCCGTTAGTCGGGACTTACAATTAGTATTAGAGCATGCTGTAAGATACAGGCTCTCGGTATCGCGGATCAAAGAACTGTTCAGAGTTGGAAAAGTTGGAAGAAGTTTTGTTGTTCATTCCGGATCGTTACTGTTGAAGATTGCTGCAGATTTCATCTCAAATTGTTACTGTTCGAAGAACACGAAGAAGATTTACTCATCTCGGATACAACACTGTTGAAGATTCCGAAGAACACGAAGAAGATTCAAGCATTCCGGATACAGAACTGTTGAAGATCCCGAAGAACACGAGGAAGATCATCCATCTCAGATTGATCCCGGATTACTGTTCATCAACCGTCTCAAAAACCTTATCCGGATTTCTCGCATTCCGGATAAGGATCACTATTCGAAATCAACTGGGTTTATCTGTTACAGGGATTTCAGGATACTGTTGATTTCGGATAAGGATCATCTTTTCGGATTGAAATTTCGGATCATCTCATTTCGGATTGCTTTTCATTTCGAATTGTACAACTCGGATTGCTTTTCATTTCGGATTGTACAACTCGGATCATCTCATTTCGGATTGCTTTTCATTTCGGATCATCAGTTACTTCGGACTTGGCTTTCATTCCGGATTACAATTTCGGATACTCATCTCGGACTGGTCTTTTACTCTCATCCCGGACTCATCTCGGACTAGTCTTAGAATCTCATCCCGGGCTCATCTCGAACCTATTTTGAATTCTCATATCGGACCACTGTTCACAATAAGAATTTAATATTAACTTTAATTTACTTGGTAATTTTTAATAAAGTTAATCATGTACAACTATATGACAGTTCAGGACTTGACAAATGCCACCTTAGCAGCATTGCAATCACAGACACTGGCTCTTCATCAAGAGCTAGATCAACTCATTGGCACTTCTACTAAGGTGCCACGTCTACTATACGAAGATGAATACTATGAGTGGAAATTCAGGTTTGAGCAGTACTGCAAGGCCAAAGAGCCTGGGGTTTGGAGATGTATTATGAACGGTCCTCGAACCATAGTCTACAGCACTCCTGAAGATCTAGAAACAAAGATTCCTAAACCCAGTCACTTGTGGACTCCCAAAGATGTGAAAATAATCGATGAGGATGAGAAAGCCTCAGTTGTTCTGACAATGGCACTCGGACCCGACATTTTCATAGCTATCAGAAATTGCAAGACAGCTAAAGAAGTGTGGAGCGAGTTACAGAATCTCTATGAGGGAAATGCTGATATGAAGGCAAGCCGAGTTAATCAGCTGAATCAACAGTTCAGCTCGTTTAACCATATACATGTGGAAACCATTGAGAACCAGATTAGAAGATATGTGAAGCTTGTCTCTCAGATGATTTCAGCCGAAATATCTCTTACAAACAGTGCTACGAACAGACAGTTGTTAAATTCATTGCCGAAGAGCTGGGATGCTGATGTTGGCATGATCAAGAAGACAAAAAATCTGAAAGATGTCACTCTCGCATAAATGATTGCAACGAATAAATTATGTGAGATGGATAATAAGCAGAGAGACGTAAATCATCAAAGCAGTCTGATGGCGGCTGGTATTACAGGGCAAAATGTAGCATTAATGTCTCAAAATCTTGTTTACAGCCCTTTACAAGGAAGCTCTCACACACCAGGTAGCTCAAACTTGGTGTACAGTCCTCTCGCCTCTCCACAGAAGACCCAGTATGTCTATGGTCTTCAGTCTCAGACTCCTACTATGATTTCTGCGATGCAGGTTCAGACACAATATCATGCTCAGTATCCTAACATGGTGTACAGTCCCACTATTCCTGTTACAGCTCAACAAGGCGACGTTCCTCAATCTGTTGCTCCCACACCAGCTCCTGCTCAAGCTGCGTCCAATTATGCTTTTCTCACAAAAGAGAATGAGGAGAAATTGGCCATAGCTGCCTCAATGATTAACAGTTTAAATGCCTTCTTAGCAGGTGACCTGACTCCTCCATCTGTTCTCCCAACTTAAAGATCAAATAATGGAGGAGGATTTGGACGAGATTGACGTGTCCTGGAATCTTGCTATGGCTGCTTTCCGCGTCAACAAATTTCAAAAGAAGTACGGGAGGCAACCATTGTCAAATCTGAAGACTGGGTTGACAAAAGATAAGCTCAGGTGCTATAGATATCATGAGCCAAGACATTTTACTCGGGAATGCAAGATGCCGCCATCTGGATATGTTTCATCTAGAGTAGTAGACATACAGAGTAGTGAAAAACAGCTCGTGCCAGTCTCTCCTTCAAAGTCTGCTTCAAGTCCCTCAAGTAGCTCTGGCGGGAAATCAACAGCTTTGGTGGCACAACAACATGAAGGATTCAACTGGGCAGATGCTGCAGCTTAGATGGAAACTCTGAATCTTCCCAAGAACAGCAATCACTGCATGATGGCGCAGACAACTGAGACACCTAATCTTTCAGAAACGGTAATCGCATTCTCTGTTCAGGTAGTTGTCGGTTTAAATTATCACAAATGCGCGCCCATAATTCAACTCTTGTAGCTGAATATCAACAAGCTGCATCACAGAACGTCGCCCTTAAACATAAGAATAAGCTTCTTATGGAAAAGGTCAAAGCTCAAAAACAAGATATAGCTCAGCTAAAGCTTGACTTGAACTAACAGCAATGTTGGGTATAAGACTATAAGCTAAAATTAGCTGAAAAAGACATAGAACTTCAAGCAACCTTAGCGAAGCTAAATTCGTTGACAGGAAAGTTTCAAGAAAATGAAATAAATATTAAAAAATTTGAAACTTCCAGCAAGCTGGTCAAGGACTTGTGTGATCTACAGCTTAACTATCAGAAAAATTTTACAAAAGGCCTTGGGTACAATAGGGCTCCTCTACCATATAATCATAACTACACACGAATGCCTGACTCTGAGGCAGATCTAGAAAATGAAGAAAATATGATGTATGGTAAACCCTCAAATTATTTTTCAAAACCGTGGAAGCCCTATTACCCAAAGTTTTCCAAGTCTACTGAACTCATGAAGGATGCTATTTTCTACACTTCCATACCATGTTGGCAAGAATTTGGTGACAATCCATCTTGTAGTTCAGAGAGCTTGGAGAAAATGACGCCTAAAGAAGAGGCAGCAACATCACCTAAAGAATCAAAAAATGAAAATCATCCTGAAACTGAAACTGACTCAGTGAATGCTACTGACGTTTCTACTTCATGTGTAGAAGAAATATTAGTTGATGATATTACAGATGGTGATAAAGAAGAATGTCTGAATTCACATTCAGACAATTCAGCTGCTGATTATGACTTTTATAAACCTGCTTCAGACATTTTGAATCATTTTCTTGCTGAACAATTTACATTCTCAGAAATGTTGGTTGTGTAAATAACGTAAACGTTTTTTACATTCTCTGATCAAGACTGGAACATGGCCAAGAGACAAACTCACAAACCTCTTAAACCTTTAGGTTCTCTGAATCCTTCTAGCACTCCGAAAGCTGTGCAGAAGTCTGACTCGCTAGCCTGGAGGCCTAAGATCTTGACCAAGATCCAGTCTTCTGTCCCAAATCAGACAAATCAAAAGCATTATCGACCTCATCCTCAACTAATTTAATTTTTCGTGAGGTTACTTATGTTGATGCAAATGGTACACCCAGATCGTTAATAGACTGGGTTGCAGTTTCTAACTAAACCTATTGAAATGTGAAGGAACAGCTTTGGAGGACTCTCGTCAAACTTTGGTTTGTCGATAGTGGCTGTTCCAGGCACATGACAGGAGACATCTCGCAGTTGAATGACATTCTGTTTTTCGATGGCGGGTTTGTCTCCTTCGCAGGTGGTGAAACAGGAAAGATAACTATGAGAGGAACGGTGTGCAATGGAGCTCTTAGTTTCAAGAACATGAATTATGTTCCAGAGTTGAAGCATAGTCTCTTGAGTGTGTCTCAGCTCTGTGATAATCACTTGGGTGTTCTCTTTACCAAGAAAGGGTGTTATGTGCTGAAACCAGGCCTTATCATTCCGGATGAATGGATTCTTCTCAAAGTTGCACGGAAAGGAAATGAATATGTCATCGACATGAACAAAGCCCCAACCGACAAGCTTACCTGCCTATTCTCGTCGACTACTGAGCACAATGCAATGTTATGGCACAGTTGACTGGGACATATCAACATGAAGAACTTAAACAGACTTGCAAAAGGTGGTTTAGTCAGAGATCTACCTGTTCGGGATTTTATGCAAATTGAAAAGTGTGAATCCTGTGCTCGTGGGAAACAACATCGAAAGCCACACAAGTCTAAACCCGCACCCTCCACGTCAAAAGTATTAGAATTGCTTCATATGGATCTTTTTGGTCCAATTTATATTCTGAGCATTGGTGGGAAGGCATACTGTCTTGTTATCATTGATGACTACTCTCGATTCACCTGGGTCTTCTTTCTGGCAAAAAGAGTGAAACTGCTGAGTTAGTCAAACAGTTCATCACCCTTATGGAAAACCAAGCAGACACCACCGTGAAGGCTATTCGATGTGATAATGGAGCAGAGTTTAAAAATGTCACCTTGAATTCTTTCTGCTCCTCCAAGGGTATTGATCGACAGTTCAGTGCAGCCAGAACTCCTCAGGAAAATGGGGTTGCAGAACGCAGAAATCGTACACTCATTGAGGCTGCACGTACTATGTTGGTCGAATCAGAACTACCTCTCATTTTCTGGGCAGAAGTAGTCAATACCGCTTGTTATATTCAGAATCATGCCCTGATCAACAAAAGGCACATGAAAACGCCGCACGAAGTGGTTGAAGGTCACAAACCTTCGGTTAAGCATTTTCGCAAGTTCGAATGCCCTTGTGTTCTTCTACTTATGGATGCTAAGGGAAAATTTGAATCACGCGGGGATCCATGCATCTTCGTCGGCTACTCTAAGAATACTTCCTATCGTGTCTATAACAAGATCAAGAAAATGGTAGTTGAAACCTACAATGTGGGTTGGCTGGAGGAGAATCCCAAAGACGCACGTATTGATCCCGACTGGCTCTATGATTATTCCTCATTGTTTAAATCTTTTGATGTCTCTTCTAATATTAATGTAGGTACAACTACAGCTTCTGACCTTTCACCGATGCCTATCTTCACTGAGGATGATGAAGATGCTGCACAGTTGCAAGAGTCTTTCAAACAACTGACTGTGGATCCACCGGGATTCAATGAAGCTGTGTCTCCACCTTCCACAACATCGCTGAATCAGGAAACTATTAGTGAACCGATTCCTCAGACGGGTTCCCCTGAAGTTGAGGTTCCAAACACAGAATCTCCTGTGGCAAGTGAAGGACCTACAACTCCTGATGTCTTAGGTTCATCTCTGTTTCCTGAGCCTACACCATCAGACTGTTCTGTTGACTCATCCGTCAACATTCCCACTGGTGCCACTAGTGAGGGGGAGCCAACTAGAATCGTATCGTAGAGCTTTACAAACTTGCAGTCAAATCTCCTTGTCCCTGCTACGCCTATATAACAACGTCCACAGCGTGATCATCCGATTGAAAATGTTATTGGTCCTGTTACTGTTGTAGTTAGGACTCGCAGTCAATTAGGAGATATCAATACGTGTCTTTACTCTTGTTTTATCTCACAGATTGAACCTAAAAACATTGATGTCGCCTTGCAGGAACCAGGCTGGGTTGACGCTATGCATGAAGAACTAAATCAGTTTGGGAATATGGCAATTGGTAAAGCTTCCTCAGGAAAACGTGCTCTTGGAACTCGTTGGGTAATTCGTAACAAACAAGATGACACTGGTGTGATTGTGATGAACAAAGCTCGACTGGTAGTTCAGGGTTTCCGCCAGATCGAAGGGTTGGACTACGATGAGGTTTATGCACCTGTAGCTAGATCGGAAGCCATTCGCATTTTCTTGGCATATGCAACATACATGGACTTCACCGTCTATCAAATGGATGTCAAGACTGCTTTTTCTCTATGGCATGGTGAAAGAGGAGATATACGTGGCACAACCACCGGGCTTCACTGATCATGACAAGCCAGATTATGCATAAAAATTGGACAAAGCTTTGTATGGATTGCATCAAGCGCCTCGTGTGTGGTACGTAACCCTAACAGAGCATCTGCTTGCTTATGGATACACTCGAAGAACCATTGATCAAACTTTGTTCATCAAACATGTAGACAAGCACATCATTCTTGTTCAAATTTACGTTGATGATATTATTTTTGGTTCTATGGATGATGGGTTGTGTCGGGACTTTGAAGAGGTCATGAGGAAGAAATTTGAGATGAGCTCACTTGGGGAGATGACTATGTTTTTGGGACTTCAAGTTCGTCAAAGCCCACAAGGAATCTTGATCTATCAAGGAAAATATGTCAATGATGTTCTTGCCAAATTCAAGCTTACAGATTCAAAGCCTATGGCCTTACCTATTGCTGAACGGCCTTTGTTAAATGAGGCCGCTGAAGGCACGCCTGTCAATACAACCATGTACCGGTCTATGATTGGTTCACTCATGTATCTCACTGCAAGTCGGCCGGATATCATGTTTGCCGTTTGCCCGTGTGCTCGATATCAGGCTACTCATAAACTCTCTCATTTACATGCTGTTTAAAAGAATCTTTAGGTACCTAAAAGGGGCACCATCATTGGGCCTCTGGTATCCTAAAACTTCTGAATTTGAACTGTATGCTTTCTCTGACAGTAATCTTGGAGGTACAAACAGGGATATGCGCTCAACTTCAGCTGGATGCCAATTCTTGGAAGATAGATTAATCTCTTGGCAATGCAAGAAGCAGCAGACGGTCTCGCTTTCTACAGCGGAAGCAGAATATGTCGCAGCATCCGCTTGCTGCTCCCAGGTTTTATGGATGCAACACCAGCTTGCGGATGACGGTTTAGCTTATCTAAACACAACAATTTATTGTGATAATGATGCCGCTATCTAAATAGTCAAAAACCCCGTTTTTCACTCTAAAACCAAGCACATAAATTTCAAAGTTCATTTTATTCGTGATTGCTATGAAAAGGGTCTCGTTAAACTTGAGCAAATCCACACTGATGCAAACGTTGTGGATTTGTTCACGAAACCCTTTAGCAACACGCGTTTTCAAGTGCTTGTGGATCTTCTCAAAATGATCCGTTTTTCTAACTAAGCATCCTCTATCTTTTCTTTTTACCTCGTAAATTTGTTCATATATATGCACAAATTTAGGGGGAGAAAAAATCCAAAAAATGGGGGTTTCAAACAGTTTTGCAATGATTGGGAAATGAAATAACTGTTCATGATAAAGGCTTTGACTAACACATGTAAGGTGCTGTAGCGGGAATGACTTGGATCGAACGTAATATGTTGATAGGTCTAGAGCTCAACCAGATAGTGTAAGCTAAATGATATAAACATAAAGAACTATATATTCAGTGGGTCACACACTATAGCCATATGATTTTATGGTCTTAAATCCTGTGTTGATAGATAGCAAACATCTGAGGTTTCGGGTCTTTATGCTGTTGAGTCATCCGGGGATATCTTGGCTGCCCTTCTGTTGCATCCAGATTATATACAGACCTAGACACAATCAGGATATCCTTGAAAGAGCCAAAATAGAAGGGTCAAAACCTTAAAAGGAAGAAAATCTCATTACGAGAAAAATTCCAGGAATTCAAACATACCACATAAGGTATATGCCTAACCCTCGTCAGATATTATTGGTCACTCTGCTGTACGAAAGTATTGACCTGTTCACCAATAGTCTGACGTTGTAAAAGATAAAGGATGATCTCAGTATACTCACCTGCTACAATGAATCATTTTGCTTACCTTGATCACGGGGGTATGTCATGGAGTGGGACACATGGGTATCGGAGTATAATACTACCTTAAGCATATCATAAAGCAAAAACTAGAAGGTTGAGCTTTAGCTTTAAAATGAACAAATATATTGGCAATTGCTTAGACCAGTCTGACCTAGATCACACTAAAAAGTGTTCCTTAGTCTACTTAAAACGATTTCATCCCATAGCAAGACCGTGTATGTGGTTTAATTTAAATGTCTTATTTTTATATATTTTGTAAAGAGTGGTTGGTTGCTTGGTTAGTCAAATGGTTAATTTTTGAGTTAGATGATTTCTGTTAAGGGTTATTGGACTGGCCTGCTGAGTTTTGGAATTGGGCTAATCCAATAGAATTTTTGAAAGTTCTGAATTTGAATAGGTTTGGGTTTTATTGTGGTTACTGTTCCGGATTGGGCCTTCAAACCCATTGTGGTTTTATTGTGGTTACTGTTCCGGATAAGCCCACTGACTATCCATTCTCCTCTGAGTTTTTGGAAGGTCACTGTTCCGGATTGGGCCCAAATAAGGTTGATCAAGCCCAATCCAGATTGTGTATGATTCTCGGATGATCGGATCCGAATTGACTTGGGCTTAAAAGTTCCAGGCCCAAGCCTATTCAAGAATAGTATATCAATGAATCAGAGTTACATTTCGGATCATTCACAAAATTTCTTTCTGAAATCCTTTGTTCATCTTCCGGATTCATACTGTTCATCTTCATCCAAATTACATCCGATTTGGGTATAATTTGTGTTGATACACTTTTGTGTCTGTCGCTTGTTCTTAATTACGTCTGTAATTGTACGGTCTTTGTTTATAGTGTTTGTATAGTTTGGTCGTGTTGACCAAATCAAGATATCCTCCTATCTTAGTTCAGTACAACGATTAGTTTGTTTGTGTAAAACAGTGGCATGTGTGCATATTGTTGAGTCTTGTGTACGTCATGTCTGTGGCACGATCTCCAAAGAATTCATCAAAGTACGAATGGGAAATGCTTTGTACGAGCACCATGTTGCTCGTACGAGCCATCAATCATTCGTACATGTAAGTTTTTCTAATCAAGCTTACTGCTTGATTCGTACGAGCAAGTTCAGAATCGTACGAACCAGTTCGTTCGTACGAGCATCTTTGGAGAATGTCTTTTGTGTCTTTTGGTGTTTCGTATGACCAGCAACTGCTGGGTGTGGACACTATCTAAGCATACATGCACTTCTCAGTATGCGGTTTGAAATAGTTAGTCACATACTAGAAAGTAAGTGAACTAGAGAGTGAGACAGAGCTAGACATCTGAGAGAGAGACATAAGAGCACAGAGTATGTTGCATGAGTCTGTATGAACATTGTTTGTATATGTTTGTACTAGTTCTCTTCTGTTAATCAAGATATTGAATCTTTGGTTATCCTGTGTTCTTACTTTGCTTTGGTTTGCATACTTACGAGGATTCCGCACTCGTATTTGTGTTGTATAAACAGGGAAGTAGGTAAATCTTGATCCTCCAAGTGGACGTACAAGTGGTATCAGAGTTTTGGCTCTCTTCCTTGTTTAAAACCAAGCTTAGTGTTGTGTCTGAGCTAGTTTTGAGGGTTTCCTGAAGTGTTCTTGAACTTTCAGCAGGAAACATAAGTTTTTAAAAGATAACAAACTTAAAACTTAGTTAAAACTTGTTGTGTCCAGAAAATTTTCATAAAAACCTTGTTAGAACACATGGAGACATGTTAAAATCTGGTTTTTCTGAAAATTTTCTTCTGTTCAAGTTAAACACATTTGCAGGAGAAACTCACCGAAAAACTCACCAGAATATTGTTGTAGGGTTGACCAAATCTCTGACATTCTGGACTTGACTGTTAAGACTAAAAACTGAAAAAGCTGGTATAGAATGTTTGTCTTTTTAACCAAAATTATGTAGACAACAGACTACTTTCGAAAACCAGTCTGTGCAAGAAAAGGAAATTTTTCACTAACCAGCCCTGCAAAAAGATTCCGCTGTGAAAAATATCTGTGCGAATAACCCATCCGCATTGAAGAACTAGACTGTTCGTGCGAAAGACCAGTCATCCGCACGAAGAACCTGGTTCACACGAAAGACTTAGTCATTCGCACGAAAGAGTGTCCCCCGTATGAAACACCTAGTTCGTACGAAGGACAACCACTCATATGAAACATTGGTTCGTACGAAGGACATATTTATCCGTTTTTCGTGTTTAACTTTTTCAAACTTTTTTATTTTTCAAACTTTGTGATTTTTAAAAGGAGACTGTTATTTTCAAAAAAATAAAGTTTAAACCTTTTAATTTTCATAATCAAGAAAATATAATGAGTACTAACCGTGGGATTGGAGTAGTAGTTCAAGCACAAATCAAGACTCTTCGCAAAGCTCCACAACCTCATGGGTTAAATCATTAATGCCTCAACATCGAAAGCCATACAAGTCTAAACCCGCACCCTCCACGTCAAAAGTATTAGAATTGCTTCATATGGATCTTTTTGGTCCAATTTATATTCTGAGCATTGGTGGGAAGGCATACTGTCTTGTTATCATTGATGACTACTCTCGATTCACCTGGGTCTTCTTTCTGGCAAAAAGAGTGAAACTGCTGAGTTAGTCAAACAGTTCATCACCCTTATGGAAAACCAAGCAGACACCACCGTGAAGGCTATTCGATGTGATAATGGAGCAGAGTTTAAAAATGTCACCTTGAATTCTTTTCTGCTCCTCCAAGGGTATTGATCGACAGTTCAGTGCAGCCAGAACTCCTCAGGAAAATGGGGTTGCAGAACGCAGAAATCGTACACTCATTGAGGCTGCACGTACTATGTTGGTCGAATCAGAACTACCTCTCATTTTCTGGGCAGAAGTAGTCAATACCGCTTGTTATATTCAGAATCATGCCCTGATCAACAAAAGGCACATGAAAACGCCGCACGAAGTGGTTGAAGGTCACAAACCTTCGGTTAAGCATTTTCGCAAGTTCGAATGCCCTTGTGTTCTTCTACTTATGGATGCTAAGGGAAAATTTGAATCACGCGGGGATCCATGCATCTTCGTCGGCTACTCTAAGAATACTTCCTATCGTGTCTATAACAAGATCAAGAAAATGGTAGTTGAAACCTACAATGTGGGTTGGCTGGAGGAGAATCCCAAAGACGCACGTATTGATCCCGACTGGCTCTATGATTATTCCTCATTGTTTAAATCTTTTGATGTCTCTTCTAATATTAATGTAGGTACAACTACAGCTTCTGACCTTTCACCGATGCCTATCTTCACTGAGGATGATGAAGATGCTGCACAGTTGCAAGAGTCTTTCAAACAACTGACTGTGGATCCACCGGGATTCAATGAAGCTGTGTCTCCACCTTCCACAACATCGCTGAATCAGGAAACTATTAGTGAACCGATTCCTCAGACGGGTTCCCCTGAAGTTGAGGTTCCAAACACAGAATCTCCTGTGGCAAGTGAAGGACCTACAACTCCTGATGTCTTAGGTTCATCTCTGTTTCCTGAGCCTACACCATCAGACTGTTCTGTTGACTCATCCGTCAACATTCCCACTGGTGCCACTAGTGAGGGGGAGCCAACTAGAATCGTATCGCAGAGCTTTACAAACTTGCAGTCAAATCTCCTTGTCCCTGCTACGCCTATATAACAACGTCCACAGCGTGATCATCCGATTGAAAATGTTATTGGTCCTGTTACTGTTGTAGTTAGGACTCGCAGTCAATTAGGAGATATCAATACGTGTCTTTACTCTTGTTTTATCTCACAGATTGAACCTAAAAACATTGATGTCGCCTTGCAGGAACCAGGCTGGGTTGACGCTATGCATGAAGAACTAAATCAGTTTGGGAATATGGCAATTGGTAAAGCTTCCTCAGGAAAACGTGCTCTTGGAACTCGTTGGGTAATTCGTAACAAACAAGATGACACTGGTGTGATTGTGATGAACAAAGCTCGACTGGTAGTTCAGGGTTTCCGCCAGATCGAAGGGTTGGACTACGATGAGGTTTATGTACCTGTAGCTAGATCGGAAGCCATTCGCATTTTCTTGGCATATGCAACATACATGGACTTCACCGTCTATCAAATGGATGTCAAGACTGCTTTTTCTCTATGGCATGGTGAAAGAGGAGATATACGTGGCACAACCACCGGGCTTCACTGATCATGACAAGCCAGATTGATGCATAAAAATTGGACAAAGCTTTGTATGGATTGCATCAAGCGCCTCGTGTGTGGTACGTAACCCTAACAGAGCATCTGCTTGCTTATGGATACACTCGAAGAACCATTGATCAAACTTTGTTCATCAAACATGTAGACAAGCACATCATTCTTGTTCAAATTTACGTTGATGATATTATTTTTGGTTCTATGGATGATGGGTTGTGTCGGGACTTTGAAGAGGTCATGAGGAAGAAATTTGAGATGAGCTCACTTGGGGAGATGACTATGTTTTTGGGACTTCAAGTTCGTCAAAGCCCACAAGGAATCTTGATCTATCAAGGAAAATATGTCAATGATGTTCTTAGCCAAATTCAAGCTTACAGATTCAAAGCCTATGGCCTTACCTATTGCTGAACGGCCTTTGTTAAATGAGGCCGCTGAAGGCACGCCTGTCAATACAACCATGTACCGGTCTATGATTGGTTCACTCATGTATCTCACTGCAAGTCGGCCGGATATCATGTTTGCCGTTTGCCCGTGTGCTCGATATCAGGCTACTCATAAACTCTCTCATTTACATGCTGTTAAAAGAATCTTTAGGTACCTAAAAGGGGCACCATCATTGGGCCTCTGGTATCCTAAAACTTCTGAATTTGAACTGTATGCTTTCTCTGACAGTAATCTTGGAGGTACAAACAGGGATATGCGCTCAACTTCAGCTGGATGCCAATTCTTGGAAGATAGATTAATCTCTTGGCAATGCAAGAAGCAGCAGACGGTCTCGCTTTCTACAGCGGAAGCAGAATATGTCGCAGCATCCGCTTGCTGCTCCCAGGTTTTATGGATGCAACACCAGCTTGCGGATGACGGTTTAGCTTATCTAAACACAACAATTTATTGTGATAATGATGCCGCTATCTAAATAGTCAAAAACCCTGTTTTTCACTCTAAAACCAAGCACATAAATTTCAAAGTTCATTTTATTCGTGATTGCTATGAAAAGGGTCTCGTTAAACTTGAGCAAATCCACACTGATGCAAACGTTGTGGATTTGTTCACGAAACCCTTTAGCAACACGCGTTTTCAAGTGCTTGTGGATCTTCTCAAAATGATCCGTTTTTCTAACTAAGCATCCTCTATCTTTTCTTTTTACCTCGTAAATTTGTTCATATATATGCACAAATTTAGGGGGAGAAAAAATCCAAAAAATGGGGGTTTCAAACAGTTTTGCAATGATTGGGAAATGAAATAACTGTTCGTGATAAAGGCTTTGACTAACACATGTAAGGTGCTGTAGCGGGAATGACTTGGATCGAACGTAATATGTTGATAGGTCTAGAGCTCAACCAGATAGTGTAAGCTAAATGATATAAACATAAAGAACTATATATTCAGTGGGTCACACACTATAGCCATATGATTTTATGGTCTTAAATCCTGTGTTGATAGATAGCAAACATCTGAGGTTTCGGGTCTTTATGCTGTTGAGTCATCCGGGGATATCTTGGCTGCCCTTCTGTTGCATCCAGATTATATACAGACCTAGACACAATCAGGATATCCTTGAAAGAGCCAAAATAGAAGGGTCAAAACCTTAAAAGGAAGAAAATCTCATTACGAGAAAAATTCCAGGAATTCAAACATACCACATAAGGTATATGCCTAACCCTCGTCAGATATTATTGGTCACTCTGCTGTACGAAAGTATTGACCTGTTCACCAATAGTCTGACGTTGTAAAAGATAAAGGATGATCTCAGTATACTCACCTGCTACAATGAATCATTTTGCTTACCTTGATCACGGGGGTATGTCATGGAGTGGGACACATGGGTATCGGAGTATAATACTACCTTAAGCATATCATAAAGTAAAAACTAGAAGGTTGAGCTTTAGCTTTAAAATGAACAAATATATTGGCAATTGCTTAGACCAGTCTGACCTAGATCACACTGAAAAGTGTTCCTTAGTCTACTTAAAACGATTTCATCCCATAGCAAGACCGTGTATGTGGTTTAATTTAAATGTCTTATTTTTATATATTTTGTAAAGAGTGGTTGGTTGCTTGGTTAGTCAAATGGTTAATTTTTGAGTTAGATGATTTCTGTTAAGGGTTATTGGACTGGCCTGCTGAGTTTTGGAATTGGGCTAATCCAATAGAATTTTTGAAAGTTCTGAAATTGAATAGGTTTGGGTTTTATTGTGGTTACTGTTCCGGATTGGGCCTTCAAACCCATTGTGGTTTTATTGTGGTTACTGTTCCGGATAAGCCCACTGACTATCCATTCTCCTCTGAGTTTTTGGAAGGTCACTGTTCCGGATTGGGCCCAAATAAGGTTGATCAAGCCCAATCCAGATTGTGTATGATTCTCGGATGATCGGATCCGAATTGACTTGGGCTTAAAAGTTCCAGGCCCAAGCCTATTCAAGAATAGTATATCAATGAATCAGAGTTACATTTCGGATCATTCACAAAATTTCTTTCTGAAATCCTTTGTTCATCTTCCGGATTCATACTGTTCATCTTCATCCAAATTACATCCGATTTGGGTATAATTTGTGTTGATACACTTTTGTGTCTGTCGCTTGTTCTTAATTACGTCTGTAATTGTACGGTCTTTGTTTATAGTGTTTGTATAGTTTGGTCGTGTTGACCAAATCAAGATATCCTCCTATCTTAGTTCAGTACAACGATTAGTTTGTTTGTGTAAAACAGTGGCATGTGTGCATATTGTTGAGTCTTGTGTACGTCATGTCTGTGGCACGATCTCCAAAGAATTCATCAAAGTACGAATGGGAAATGCTTTGTACGAGCACCATGTTGCTCGTACGAGCCATCAATCATTCGTACATGTAAGTTTTTCTAATCAAGCTTACTGCTTGATTCGTACGAGCAAGTTCAGAATCGTACGAACCAGTTCGTTCGTACGAGCATCTTTGGAGAATGTCTTTTGTGTCTTTTGGTGTTTCGTATGACCAGCAACTGCTGGGTGTGGACACTATATAAGCATACATGCACTTCTCAGTATGCGGTTTGAAATAGTTAGTCACATACTAGAAAGTAAGTGAACTAGAGAGTGAGACAGAGCTAGACATCTGAGAGAGAGACATAAGAGCACAGAGTATGTTGCATGAGTCTGTATGAACATTGTTTGTATATGTTTGTACTAGTTCTCTTCTGTTAATCAAGATATTGAATCTTTGGTTATCCTGTGTTCTTACTTTGCTTTGGTTTGCATACTTACGAGGATTCCGCACTCGTATTTGTGTTGTATAAACAGGGAAGTAGGTAAATCTTGATCCTCCAAGTGGACGTACAAGTGGTATCAGAGTTTTGGCTCTCTTCCTTGTTTAAAACCAAGCTTAGTGTTGTGTCTGAGCTACTTTTTGAGGGTTTCCTGAAGTGTTCTTGAACTTTCAGCAGGAAACATAAGTTTTTAAAAGATAACAAACTTAAAACTTAGTTAAAACTTGTTGTATCCAGAAAATTTTCATAAAAACCTTGTTAGAACACATGGAGACATGTTAAAATCTGGTTTTTCTGAAAATTTTCTTCTGTTCAAGTTAAACACATTTGCAGGAGAAACTCACCGAAAAACTCACCAGAATATTGTTGTAGGGTTGACCAAATCTCTGACATTCTGGACTTGACTGTTAAGACTGAAAACTGAAAAAGCTGGTATAGAATGTTTGTCTTTTTAACCAAAATTATGTAGACAACAGACTACTTTCGAAAACCAGTCTGTGCAAGAAAAGGAAATTTTTCACTAACCAGCCCTGCAAAAAGATTCCGCTGTGAAAAATATCTGTGCGAATAACCCATCCGCATTGAAGAACTAGACTGTTCGTGCGAAAGACCAGTCATCCGCACGAAGAACCTGGTTCACACGAAAGACTTAGTCATTCGCACGAAAGAGTGTCCCCCGTATGAAACACCTAGTTCGTACGAAGGACAACCACTCATATGAAACATTGGTTCGTACGAAGGACATATTTATCCGTTTTTCGTGTTTAAGTTTTTCAAACTTTTTTAATTTTCAAACTTTGTGATTTTTAAAAGGAGACTGTTATTTTCAAAAAAATAAAGTTTAAACCTTTTAATTTTCATAATCAAGAAAATATAATGAGTACTAACCGTGGGATTGGAGTAGTAGTTCAAGCACAAATCAAGACTCTTCGCAAAGCTCCACAACCTCATGGGTTAAATCATTAATGCCTCAACATACAGCCATGATTACCGCAAATCAATGGGCGTGTGTCGCAAATCAGAACCAGAGTATACATACTCTTCTTATGAGCGAGAGTGAAACTGGGAGTAATAACTGTCCACCTAAGCTAAATCATATGAATGATTATCCTTCGTGGAAAAGTCGTTTCTACATATATGTTCTCGGTCAGAACACAGAATTATGGACATGTTTTACTACACCTACAAGGAATCTCTCGAAGAAGCAGGATCGAACCCAACCTCCTTAGCAAACCTAGATGAAAGCGACAAAAAGGCTTACGATCTAGAAAAAAAGGCATTTGCTATCCTTACACAAGCACATCATAAGGATACTTATCACCAGTTTGTCTACTGTACCACCACCAAGAATCTGTTGGATACATTGGAAGCCAGAGGAGAAGGTAATGCTGCAACCAGAAAAATACGGCATGATCTGCTGAAGAAGGAGTTTGAAGGATTCATGTTCATGGAGAATGAAACACTGAATGATATGACCATACGTTTCTACCATCTGCTTAGCGAAATGTACTCATACAAAGCGTTAGCATCTCCATAAGAAATCGTGATGTGTTTTGCTGACGTGTTACCGCCAAAATGGGGTCAATTTATTGACTTATTAAAACATACAGGTGTTTTAGATGCAATCAGTATTTATGAATTTGTGCAGAAATTGGAAAACAAGAACGAAGAAGAAATTCGAAAGGCACAAAGAGTTACTGTTCCACAAAACCCTGAAATGTACTTTGGAGGTATTAATACAGGTATTAGTGCAAATCAGCAACCAAAACTTCAAACCGTGTTTGTGTTAAATGTGAATCCCTTTCTACCACAACTTGTTCAAACAAATCAGTCTGCAAGCTCAAGTACTCAAGCCTATGGACAAGTATTTGATCCAAAAGCTATTCTACCATAACCACAAGATCTTGCACCTCAAGTTCCACAGCAAGTATCTCAACAAGCTTTCTATGGTAACAACTTTCAATCTGCAAATCCCAATACAGTCAGACTTGACACATCACATCTTTCCAAGGTCAGCATAGAAGTTGCTCAGGAACATATGGAACTTCTAAACACCATTGTTAATGCCTATTGTGGATTAGTCGCTGGTCAAATTGGAAACATCAATTTGACTAATGAAGACTACCAGCAAATAGACAGAGAAGAGATGGAACTAATGGATATCAAGTGGGCGTTTGCTAGTGTGGAAAGAAGAGCCAAGGATTACATGAGTAGAACAGGAAGAACCGGTTTGGAGAGCAAGAAGGATACACAATATGGTTTTGAGAAAAATGTTGTTACTTGCTTCAACTGTGGTGAAAGAGGTCATTTCAAGCGTGAGTGCACTAGACCCAGCAAACAAGGAAATCACAACCCCTTCAGAAATCAATCACAACCATCCACCATGACTCAAGTTAACAATGATTGAAGAATTGTAGCTGCTAACAACCCAAACAACACCAACCAGTCAGGACCTTCAAACAAGATAAACAGAGCTTTAGTAGTATAGGCAAATGAAGGATGCAATTGGTCAGTGGAATTGGGAAATGAGAATCAAGGAGGAACTACATGTTATGCCAAGATTATCAATCGTATCAAACATGTTCACAATATTGACATTTCTGACGATGATGATAGTTCGGGTATAATGGTGGTTCTGATGAAGAATGCTCAAGTTCAGGTGGTTATGGATCTGATTCTGATATCAGAGAAGGTAGTTATGCTGAGGTCAGAAAGTTGCTGAAAGAAGCAGAAAAGCTAAAAGGTCAAAAGGCTGGTTTGATGATAAAACCAGAAGCTGCATCGAAGGAAACATAAAATTCTTTACAAATAATGCAGCCTTCCCTCATCATACTGCCTTCATGGCTAATGTTGCCGATTCGACAAGTCAGGTAAATTCCGACCCTCCTAAAATTTGCAGTGACTGTGCTGAATTAAAAGCAAAATTTGAAACAATAAACAGTCACAATCAAAACCTAGTTGTTGAATTGCCAAAATGCAAAGAGGCAAATTTGGCTTTAACTCGAAACAAAAAAGAATTCAAATCTGTAATAGAAACCCCTAAGAACAGCGTTTCTAAATTAACAAAGACAGTTCTGAACAAACAAACATGAATCAATAACTACATTAATCTCCTTGAGGAAACAAAGAAAGAGTTAGCCATCGCCAAATGTGAACATGATGCGATCAAGCTAAAATTGGAGAGTTACTCTAACTCCCGATATGTGCTTGATCATATCATTGACGTTCAAAAACTAAAAGGAGATGTTAAATGCATTGGGTATAAGTCGTGTCCACCTCCTTTGAAACACAACTATACCAAAGTGCCTGATGAAGAGGAAATGCCACGCTTTAAACCCTCTGTACCTCTTAATCCTGAAGAATTTGCAGCAGGATTAGGGTTCAAGCTAGACAATTCCTTAGTTGAATCAAGAAAATCAGAGAACTCATCATCGGTTGTTGAGCAGAACCCCTCTACAACAGAGGAGGATGATTTGTCAAATGATGAGTCTGAGAAAAATGATCAGGATCAATCTCTTGATAAAGAAAAAGGGATAGAAATGTCTGCTACTCTGAGCGTGAAAATTTGTTGAATATCAAGAGAATGATCCTATGAAATCTGTCGAGACAAATGTGTCTACAGATGAAAAAGATAATGTGTTGTATACTTTTGTTGGAGACAAGAAAATCTATTCTAACAAAGACTTTCCGATCAAAAAAGTAAATCCAACCTCTATTGATCAAGTTTTGGAAATTCAACAACCAAATTTTTGGAGAAGAAAGCCCAATCAAGTCACAACCATTATCAAGTTCAAGAAAAACAACAAGAAAAGCGAGTTGAAAAGCCTAAGGTACCACAAACGAAGGTTGAAGCAAAAGGCACTCGCTACAAGAAGAAGCTTAAGAATGTTAAATTTGTGAGTTCTACTGATACTGATAAAGTCGAGACTTTTGAAGGCATGTTTAATATAGATTTTGTAAACAAAGTCAAGATTTTAAAGCGTAACAATGAAAACAATTACACTCAACATACCAATGGGTGTGAAAATGAACAAAGTACCTCAAGACCCACAAATTCAACATCAAGTCATAAAACATGATCTCCTAAATTTGTTGAAAGGAGAACATGTTTTAAATGTGGAGAATTTGGCCACATAATCAAGAGTTGTACAAATGTAGCAAAATCTAGATTTGTTGAGAAAGCCCCTCCTGAACCAACTTGCCAACGTCGATCTGTATCTTCAAAACAAGATAAACGTATTGTTAAAGAACAAGAAGAAAAACAGAGACGTAAACAAAGTACAAATAATTAAAAAAGCATTAAAACCGGATTCTTCTGAAAGGAAACCAAGTTCTTCAAATTTAATAAAACCAGAAGTTGTTAAAAATGTAAAAATTAGCCATTCTGGTAAATTTCAAAAATCTTGGAAACCTAAGACCGGTGATGTTTCAAGAGGCGGCACACAATTTCTAAATCATCAAGAAATAGAAATCACATTTCTTGATGATAAGGGTCGACCCAATACCACTAAGGCTTGGGTCCCCATCTCAAACTGATCGGGTGTTGAAATGTGCAGGGTGTCACACCCCAACCGATGGCGGAAACATCGGAGTGAGACGAAATGTCATCAAGGCATCATAACACTATTTGCGACATTAATTAGATAAACCAAATTTCATTTCACAATAAATTGTCAAGTACAACAGGAAATTAAATACAACAACAAAATTCTTAGTATTCTAGATGTGTTTCTAAGCGATCCCTACTAAGTTCCATCATGATCAACATCTCTAACCTACAACATGTTAAAAGTATAGTTCAATACAAAAAGTATTGGCGAGTACACAAGTTTGAAATGCATAGCATAAGTATAAAAGAATTTACTCAAGTCCACATGGCAATTGTATACGAGGTAAGCTAGCATGCAATACTAATTGTCAAACCCAAGTGTCCACAAGAATGAATGTGTCCCTCGTCACACGAAGTAACAAGACTAAAGTATGGATTAAAAATGAATCAGCTTAAAGCTTAACAATACCCCGACGGGCGGTGTGCTACTCCTATAGCGCTATATATGTTAAGTTGGGGCTAGCTAAGTTAATGACAAGTAGTATGTATGAATTTCGCATGTACCAAAGCATAACAATAAGCATGTATGAAAGATTGAGTGTATAAAGCATGCGGTGTGTGTCTTTGTGTGTTTTTGTATGATAACATGTTACAACCCGAATTGTGTAAAAGGTAAATGGGTCAAGTGTACTCACAGTTTTGCTAGCTTCCCTTTGTTACTTCTGTGAAGGGCTTGGGGAGTTGGAGGATCACCAAACTATCTTTTGAAAGCCATAACCTTTAGATAGAGAGAGCTTTAGAGAGAAGAGAAGAAGTGTTTGAGGTGTGAAATGAGAGTGGGAGGAGGTGGATATTTATAGTTGAGGTTTGGGGGTTGAGTTAGGTGAGTATTAAATGCAAGAAACACAAACCAACAAACACAAAATGGACCAATCCATGGGCAAGAAACCACTTTCTCCGGATTATGCTATTTTAGTCTTGAACTTAGTTTATCTTACATTTCATGGTAAAAACTTGATATTTTCGCATGTTTTCAAGTGTATAATGTATATGTAAGTATATTTTAGGTATCAAGTATGAATGTATGAGTATTTACACGTATAACAAGTATCAGTTTGTATGTAAACACGTATTTAATAATTAAATGCATGTAAGACAAGTATGTATCAGGTACAGATTTTATAACGATTAAAGTCTCGGATTACAAGGTTGGAAAAGAAATACGAATACGATAGAATACAAGTTCCCATAAATAGAAATACGATTGCACTTTCTAATTAAGGAAAATACGAAAAAGCGAGGCGTTACAGTCTCCCCTCCTTTTGAAAATTTCATCCCGAAATTTATTCAAGAGGAAGACTTTGGAAAAAATGTCATGTTTGTGAAAACGTTTGGCAAAAATCAAGATTTTGAAGTTTAAAGTTTTTGCAGAGTTCATGTATAAGTGTGTAAATATGTATCGAATTTTGAAGGATAAGAACGGTAGGTTCGTGAAAGTAATTTGTTTGACTAAGGTGTTTTTGAGACACCAATCATAAATGTGTATAAGAATATGTAAAAAACGTGTATGTGTGTGTGTAAACAAGTGAGCTTGACTGAGTCTTGACAACTCATTGGAAGGAATATTTTAAAAGAGTGCGACTTAAGAGGAAGGTTTTAGTATGACTGAGGATGTATTTTGATTAAAATGAGTGGTCCGCACTGTAAGTTGTAAGAAAAGTTCTGTCAGTTCTAAGACGTATTAGTAAAATCCCTCGTTGTAGAAAATATTTATTGGAGAGAACTATGATTGTAAGTATTTACGGTTTCTAAAAGGTTTTGGCGGTAATAGACCGACGAGTTGAAGTCTGTGCGTAGATAAGAGGGAAAGATGATTTTAAAGAAAAGGAACATTTTACAAGATTGAGCCGGTGGGTACGTTTTTCTTAAAAAAATGGATTGAACGTTTAGGCTAATTCACTATAAATAAAGTTTGGATGAAATGTTAATGGAAGAATTGGGAATATCGTGGTATGGTAGTGAATGATTCGAGGGGTAAAAAATGGTATGAATATGGATAAATGCGAACATGGAACGTTGAGAGATGCTAGTGATAATTGTAGCGGTTAAAGCTGACGATTTTTGAGAATGGAGCTTTGTCATGGATAATCGAGTACAAATCATTTGAAGTGGGGTCACCAAATTTTGTTATGAATCAAATGTATTTATCAAGGTCCAAGAAAACACCAAATTTCTCATGGCACGTTTTACGGAAGTTTGGTAACATGGTAGTGACACTTATATATAGGAAGTACCAGCGGCGTATCCACCATGTTCATACCATGTTACGCCCGTTTCGCTATTCGGTGTCATGTTACATTCCATGCTGCGATACACAGTAGAACCCACTATGGTTTTCATGCGCCTACCAATATAATCCCGTGTGCACCCGTGATTATTTTGGTTTGTGCATGATCCGCATAGTTTGTACTAGTAGTGTACGGGTCAGGTTACATTTAGTATTACAAGTAAATGTGTGTAAGATAGCGTATAAAAATTAAGTATGTAAGCATGATTGTATGTATGTATGAGTGTGTCTAATGTAAGTGAAACCACTCGGGTTATGCTTACTTATAGATTCCAAGTATAACTACCAAGTAGTGCGAATGCATAAATGTGAGTATGATTGAAGACAAATACGTATAACATTAGCATGTAGCATCGAGCGTATAGGTGGAATAAAATGGGATTTAACATATATAAGTTACTATGAAGTTGGAGTGTGTAAAATACGAAATGTAATGGTGATATATGTAATATTGTCATGTAATATTGACTGTATAAAAAGAAACGTATAAGGCGGTATGCATGTGTGTGGTTGCTTGAGTCAAAACATTGAGTTAGTTAAAATAAGCGGGTTTGTCAGGAATGAAGGACCAAAACTGTGAATGTCAGGTGAATATTGAGAAAACTATTAATTTTTGATGTAAAATGTGGTTTGTAAAAAAAGAAATGCTACTTTTGTTTTAAAATTTGTATTCGCATATGAAATTTTCTCGCTCATGTGTTCAGATTTAGATTTGCGTATTGTGAAAAGGTTGTAAAATAGTGAGCTTGCTTTATTTTATTTTATTGATGCAAGAAAAGTCGTGTTTTGAGAATTTTCATGTAAAACTTAAATTTTTGAAAAGTATTTTAGCAAAGTACTTATACGTATGTCAGAGAAAGTTTTCGTTGGTTTCTTGTTGGAAATAAAATGTCTTTAGAATGGTAGTATAAAGTAAGTGTGTTTTGGACGAGTTGTGAAAATCGAGGGCAAGAGGTTCGTTTGACCGACTAAGTTGATGGGTAGCATTTCATAAAGTTTTTGAAAAATTGTGAAAGAAACGTTTAAAGTGTCATTAGGGTTTCGTGTCTGTAATTTACGTAAATAAATTGTACGGTGAGAAATTATTTGGATAAAATAATAAGGTTTGAGTTTTATGCATAAATGAGAAAAATTGAAACATTGATATAAGGTTTGAGTATAAGTTTTGATATAGTGATTGTTATGAAAATAGTCGAGTTGGAGTTGGATTTCGACTCATTTCTCCAACTTGAGTTTTGCGAAAAAGACATCTAGGTGATCGACAATAAAATCACGTTTGAGCATGTAAGTATTGTATAACATGTATGAGTTCACATAGGTGACATAAGCATAATAAGTATACAATAGTATAAACACATATGATTGCGAAAGTAGTATGAATTTAGTTGATTTGCGAGAATTATTATTGTTTTTTATTACGAAAGATGTGCGAATTGTGCATCGGGTTCGAAATGAACGAGTTAATAAGTATTAGAACACATAGAAATTGAGATAGCATAAAAGATAGTCTTAGTAAAATATTGGAGTGCTTTGGGTTGAGAAGCGTCTACTATTCAAAAGTGAATCGAAGATCCTTTCAAATTAGAGAAACGTGCTTTGGCCTATAGGTAAAATGCTCTCATCAGAAGCGATTAAAGGCATTTTACCCTTCCAGTTACTACACGTCTTGAATTGATCGAAAAATCAAAACTTTGGCGAGATTGAAAATCAAGGAGTGGGACTAATTGACATGGTACAAGTTTCACCCCTAACTTGACAACATCGTACCCTAAACGTGGTTGGTACTTACCAAACGAGGAGCGAATTCCGACTCGTTGGTAAGGGTCCACTAGAGTATGAAGTGGAAATTTTCCATCAAGGTATGGAATAACTCCTAACTTGATGGCGTAATTTCGTGAAAAATTGAATACGCGGATTGAGAGTGATCGCCAAAGTGAGGGTTTCACCCCTATTTTGATGAGATCGTTTTGTTAGTATGAGTGTCCTCAAGTCTCCAAGTGTGTATATTGTGTAAATGTCTTAGGAAAGACACATTGTATACATTAAGACCAAAAGAAACAGGAAGAAGCAAGGATAGGAAGAATTAATATTTTAAGCAAGAAACAAGAATGGTCAAGTTTGGTCACTTATACTATAGACTAGGTCGAACATGGCAATTCTACCTAATTCCCTATAGTTATGGCTCCGATACCAATCTATTACACCCCAACCGATGGCGAAAACATCAAAGTGAGACGAAATAGATTGATCAAGGCATCATAACACTATTTGCGACATTAATTAGATAAACCAAATTTCATTTCACAATAAATTGTCAAGTACAACAGGAAATTAAATACAACAACAAAATTCTTAGTATTCTAGATGTGTTTCTCAGCCATCCCTACTAAGTTCCATCATGATCAACATCTCTAACCTACAACATGTTAAAAGTATAGTTTAGTACAAAAAGTATTGGCGAGTACACAAGTTTGAAATGCATAGCATAAGTATAAAAGAATTTACTCAAGTCCACATTGCAATTGTATACGAGGTAAGCTAGCATGCAATACTAGTTGTCAAACCCAAGTGTCCACAAGAATGAAGTGTCCCTCGTCACACGGAGTAACAAGACTAAAGTATGGATTAAAAATGAATCAACTTAAAGCTTAACAATACCCCGACGGGCGGCGTGCTACTCCTATAGCGCTATATATGTTAAGCTGGGGCTAGCTAAGTTACTGACAAGTAGTATATATGAATTTAGCATGTACCAAAGCATAACAATAAGCATGTATGAAAGATTGAGTGTATAAAGCATGTAGTGTGTGTCTTTGTGTGTTTTTGTATGATAACATGTTACAACCCGAATTGTGTAAAAGGTAAATAGGTCAAGTGTATTCATAGTTTTGCTAGCTTCCCTTTGTTACTTCCGTGAAGGGCTTGGGGAGTTGAAGGATCACCAAACTATCTTTTGAAAGCCTTGAACCTTTAGATAGGTAGAGCTTTTGAGCTTTAGAGAGAAGAGAAGAAGTGTTTGAGGTGTGAAATGAGAGTGGGAGGAGGTGGGTATTTATAGTTGAGGTTTGGGGGTTGAATTAGGTGAGTCTTAAATGCAAGAAACACAATCCAACAAATACAAAATGGACCAATCCATGGGAAAGAATCCACTTTCTCTGGATTATGCTATTTTTAGTCCTGAACTTAGTTTATCTTACATTTCATGGTAAAACTTGATATTTTCGCATGTTTGCAAGTGTATAATGTATATTAAGTATATTTTAGGTATCAAGTATGAATGTATGAGTATTTGCACGTATAACAAGTATCGATTTGTATATAAACACGTATTTAACAATTAAATGCATGTAAGACAAGTATGTATCAGGTATGAATTTTATTACGATTAAAGTCTCGGATTACAAGGTTGGGAAAAGAAATACAAATACGATACGAATACAAGTTCCCATAAATAGAAATACGATTGCACTTTCTAATTAAGGAAAATACGAAAAAACGAGGCGTTACTCAGGGTGTTCCAGGAGGAACTGTAAATAGTCATCGGATTGTTGGCAGTGGAGCATCAAGGCACATGACAGGTGACTTAAGGCTCCTTTATGATGTGAAAAGCATTTGAGGAGGCTATGTTGCTTTTGCTGGAGACAAGGGCGAATACATCTCTGGAGAAGGAATGGTATCCAATGGTTGTTAGCTTTGATAAGATCAATTATGTTCGCAAATTGATCACAATCTTCTTCGTGTTTCTCAAATCTACGACAAGAAGTTCACGGTTCATTTTGATGATGCCGGATGTTATGTGCTGAAACCTGGTTTCAAGATTCCTAAAGAATGGATCCTCCTGTCGGCTCGAAGAATTAACGACTTGTATATTCTTGACATGAGCCAAGCCATTACCACGTCTGCACAAGTTACATGTTTTGTCTCAAAAGCCACTGAAAAGGAATCAATCTCTTGACACAGACGAATAGGATACATTCACTTAAGGAGAATGAACTATTTGGTGAAGAACAATTTTGTGAATGGTGTGCCAGTGAAGAACTTTCATTTGCAAGACGTCTGTGTATCGTGCCAAAAAGGAAAGCAAGCGAGAAAATCTCATCATGTGAAAAAGATTAACACGGTGAATATGCCTCTGGAACGTCTTCATATGGACCTCTTTTGACCTATGAAACACAAGACCACCTTTGGTGATTCTTATTGTTTAGTAGTTACTGATGACTACTCAAGATTTTCATGGGTGAATATGTTGGCACACAAGAGTGAAGTTCCTGAAATCCTCAAGAATCTCCTGACAATGCTTGAAAATTTATACAATTTAAAGATAAGGAGAATTAGAAGCGACAATGGCACCGAATTCAAGAATCAAGTTATGGATGAGTTTTGTTCTTCTAAAGGCATTCTGCATGAGTACAGTGCTTGATACACTCCACAACAAAATGGTGTCACTGGGAGGAAAAATAGAACTCTAATTGAAACAAAAACTATGCTAGTAGAATCAGAACTTCCTGTTCAATTTTGGGGAGAAGCTGTGGCTACTGCATGTTATACGATGAATAGAGTTCTTACGGTAAAGAGACACGGGAAAACATGTTTCGAGTTGTTACATATAAGGAAACCAGATATTTATTTCTTAGAACCTTTTGGAGCTCTATGCACTATAATTGATCCACATGGTAAATTTGGTCCGAAGGCTATCGAAGGTTTCTTTCTTGGATGTGCTACTCCTAATTTCAAAGTTGTTTTATCAATAAAGAAGATAGAAGAATCGGGTGAAGTCAAGGTTCAAAGATACACTGAATCAGTAAGAGCTCCAGGTGCTCCTTGGATATTTGACTACTATGGGCTGTTTAACTCCTTTAATCTGCCAACTTTTGATGATGCTTCAGCAGCTGCTCAAATGTGAAAGTGATACTGCAATTGACTCATCATTGGTTCAACCAATTATTGTTAACCTCAAGTGTCTACTTTGGTTAACAATCTTGTTCATAATAAGGAATTCGAAGATGCTGCAGATTATAATGTTTCGTCAGAAGATGATGAGTTCCATGATGCCAATGAAGCTACTTCTGCTCCTGTTCCTGGAATTTTAGATGTCACGTCAAATATCAAGAATCTAGGAAAGACTGAAGGCCATGCTTCTACATCATCATCAAATCCAGCTAACGAATTAGTTGTTGATCTGAATATCAACAATTTGGGTATAAACTCACGAGTTCCTGATGTTCCTGAAACTCGAATCCATAATACCCATCCTCAGCAGAATATTATAGGAGATACCCAAAGTAGTGTGTAGACTCGTAATCAACTCAGGAATAACCAGAATGCTGGTTTGTATTCGGTTATTAAGGAATCTGGGGAACAAAATGATTGGTCTTTGCCTGCTATGTTTGCCAAGTAGAACAAAAATCTTGGAAGGAGGCAATGTAAGAAGACTACTGGGTCGAAGCCATGCAAGAAGAACTTCAGCAGTTTCAAAAGTTAGGCATGCGGAAATTAGTTGACAGGCCTGACAACTATAAGAAGATTGGAACAAGATGGGTTTACAAATGTAAGAAGGATGACTGAGGTGTTGTTGTGAGAAACAAAGCCAGATTGGTTTCCAAGGCTTTAATCGGGTAGAAGGCATTGATTACAATGAAGTTTATGCACCGCTAGCTCGTCTTGAGGCCATAAGAATTTTCTTGGCTTATGCGTCCTACAAGAAGTTTACCATTTATCAAATGGATGTGAAAAGTGCATTTCTTCATGGTGTGGTTGAAGAAGAGGTATATGTTGAGCAACCGCCTGGTTTGAAGATCCAATCCATCCTAACAAGGTTTGGCTTCTCAACAAGGCGTTATATGGTCTTCATCAAGCTCCATGGGCTTTGTATGAAACGTTGTCTTCCTATCTTCTGAAGAATGGTTTTCGACGTGGATTGATCGAATGTACTCTCTTCATCAAGGAACATAATGAGGACTTATTGCTGTGCAGGTATATGTTGATGATATTATTTTGGGGTCGACCAACGACAAAATGTGCAAAGAATTTGAGCAGGTGATGCAGGAGAAGTTTGAGATGAGCGCAATAGAGAAATGACTTTCTTTTTAGGTTTGTAGGTTCATCAATCTATGGAAGGGATTTTCATCCATCAAACCAAGTACGTCGGGGATATTCTCAAACGATTTCAGATGGACGACTCAAAGCCCTTGGGAACTCCGTTATCTTAAAATCATGGGATTACCCCTGATGGAATGGGTGAACATGTAGAACCGTCTCTTTATCATGCTATGATCGGATCTCTCATGTATCTTACTGCTTCAAGACCCGATATAATGTACCCAACATGTCTTCTAGCTCGCTACCAGTCCAGTCCGAAGGTTTCTCATTTGATGGCTGTAAAAAGAATCTTTCGTTATTTGAAGGGTAGCCTGGACACTGGTCTCTGGTACCCTAAGGATGATAACTTTAATTTGACAGCATTAAGTGATTCTGATCATGGTGGCTACAAGATCGATGCAAAATCAACTTCAGCAGGATGTCAGTTCTTGGGAAATCACCTAGTTACGTGGCAGTGCAAAAAGCAGACTTGTGTAGCTACGTCAACCTGTGAGGCTGAGTATATTTCGGCTTCTAGTTGCTGCTCTCAGGTTCTATGGATTCAATAGCAAATGCGCAACTATGGTTTTGAATTTCTAACTACTCTTATTTTTGTTGATAACGAAGCTGCTTTACAGATCACTCGTAATCCTGTACAGCACTCAAAAACCAAACACATTGAGATTAAGTATCATTTCATACGAGATTGTTATGAAAAGAAACTTATCAATGTTGTTAAAATCCACACCGATCACCAACGTGCCGACCTGCTTACAAAAGCTTTTGATAATCGTTTTGATTCTCTACTTTTGGTCAATGGCATCAAGGTGAAACCCGAGTAATTCATCCTTGGCTAATCATTTTCGTAAATATTTTCTTAAAATCTAAAATGACAAAAAGATTTTCTATTTTCTCTTAGTTTTATATTTTAGGGGGAGAATATTTCAAGAAAAATACAAAAACATGAGAAAATACAAAACTAAAAGAATCTGTCTTTTATTTAGTTAAATTTTTATTTATTTACCTTTTTTATTTAAGGGGGAGAAAAATTTAGAAAAATACAAAAACAATAGAAAACCAAAAATCAAAAATGAGTTTCTTGGATTGATAAGTGAAGATGATGATAGCACTGGTGATCTGTCATAAATAGTCAAAAATGTAAAACGAAAATTGATAAGTAGCTTTACTAATGATATATCAGTAGGCTCACAATCAGATTAAAATGTGCATGTTGATACAAACATAACGGACTGCAAGCCAGGTGGGAACCATTCATTGGCATATGTCTTGCTAGCGAAATTTCGTTTGATAGTATGCCGAGGTTTTGAGATATGCGGTCTTTATGCTGACTTGTCATCTGGGTCATCATGGTTGAATCGTTTGCCAAAAAATAACGGTGACGCAAGTCTAGAACTTCCATGATATCATACATACGTGTAAATACTGGATACGACCTTCAATAAGTGATAAAAAATATCACATCACCAAAAAATAAGTGATAAAACAGCTTTATGCGGGAGCTAAGTTCGTCTCTTTGTCGGTACGATGGTACTAACCTGTTTACGGACTTACTCTTGTGCCCTGCATGCATCTGAAAATCAAGTTCCTCATCAATAAGTGATTTAATCACAAAGGGCTTGTTATCAATAAAAATAAGTGAGTATCTTACATCATATACGTCAAAACATATGATAAGCAGTATACTCACCGGTAAGATTTTCTCTCGTGCATATCATGATACGGGAATGTGTCGTGAAGTGGTTGAACACTGGCTAGTAAGTATAATTCATACCTTAATCATATCTCCTAATCATGATTACATCTGATAAATTGAGCATACGTGGACAACAATACCGATAATCATAGTAGAATTCTTATTTATTTAATATGATGTTTTAACAAATCTCGTTTTGACAAGATTAAAGCTGGTTTGGTTCTCTTACCTTGAAACTCTGAAAAAAGATTGTCTGATAAATTTTTAGTTTATAGTTTACTCTTATCCGTTAGTAGTTATTTTGTTTTAGTTTACTTTGTTGTTAAAATTAAGTTCTTTCTTGAATTAGCCAAAAGTTGAAACTCTAAAGGTTTTGTACCAAGATACGCTCTAAAAACCATTCGCTTTGATATCATAACTTTTTAAAAGTACTTTCTTACAGTGGGGAAACTCATCTTAAAAGGACAAAATCTGTTTAACGAGCACTTTTCCTAACTTAACTTGTGATTAGTGTGGATATGTGCAAAGTTGTAAATAGGACAGCGAAAAACCTAAGGTCTTCGAAGAAATGAAAGTCCAGTTTTTGAAAAATCTGGACTCGTACGAATCAGAGATCATTCGTATGAGCCATTGTGCTTCGTACGAATGACCACTGAGCCTTGTACAATTAGAGTTCTTCGTACGAAGCTATGGTAATTCGCACGAGTATCATGATGTGGTATAAAAGGTGAAGAAGTTCTTTGGTGGAACTTCACTTTCACCTTGCTCACGTCATCTTTACACCTCTTCTTAAGTTGTTTTTTATTTCTTTAAGGTATACTTGACATATGTTGGCATACTTTGAACATAAACAACTTAAACATTATCTGACCATGTGACTTTGACTTACTTGAACAACAAAATTTAAGCGAAGAATCATTTTAACAAAAAACAAGTAACTTCTCTTGAAGTTGTTTGTATGAACTAGATTCGTACGGATAAGACATTACTCGCACAAGTAACACATTGCTCGTACAAGCCAGTTACTCGTACGAGTGAATAAATTGTTTTGACTAAACTAAGAGTTCGTAAAATTGAGTTGTTCTTCGTACGAATAAATTGTTATTCGTATAACTCAGTAGTTCTTTGTTCAGGGAATACATACATATAGAAAGTTTGAACTAAAACTTTTTTTGTGTATATTCCCTAATGAATTTGTGTTCTTATCCTAGTTGTTGTATGTGTACAAAATGGAACAAAAGGAACATAAAATAAAACCCGCAACAAAGAGAACTGACAAGTCAGAAGTGGAAATTATGTCTGAACCATGACATAACATGGTAGCCTACTTGGACCCGGAAGACAAATTTGCTGAGTACAACAGTATAATGAAGTTTTTGTGCAACTCATAGATACTTTATGCTATCATGCATAAGACTATAGTATACAAGACGTTGATCAAGGAATTTTGGGATTCAGCTAAAGTTGTTGATGTAAATGGATAGGAACTTATCCGCGGAAAAGTAAATGACGTAGATGTCTCTGTTGAAATCATTAACTCAGTATTACAGCTGATGATCCTGAAGCTCCATTCTCAGTGCCGTTGAAATGTCAACGTGGATGTTTTCTTAGAATGAAATGTGTTGGAGATTTCCTCGTGGGACAACTAAACAAAGCATGGTTGCCACTCCGATAAAAGTTCTTTCTACATGTTTTAATTTAGTGTTTGAGCAACAGGCGAAGTGGTTATGACATGGCAAATAACGACTTGGTTGGAATGATGATAGATTTGACATTGAACAAACCGTTTAGTGTTTCAAAGTATATTTTTGCAAACTTGAAGGAGAACCCGAGAAGAACTGGATATGGTGGAAACAGGTTTTGGATGTATCCTCGGTTTCTCCAAATGATCTTGAATGTGAAACATCCGAATCTTCCGACAACGATGTTTTAAAAGTTGAAGTTATGATGGAACATTCGTTGAAGATCTTTAGAGGTGTAGCAGGAAAACGTTACAAGGAAAGCACACCTCCTCGTAAGTTGATCGGTTTTTGGAAAATGATCAATATAGTGCACCAGAAAACGACAAGTGGCGCCATGATGACAGTGATTCAGATAATGAAGAACCAACCTTGAAAAAGATGCTCGAAGATAAGTTTGGTCATAGAAGGGAAAGTGTAATGATGATGACGGTGATAATGTTGTAATGATGGTGTAAGTGAACCTGTTGTAGTAGTCCAGCCTACCTTTACAACGGAGGAGACTGAACCTGTAATGACGGAACCACTACAATTTCAGAACCACAACCTTCAAATACCACAACAGCTGAAACCCCTTCGGCTGAAGATACTCCAGTCCAACTGCAACCTACTACCTCTTCAGCGTAACAATCCCAGTCTACATCTCATCAACAAAATACAAAAAGAAGTAGTCGTTTGTTCTCTAAAATAGAAAAGGATGAGAAAGTGGATTTTCTGTTCTCTTAGTTGCAAGCTACGGCAATCCTAAGGAGTTTATATCTTCAAATCGTAACACAGTTGTCAAAGAACAGTTGGAGATAATTTATTTGAAAGAGACTGTTAGAAAACAGGAGTCTGAAATTGCGCAGTTGAGAAAAGAAAATGAGCGACTAAAGGCTGCAGATGCAGAAAAAGCAACTCAGCTACAACAAATGAGGGCAGCAGATAACTCTGGGGAAATAGGCTGAACGTAGTGTGGCTGTACAACGATCTGTGGAAAAATTAACTTCTAAGCATAACAACTTGAGAGAATGGTATCATTCTCGTAATGCTACACTGGTTGAAGGCTTTAACGATATTAAAGATGTGTTTGAAATGAGCAGAAAGCGGGTGAACATTCTATGGAATGATAGATTGTCACACCCAGGATTTCCAACCCAAATCCATACACTGGTGGGCCCGGGTGGGGAGTATTGTGACGTCAGTTGATAATCATCATAGTCAATTAAACATGGCACAATGGAAGTCTTGGAGTAAAATTACTATTACAAACCAAATGTTTGAAATACAAAATAATATACAGGCTCCTAATAGAAGATCCACAGGCGGATCATAAATTGGACATGGAAGAATATAAAACAGACTTTAGGTAGATCTAGAATTTGCAAGATCCTCTATCACTACCGAGCACTTCCAGCCTATTTTCATATTGTACCTGCAGTTTAGTCTTTTGAAAATACGTCAGCTGTCGCTGGTAAATACACCCAACTGGCTCATTTTGAAAACATTTCAAAAATGTTTTAAGTGCCTATCAGCACAAAATCTTTTTATAACTTGGGAAAGTTGATCGTCCAACCTTGTTAACAGATTTACATGTTTGTCCATACATATAGGGTCTGGTATGGAGACGGAGACATGATTAACGTACACACCACTTTGGACTCACGTAGGAGTCAATTCCTCCCAACCTTGTGGGAATGCATTATCGGGTGTATGCCTACACCCGCGCTAAGGTCGTGGCCATTTCTATTGTAATGAGCCGAGGATATCTAGGACACGATAGTTAACCCCTGATGTTTAAGTTATCAAACAAAACTGATTAAAACAGAATATGCGGATTTACTAGCCGCACCCGACATTTGATTGATCTCATTTCCGACCAAGCGGTAATAATTTACCGTAACCCAAACCCATATAGGGGAAATAAGTCGAGGGTATTTACATGAGCTAGTCATTTTAATAACTCAGTCGTACACAAAGTACTAAGTGCAGATAGCATTTACCGGCAAGTCTCTAGTCTGGATTATGGCATAACTAACCAATTAAATACTAACGGTCTTATTAAGTCATAGACTTAGACCGACTAGCGTACTTGATCAAATCGTATAACGCTAGATTAAACGATGATTGGATAGAATGTAGTTTAATCCCAACAAGTACCTTAACTTGTATAATATGGATATACTATAACATTCTGGATTTTGAGACTTAAATGACAAGGTTAAACCCGTTTCGATTAATTTTCGTAAACTAGTTACATATGCTTAACCGCACGCATGTCAGCGATATCGGGTAACCAGATAAGTCATGGATAAGTTCTATATGCCACTATATTTTAAATAAGTTGTAACATCAGTAGGATATCAACTTTTACGCCCGTTGTAGTTTTAAAATGAAATTATGCCTCATAAGGGTATTTTGGTAATTTCACATTGTATAAAAGGAACTTGAATATAATTTAAGATTATGATTATAAGTATTCTGGAAAAATAATTAATTTATGATATATTATCAGTAGGATATCAATTATATGTGTAACTTATCTTTTATGACCAAACTATGCACCGAATGGGCGTTTTGGTCATTTTACACATAGTTTGTAAATTATTTGGGATTCTGAGTTTATAACATATACCTACTATAAATATGTTTAAAAGTAAGTTTTAAAATCAGTAGGTAACAAGTCTTGGTCAATTAATATGGTTTAAAACCATACTATGTGCCGGAACGGCGCTTATGTCGTAAAATGACGTCTTTATGTGATGTTTACGAAAACTGATGTTAAGGTCAGATTAAAATGTTTAAAATATGTTATTTAATATAACATATCAGTAGGTAAATGATTTACCTTGAAAAGAATTGATTAAAACCATTTTATGAGCCATAAGGGCCAAAATCGTCATTTATCGACATAGTTTAAGGACTTGCTTGAAAACTCAGTTTATAACTTGATTTAACATCCCAAATAATCCTACTTATAATATTATATCAGTAGTAAACTTATTTTCAAGTTCATTATCATATAAAACCTTGTTTTATGCAAAAAGAGCATTTTAGTAAAAAATGGCATAATTACGGAACTTGCGCATACACTTGGATTCTGATTATGACTATGTAATATAAGCTTAGAGGGTTATGCTACATTATTTTACTATCATAATGCAACTTTAGATTAGTAGGTAACTAATCTAAATCGTGTCAGAATTGAAAGTTAAAGCAGAAGTCAAACTTCGCGACTTTCGGTTGCGAACCGACCCTAGAACTGAAATTGACGAGCCGAACATGTTCTCACATGTTCTAATAATATTACCAACTTGTTTAATTGTCAAAATAGGTTTCATAAATAAGATCAATTTATTATTTTTCCGAAAAATGGCCTATTTGACTTTTTAATATCATAACTTTGACCCGTCAATTGGTCTAGCAAACGTGATCTTCAGGAGGTGCCATTTATAGGGGTTAACACCTACCTTATTACGATCACTTAGCCAAGTTCACTTTGAACAATGGCTGGACCATAATGGTCTTAACCGAAAGTCAAACGTTTTCTGTAAAACGTTTGACTTTTGCCTATAAAAGCCTATAAACGAAAATGCAAGAGCAAGGAACACTTACAAGAGGTTTCTAGAATGCAAGAGAACTTAGTTGGATGCTCCTTTCAGCTAGGAACTTCCAGAGGAGGGAGAAGAGTTGAAAATGAGAAAGGTGCAAGTTGAAATGGTGAACTTGAGCACCTATTTATAGTTGGAGAACTCAAAGGAGGTGATGCCAAGTGTTTAGGGGTGTAAGGGGAAGCTTACGAGTGCCTCAAAACGTGGCATAGCAGTTTGGGAAGCCATAGTTTCGATTTAATGATTTTTGGAGCTTTGTTTGGCAGCAAAGCAAAAATTTCTACAACAGAGCCCTTCTCGCGCCCCGCAAGAGACCCAGGCCTGGTCTCTCGCGACCCGCGACTGCCCCATGGAAAGATTCAAAATTTGACACTTTTAACCGCTTAACTTTATAAAGCTTCTAAAAACCTTCTAAAATACCTTTTTGGCACTTTTAGCCCTTCGTAGCTAATACTTGGCATACCCGGGATTATGCCCGGACATTGTCGAGCTCTCGGTTCGTTAAAAGGTCACTCAGAGGTACAAATTAACATGTTGACGCTTTTAATCCCTCCAATATCCAACTTTCACATATATACAAAATTGAACCCTCTCGTCCAACAAATGGCACGTAAGAGAGTTAGGATTTCACAAAGGATCACTCAGAGGCTTATTATAAGCATGTTGACTCCGATGTCACTCAGAGCTGGGCATGTTGACATATCAGTCACTTAGAGGCTAATGATTTAAGCATGTTGATATATCAGTCACTCAGAGGCTGTTATTTATGCATGTTGACATCGGACCGTCACTCAGAGGCTCAGTTTGAGCATGTTGACGCCTTTAGTCCTTATTGGTCGTTAATAGACTATATTTAAAATACAACACATGTCACTATACTATTGGACATGATTTTACAGGGGTTACATAGATGCAAAACGCAGGAGATCAAGCATAAACGTGATCAGGATAGTGTAGACAATGGCAATCCTGATGCTTCGGCCTCATCCTCGCATCCAAAGGTTTCTGCTTCAACTCCAGTGGTAAAGTCTAATGCACAGCAGACCGTGACCGATCCATTTACCTCCAGTGGTACTCAAGAGGAAACAGGAAAGGTTGGATGTTTCTGAAAGTTTTGAAGACCTGATGCTCTATCAACGATGGATAGCAGATCTTCAGGGGGAGTTTGTTGATACTCCTGGCCATTCAGTATGAAGACCGAAGACCGAAGACCAAGCAACAGCCAAGAGGGAGTTTGTTGATACACTTTTGTGTCTGTCTCTTGTTCTTATTTACGTCTGTAATTGTACGGTCTTTGTTTACAGTGTCTGTATAGTTTGGTCGTATCGACCAAATCAAGATATCCTCCTATCTTGTTAGTACGATAATTAGTTTGTCGGTGTAAAACAATGGCATGTTTGCATACTGTTGAGTCTTGTGTACGTCATGTATGTGGCACGATCTCCAAAGAATTCATCAAAGTACGGATGGGAAATGCTTCGTACGAGCAACATGTTGCTAGTACGAGCCATCCATCATTCGTACGTGTAAGTTTATCTAATCAAGCTTACTGCTTGATTCTTACGAGCAAGTTCAGAATCATACGAGCCAGTTCGTTCGTACGAGCATCTTTGGAGAATGTCTTTCATGTCTTTTGGTGTTTCATATGACCAACAACATACTTCGTACAGTTGCTGGGTGTGGACACTATATAAGCAGACATGCACTTCTCACTATGCGGTTCGAAATAGTTAGTCACATACTAGAAAGTAAGTGAACTAGAGAGTGAGATAGAGCTAGACATCTGAGAGAGAGACAAAAGAGCACAGAGTGTACTGCATGAGTCTGTATGAACATTTTTTGTATATGTTTGTACTAGTTCTCTTCTGTTAATCAAGATATTGAATCTTTGGTTATCTTGTGTTCTTACTTTGCTTTGGTTTGCATACTTACGAGGATCCCGCACTCGTATTTGTGTTGTATAAACAGGGAAGTAGGTTAATCTTGATCCTCCAAGTGGACCTACAATTTGCTTCTTAATTATGAAAATTAAAAGATAATCTTCAAATCTTCATGATATACAGCATCTTGGATGGCATCTTGGATTGCATTTTGGATAAATCTTCAAACAAATTGGCATTCCGGATTGCATTCTGGATGAACATTCAACTGAAATGGTTGAACTAGGATTCCATTTTGGATGATGTTCAACTGGAATGACAAAAGGTTCATCCGGATTCCTGTTGAACCTTTTTGATTCCGGATTTCAATGATTGAATCGTTGAACTGTTTTTTTAGCCTGCCCAGTGATTGAACTTTTGAACTGTTTTTGAACCTTCTGAATTTGTTGACTCTCAACCCTGAACTTTTAAGATTACCTGTCAGTTGGTTTTGTTGAGTTTGACTTAACTTGTTTATTCTTTCTGACAGAAATGGCGGAAGAGGCATTCGATGCGGTTATGTTGGTAGAGGAGCAGTTTCACAATTAAGCAGGTTATTTATTTGATCCACCAGCAGAGTTTTTCCAGGAGTTCAGATCTATGATGGCAGGTCTAAATGACAGCAAGATTTCATATGCTCTTCGAGCTAATCGAGTTATATATCGAGATCTTGTACATACATTTTGGAAGCGAGCTAGATTTCATCTGAGGGGCGCTGATGGGAAGCCATACATTAGTTCATCGATTCAGGGAAAGGAGATTATGGTGAATGAAGCCTGTATCCGAGAGGTTTTGCAGTTGCTGATCCTGCAGGTGATCCAACGTTGTATGCCAAGGAGAAGGTGATGCCTGTGCTAGCAGATATAAGTTATGAGGGAACCTATTCGCCTTTGCTGAAGAAAATGTTCCCTCATATTGGAGACTATTAGTGCACATCTTTATGCAGTGTATTTCAGAGAATAAAGGAGGGTTGGATCAGCAGAATCAAACACAGACATCTACGATAGTATCTATAGTGATGGATTGGAAATATAACCTGACTTGTTATATTTTCGAGAATATGAGAAGATCTTGGAGCAGTCGAAAAGAAAATGTTTTTGTTCTATGCTCGGTTTGTACAGTTAATTTTGGATGCCTGGTATCCTGATCTGGCTAAAGATGCTTCTGATGCCAATTTGTTGAATATGACGCTAATGCATCCAACTATTTTTGGGACGATGAAGAAAAACCGATCGACATCAAAGACTATTTTTGTTGGACGCATACCTTTGAGGAAGTTTGGGAAGTTTTGTGAGATTATTGGTCAAGAAATTCCAGCACCTTAGCCAGTGAATGCGATGGTGGCTGAGGAACATGATGTGCCGGTAGCAGAGAAAGAAGTTGAGATTGAAGACTTAGTCTCAGAGGCAGATACTGATGATGAGGAAGCATTGTTGGATGCTATTACAGATTTTGGTGTTCATTCCACTCCTGAATTACCAGAACTTACTACAGAGAATTTGGAAGCTCTCATTGCACATTCGAAGGAGATACAGGAGCAATAAGGGAATCCTCCTCTTGTGTTGGCTCATATTGATATTCCGGTTGGTAGGGTTGATTCTGAAGAAGATGTTGAAGAAGAAGAGTACCGTTAGTGAAGAGACGACAGACAGAGGTTGTTAAAGAACCTAGTTATTCTGAAGCTCAGATTGGTGGTGCTACTGAAGAATCTATTCCTGTTACATCCTTAGTTACTGTGTCGTTGACTGATATTCCAATGGTTGAGTCTACTATTGTTGCAGAACCAACAGTTACTCACTCGCTACTCATTCTATTGTTGTGTCCGTTCCAGCAGATTTTGTGTTAAACCTGATGGATTTTGGTGGTAGTTCATCCGGTGCTGGAGGATCTGGGGCTAGTGTTAGTGGTTCAGGTGGTATTCAGGGTGATGATATGGAATATTTGAGGCGATCAGAGAAACGAGCATTTGAGTTCAACGGATTGGATAGTGATGACGAAGATGTGGATGTTGTTCACTTGAAAAAGAGAGTGATTGTGCTTGAGCAGGAGGTCGTTCTTAAAGATGCACAAATTGCTTCGTTGCAGACGCGCATAGATGTCAGGGATCGGGCTATTGACCAATTACAAGGAGATGTTACGATGTTAATGACTATGGTCTTTGATTTGAAGGCAAAGCTAGAAAATAAGTTTGGCCTTTAAGTCTCTGATCCAATTGATGATCCGATGAACGTTGAACATCATCATCGAGCTGCTGAACAGAGAGAAGCTGACAGAGTACCAGCTGAACAGCTTACTGCTGATCGTCAAGCAGGATTGGATGATTATCTACGAGATCGAAGAAAAGGTACACTGCGAGTCGGAAACGTCAGACTGCTCAAAAGAAAAGGTAGATGGTTCTAATGAAGAATGTTGACGTGAATCCGCTTGATGAGAACTTTAAATTAAAGGATCCCTCCAACCAATCCGAGAGATATGTTATGGAGCTTGGTTCAAGTTATTACAGTAAAGTTGGAAACAAGTCACGAGTGCTACGTTGGACGTATGATCATGTGAAGAAAATGTGGATGATCGTCAGGCAGGATGGTACGCGAGAATATTACTCAAAGGAATCTCAATTTGAGACTTGGACGAAGGTTGCACTAACTGATCTTCTGAGAGTTCCTTATACTGACGAGGATACTACGGAACGTGGACCAGGGTGGAGGTTCTTTAGGGGATTGGAGCAAGAAGTCAAGAATGGTTTTAAGACGATGAAAACTACTGAACCAGGTGTTCATGATGCGATAACTGGTAGATGTTTTAAATTAGTGATGTGGCCTCCAACAGACAAAGAACTTGTAATACCGGTTGCTCTGACATTTCCTAGAGGTATTATGAAGAATTTTAATTTCTGGATGTACGATCAAAGGTTGGAAGTGTAGCGATGGTCACTAAAGAGGAAACTTTTTGAGGGAATGACGTGGTGGATTTAGTGAGTTTTCATGACAAAGATCTGCAAGTCTTAACCGCGAATCAAATTCAAACTGCAGAGTTATATGAATTTTGTGCGAAGGATTGGATGGTAGCAGTAGCTGGGATAATCATTCGGAGAATGGGAGTGGATCGCTACCAAAGGATTAAATACCTAATGTTGTAAACTAGGGGGATATTTTGGGCCCCTAACTAATGGTTTACACATTAGTATTACAGTTGGGCTAAGCTTAGGGGTTTGGGCTACCTAAAGCCTTATGGGTCTAGGGTTGTAACTGTGGGTTATGTGACTAGTATAGATACATGTATTAGGTTAATATTTTGGGTGCTAGTCAGTTTTATTATTGAAAACCTTGTATCAGACACTATTAGTGTATGAAAGTTGTTTTAATCGAAGTTTGTTCTTGTTCTTTATTCTAATCTTATTTCCGCAATCGATTAGACTTGTGATACCGTGTTAGATCCGTTAGTCGGGACTTACACCATTCGTCATCATCATCATCATCATCAATTTCCTGCTATACGTATTAGAGTATAGTTCAACACAAAAGTATTGGCGAGCATACAAGTTTGATAAACAGCATAAATATAAAAGTTTAAACGAATCCACATTGCATAGTAGTTAACTAGAACTAACATACAATACTAGCATGTAACTATAAATGTCAATCCAAAGATTCCCACTGGCGTAATCTAATCATAGCAATGAATAGACCGTTTTGTTTACTTAACATGACCTCAAAAATACAGGCGGTGCGTTAATCCTATAGCGCTATACATGTTAACGGAGGTTTTTACGAAGTTAATGACAAAGTATAAAGCATAATGACTTCTAGCATATACGAGTTTCAAGTATGACGTATTAAGCATGTATATTGGATTGTTTGTTTGTGATTTAAGCATAAAGTATGTGATTGCGTGATTTTGATAACATGTACGTATTGCACCCAAAAGTGTTTAAAAGTAAAACGGGAGTCGAGTATACTCCCGGTTTTGCAAAGCGTTCTATCAATCCACGAGTCGTTAAGTTTTAGAGGATGGAACACCGAAGTTACCCTACATGGGAGAAAAGAAGGTGTGTGAGTAATCGGAGTTGATAGAGAGTTTAGATTTGGAATTTCTAAGTATATAAAAGTATGTATACGATGATATGATCTAGTCTTAAACACTCATTTCTGACACTATTATTTCATGTGATTTCATGGGTCGAAACTTGCCCATTAGAACCGTAACAAGAAGTTTTAAACTTAGATAATATAACCTATATTCATGACGTGTAATCATTATCCGATTAACATCAGGGATGCGGCTATGTATATATATATTTATATATAGTATAGTATATCTTATAGTTAGTCCATCATACATTATCATAGAATTCATATCAGTCATGCATGGAGGTATGAACACCTCATTGTATGATTCACCAAAGCACAAAGTTTACCAACTTAGTTGGTAAACCCGGTTGGTCATGATAATAAGAATGAAAACTAAACTAATCTACTAACATACTAAGTAGCAAAATAAGGACAACCTCGGCGTGTCATACCCAACATGGCAAATGTTGGAGGCAAGGCGGGGTTAATGTCACAACCCAAAAATGTCGCAGCGGAAATACAAACATAGTGGTGACGGAAGTTGGTGCCCGTAAGTATTTTTGTGGACGATACACTATTCATTTTTGGACAGTCAACTTAGTTAAAACATAATTTAAAGTTTAGAGTTTAAACACAATGACAACCACAACATAGTTAAGTTTTTTTATCCTTATGGATCTTAGTACAAACTTGGTCCCAAAATAGTTTTAAAAGTTTTCCAAAGTATTATTTAACACAAAATGCATCAACAACCACAAGATACACCAAAATCCCGAAGCCGAACTCATGTACCTAAATAACACGTTAAAATGAAGTGTCAACACAAAGGAGGGTGAGTTCACATATTCAAATTATAAATAAATTTGATTCAAGGAAAACTTTATTATTATGTGTTTGAAAATAAAACAACCATATAATTTTAGAAAGTCCATTTTTTATTTCCTTTGCAAATATCCAAGGGTCAGCCATCGTATGCATTTTCCAAAAATCTTCAATACAAAGCATCTTCCCAAGGTTTACATATTAAATTGCTAGCATCAAATGTTTAGATTCGTAAGTTTGCAAGACATACGAGCTATATATTAACAATAATGGTATAATCAAAGCTAGAAAATAAAAGAATAAAAATTCTTCGCTTGACTTGACACAGAGCTAGCGGTCACGATGGGGTGGTCAACCCAATAGATCTATCAACAATTTTATGCATAAAGTATTAATGATTAAACGACAAAATTTGCGCAAGTGCCCACAATGGGTCACTTATAATGCCTGCCTCATGTATAATATATATATCCTACTAAAATTTGATAAATTTAATATTTTGTGTTCTACAAATTTCCCGAAGTCCCCACTGAAACGTAAGCTAATACAGATACCTACTCTCTTGAGATCAAACAAATTCGTCACAACTTAGATTTAAGCAATTTTAAATCTACACGGGCGATTTTATCTCAAACACCGTAATAATCCCTGTTTCTCCCTAAAACACACATATTATATATATATCAAATCCCGTTTCTTCCCGAAACATATTTATATCAATCAAAACCATATATTTCCATGAAATATATTAATAATTTATTTAAAGGCATATTGTCACACCCTCAATTTCCACTTGCGGAGTTTTACCACGAGTCATGTGAACCAACCAGAATCTGAGACACTAGTAACGTCGAACGACTCTATATGATTTGTTTATACGTTTTCCAAAATCATTTGTTTAACCATTCATAGTTAATTTTAAATTGTTTTAGTTTGGTTTCGATGTTTAGCGGAAGCATTAGTTTTTAAAGTTGAGCGGAAGCATTAAAGTAAAGTAAAGGAACAAAACGCCAAAACTAAAGTAAAACCCAAACAATATTCATAAATGAGACTCGATAAAAGATGTCTTGATCAATGCAAGTGAGTGCACCTAGAGCTCCTAGCGTCCTAAGAAACATGTAAAGAAACAAGTGTCAACATTAAAGAACACTGAGTTCACAGGTTTTCATAAGTTAATTTGTTCGGTTATAAGTTTGTTTCCCCCGTTATCCCTAACCCGGGATAACGATTTTAGTTCCGTTATTCCCAACCCGGAATAATACTGATGGTTCCATTATTTCTTACCCGGAATAATAATGATGTTCCATTATTCCTAACCCGGAATAATAATGTTGTTGGTTCCATTATCCCTAACCCGGAATAATATTGTTGATTCGTAATTAAGTTCAATGTTAACATGTAGGTAGCTAGCCTAAAGTTATTCACGTAAGTGTTCGCGATCGAAGCTGACTGTTGTGCCTCCGTGTTGCCAGGCCTATCACTGACCATGGCGAAGTTAGGCCAAATTATTCACCCGTTGACCATACCCGGTCGGCTAGCGCGACTAGCTCGGGTGGGGCTTGTCGGGCCCAGTAGTACTACTTATAATTTCCCCGCTATCTAACCTAATACTAACGATCCGAGAGTTTGTCGAGGACTTGTGTGATATAGCTGCTTAGTGACCATAACGTACATTAACATTAACTTAGTTACCGAATAGTTTAATGACGTTAATTTCGTATAACGTAAAGAGATAGAGTTGTAGAGTGTATACATGTTTCTCCCCCTGTTGTTTAAAACCGGATAAAATTAGGGGCCGTGAACTCACCTTTAGTTGCTCGGTTAGTGTAACACAGAAGTAGCAAATGATGGGACCGTTAATTGCGTCCTAACAAGTCAATTGATTTAAAGTTAGTATGTGAATCACACCAATACAAACCCTACACATAGCTATCACACAATGCGGTACACACAATAACAAAATCCTAAAACCCAATCATGCATGCAAGTATCATCATACCAACATAGTGATCAAAACAACCTTTCATGAACACAATTCAATCCATGCAACACTTTGGTATACACATTCACAAGTTATCAAGTTTCAGCTTGTATACTCATAATTAGGCTGTTTCGAGGATTTTTATAAAATAGTTCCAACGTTCCAAAATTCCAATTTTTTTACAGAAGGTGACAACTAAACTATAGAATTTTGTGTAAATTTTTCAAGTCCTAACACTTTACTAATTATTCATAATTATTAATATACTAGACTGCAGTCAGATTCGTCGCTTTCTGACTGCAGTCCACGGGAGAATTTATTTAAAAATCACCGTTCATCCAATTGACAAAATTCCAATGGGAGTTTCCCGGAAATTTCCATCTCCAGTTTCTGTACAATTTTCGTGTTTCGACTCTCTACAGATTATGAGATCCGACTCGATAAACAACTAACAAATTTTCAGAATTTTCACAGCTTCAGTTACTGCACTTAATTGGCCACTTAAAAATATCAAAAGACCTCAGAAAAATATGAATCCAGCGCCATTAGAAGCGTTTTTCAAAAATATACGTTTTAGGCTATAGAAAATCCGTTTTTCGATAAATAATAACCAAGTTACAGCCAGTTGAAGTTGGCTGTAAACACCATTCAGCATCCTGATTTCAACATTTTATCGCAATATAACACACTTAAACAATCGAGACGTTAAATATAAACAATCAAGAACAGATTTATCAATCATATATCATCATTTACATCATACTCATGCAAACCCTAATCATAATATATGGTTTTTATCACAAAACGCAGCCTAATGATTCTTGATTCCAACTAATCATCATAATCGCAAACTCGCATAATTTATCGAACTAACCTCATACACTTTCATAATAATAATTCTACCATTACATACAAGCATGATCAAGAGTTTATAACCCTAATATGACTTTGCAAAACGATGGCAAAACCCTAACCTTTAACAATGAAGATTAATGAACCGGGAACGAGATGGGAGTCGAATCGGATGTTGAAGAAGATCGCGACCGAGAACAAAAGTGGGAAGAAGGCTGCCGTCGGCTCCTTGGGGCTAGGGTTTGTGTGTGTATTTTTTTTAAAACATAACACATGCATACATGTCTATATATAGTGCAAGAGGGCAAAGAAAAAGGAAAAGGGTTGGGGCGATTTGTGCTTGCGGCCGCAAAGGGGTTTGGGTGGCACGGTTTGGGTCTTTAACTTGAACCTCAAGTTTTGGTTAATCCCTTGAGTCGCAAGGAAATGAGGTCGACTCGTGTCGCGGCTCGGTTCGATTCGTCTATATATTTACTATATATATATTTTTATAACTAAAAATCACGAAATCGAAACATAACATAATAACTCACCGAACTTATAAACATTTAATACACATAGCACGTAATTCACTTGATAAGTTCACAAAGTTAGCGTAATTATTTTGAGCGTGTAAATTAAATCTCCGAATCAATTTAGCGTAGGAATGAATAACCGTGAAGTAGTGCGTTTAAGATATCTGAAAAACCGGATGTCACATTATCCCCATGTTGAAAGAATTTTCGTCCCGAAAATTGAGTAAACGCGGTTTAGAATGCAACGTACAGGTTTAGAGTGCCACGCACAAAGATTTAGTTCGTTAACAATGGTACACGAAATTACAAGAAATTCCCAGGTTGTCACATCATCCCCACGTTGAAAGAATTTTCGTCCCGAAAATTTAGTTGATGGTATCGTTAGCTTGCTGCTCAGCTGCAAAAAGGTGTGGGTATTTGCTTTTCATTTGGTCCTCTCTTTCCCACGTGAACTCCGGTCCACGCTTAGAGTCCCAACGAACCTTGACGATCGGAATCTTGCTGTGCCTTCGAGTCTTGATCTCACGTCCATGATCTCGATAGGTTGTTCCACAAAGTGCAGTTGTTCATCCACTTGAATCTCATCTGATAGACACTTCTTCAGATTTGACACGTGAAAAACGTTGTGAACTCCATTGAGTTCGGCAGGAAGGTCTAATTGATAAGCTACGGGTCCGATACGTTTCAAGATCACAAACGGGCCTACGTACCGTGGGTTTAGTTTTCCTCGTTTCCCAAAACGGATTACACCCTTCCAGGGTGACACCTTCAGTAGGACGCGGTCGCCTACTTGAAATTCGAGCGGTCGTTGATCAGCGTAGCTTTTCTGTCGATCTCGTGCCGCCGCCATGCGGTTTCTGATTTGTACAATCTTTTCAGTAGCCTCAAGTATCAACTCAGGGCCTGTGAGTTGACTGTCACCGACTTCTGCCCAACAGACCGGTGATCTACATTTACGACCGTATAATGCTTCAAACGGTGCTGCCGATATACTCGTGTGGTAACTGTTGTTATACGAGAATTCCACTAAAGGCAGATGGATTTCCCAACTATTCCCGAAGTCTACCACGCATGCCCTAAGCATCTCTTCCAAGGTCTGTTTGGTCCTTTCGCTTTGACCATCAGTCTGAGGGTGATAAGCTGTGCTCATATCTAAGCGTGTACCCAACGCTTTCTGAAGTGACTGCCAAAAGTTGGACGTGAAACGAGCATCTCTGTCTGAGATGATGGACGTTGGCACTCCATGCCGAGAAACTACTTCCTTAATGTAGATGCGAGTCAACTTATCCATCTTATCTGTTTCTTTAATAGCTAGGAAGTGTGCGGACTTAGTTAAACGATCCACGATCACCCAGATGGTATCGCAACCACCCAAAGTTCGCGGGAGTTTAGTGATGAAGTGCATCGAGATCTGATCCCATTTCCACACTGGGATCTCAGGTTGTTGAAGTAGCCCCGATGGCTTTTGATACTCTACCTTGACTTTGCACAAGTCAAACACTTGCTCACGTAGGTGGCTATATCAGCCTTCATGTTGGGCCACCAGTACGCGGCTTTAAGGTCTTGATACATCTTATCCGAACCAGGATGGATAGAGTATCGGGATTTGTGAGCTTCGTCCATGACTAGCTTTCTGAGGTCTCCGTAGAGAGGTACCCATATACGATTCATGAAATACCGGGCTCCATTGGGTTTTACTTCCCAATTGCGTTCCATTTTTCCCACCGATTCGACCTTGATGTTTTCTTCCTTAACTGCTTCTAACTGCGCGTCGCGTATCTGTTCGGGTAACCCCGAATGAATGGTGAATTGTAGTGCTCGTACCCGACGAGGTTTCAAGTGTTCCTTCCTACTGAGGGCATCAGCTACCACGTTAGCTTTACCCGGGTGATACCGAATGGCACATTCATAATCATTCAGGAGTTCGACCCAGCGACGCTGTCGCATGTTCAACTCCTTCTGGTCAAAGATGTGTTGGAGGCTCTTGTGATCTGTATAGATTGTGCACTTTGTTCCATATAGGTAGTGTCTCCAAATCTTCAGCGCAAACACCACTGCTCCCAATTCCAGGTCATGTGTTGTGTAGTTTTTCTCGTGAACTTTCAATTGTCGGGACGCGTACGCGTTGACCTTATCATGTTGCATGAGTACGCATCCCAATCCCTGAATGGAAGCATCACAATATACCACAAAATCATCAGTCCCTTCCGGCAAGGACAGAATGGGTGCACTGCAAAGCTTCTGCTTCAGCAATTGAAATGCCGCTTCCTGCTTGTCACCCCAAGCATACTTGGTGCCTTTCTGGGTGAGGGTGGTAAGCGGTTGCGCGATCTTTGAAAATCCCTCGATGAAACGTCTGTAGTAGCCAGCCAAACCCAAAAATTGGGGATCTCCGTCGGTGTCCTGGGTGCTTCCCAGTTTTTGATAGCTTCAACCTTGGCGGGGTCGACGTGGATACCCTTTTCATTCACGATATGCCGAGGAACTGAACTTCCCGAATCCAGAAATCACACTTTGAAAGCTTGGCATATAGTTTCTCCTGTTGAAGTAATTCCAGCAGTAATCGTAGATGTGCAGCATGTTCAGCTTCACCTTTAGAGTAGATGAGTTTGTCATCGATGAACACAATGACAAACTTGTCGAGATATGGTTTACACACACGGTTCATGAGGTCCATGAACACCTCGGGTGCGTTGGTGAGACCGAAGGGCATGACCAAGAACTCATAATGACCATACCATGTACGAAATGCTGTTTTAGCGATATCCTCCTCCCTGACGCGTAACTGGTGATAACCGGACCGATAGATCAATCTTGGATTAGTAGCTTGACCCTTGAAGTTGGTCGAAGAGATCGTCGATGCGAGGTAATGGGTATCGGTTCTTGACAGTAACCTTATTGAGTTCCCTGTAGTCGATGCAAATGCGGAAGGTCCCGTCCTTCTTCTTGACAAAAAGGACCGGAGCTCCCCATGGCGAAGTACTGGGTCGGATAAATCATTTTTCTAACAATTCCTGAAGTTGGGTAGACAGCTCTTGCAGCTCGGCTGGAGCTAGGCGGTATGGGGCCTTGGCTATGGGAGTTGCATGGTTCGCCAATTCAATTTCAAATTCTACTTGTCGATGTGGTGGAAGACCAGGTAACTCCTCTGGAAATACATCGGAAAAATCACGGACGATGGGGATATCTTCTATACGCTTCTCGTCCTTAGGCTGTTCGGTGACCAATGCGAGAAAGGCGGAGGAGTTCTTCCTTCGAAGATACTTCTGTGCTTGCATGTAAGAGATGATGTTTGTGACGGCGCCTGCCTTCTCGCCTTGCACCGTCAAGATTTCGTCGTTAGAAGTGGAATACGGATAGCTTTCTCGAAACAGAGAACTTCGGCTCGGACGTCGGATAGCCAGTCCATTCCGGCTACCACGTCAAAACTACCCAGAGTAGTTGTCATCAGATCAATGGTAAAGGTGTGACCCGCGAGTTTGAGTTGACAGCCGGATACTATATGGGTCACATCTACAGATTTACCATCGGCTAGTTCTATGACGTAAGGGGTCTCTAGGGGTTTAGGCGTGAGATTTAGGTTCTTCCTAAAAGACTCAGATATAAAACTCCTATCCGCGGCCCAGCGTAAATGCACGCCCTTTGGCACCTCCTGTGCCACCATTTCCATTGTTGTTGTGTTGTTATTGTTGTTGTTGTGGTTATTGTGGTTGTGGTTGTTGTTGTTCCCACCATTGTTGTTGTTGTTACGAAGCTGTGGGCAGTCTCGTTTGAAGTGGGCAGTGCTACCACACTGATAGCACCCCCGGTTTATACCCTGCTGCTGACCCTGGTGTTGATTTTGATTTGTCGGGACATGATTTCCCCCGAAATCCTTTGCCGCGTGTCCCACTTTGCCACATGGTTGGCAGCGATTCCCGGCACAAGGGCCGTGATGATGAAGGTTACAGCGATTGCACTGCGGCTTTCGACCTACATAGCCGCTTGTGTTCTGGGTGTTGTTGGCGGGCTGATTATTGTGACCCCGGTGGCTGTTGAAATTATTGAACCGTTTCTGGTTCCCCTGTTGTGGCTGGGATGACGAAGACTGTCGAGCAGACGAGTCTTCAAACTTCATTTTATTATCAGGGGCAACTTCAGTTGTACCCCGAGATGGCAACTTCTTTTGTTCCACCGCCTTATCGGTGAGTTTGTGCGCCAACCTGATTGCTTGATGCTCAGTCGCAGGGTTGCTAGCCATTACCATACCCTGGATCTCGGGGACCAGACCCCCAAGGTAAAACTCGAGTCGTTTCTCAACGGTGTTGGCCAGATCGGGACATAGGAATACCAGGTCATGATGTTTCGCTGTGTATGCTTCAATTTCAGATCCCACCATCTTGTGGTTCCATAATGTTTGCTCCAATTGTGAACCCTGTCTCGCGGACAGTACTTCTCTTTGATTAGGGCCTTAAACTCGGCCCAGACCATTGCGTTTGCAGCAATAAGTCCACGCGTTTGGACTTGTGCATTCCACCAAGTTAGTGCCCCATCCTCCAACGTTGAGGCAGCATACTTGACCTTGTTGGCCTCCAGAGAATTGCACATTTCGAACACTGATTCAGACTTTTCAATCCAGCGGACCAGTCCTATGGGTCCTTCTGTACCCGTGAATTTGCTCGGCTTCGCATCGAGAAACATCTTGTAGGGGTTAAGACCCCCACCTGCTGGTTGGTTTTGAACACCTGCCAGAGCAGCATTCACGTGTTCTTGGTTCATTGCGGCTAATTCTTCGGGCGCATGTTGAGGTTTCCGCGACGTCCAGTTGCCATTTTAGATCTTCGTAAGACAACATAAACACACACCGATAAGTCTATATATCCAATATAGTTATCCTATTCCATACTTAAATCATTCCTCAAATTATGTCAACCCAAATAAATTAAACAGTCAAAAGAAATATTCGATTAAATAAAATTTCAACGTCTTACAAAATGCCAACCAAACATATCAGTTTACTATAAAATCTCAAGTTTAAACATAAGTAGGAAAATAAATAGATTGAAGGAAAGCAAATGGAATAAGCGAGACGTGTCAGTCTTCTACGTCTCCATCCCCCAAATCGCTATCGTTGCCGTCATCCTCCGCGGCGTTTCCAGCTTCTACAACTGGGTCTTCCTCCGGATCCTCCTCTGGATCCTCCTCTTGATCCTCCTCGGGATCCTCCTCTTCTTCCTCTACCGGCACTGGAGGGGCCGGTGCTGGTGCGGGTTCCTGATTCTGTTCTAGTTCTTGAATTCTCCAGCTAGACTCAAGAACTCTGTCTTCGAGCCAGTCAGCCCTTAGCTGCTCAGCATGAAGATCTCTAGCTAAAGTGTTACGAGCTATCTTACTCTCATGTTGCTCTTCCTCGAGCGATCCAGTCTTACTTGTTAATTGTCGTATCATCCATCCCTGTGCTAGGATGGTTTCATGCATTCTCTCTAGTTGTTCTTGTTGCTTTCTTATCATATCTCTAAGTAGGTCCTTCCCTACTTCTAACGAGTTAACCGGTTCGACCGGCTTCGCGGTGGTCGGGCGTGAGGATGACTCCTCTCCTAGAGCGAGCCTTTTTCTAACAGCTGAGCGTGTCTCCACGCCATGAGGTGGTGAGGGTTCCACCATAGGTGCCTTCCCCGGCGCCCTTGGTTGCAAAAGTTTGTTGGATGATGATGATGATGACATTGCCTGTTGGGTTGTGTAGTTAGTTACGAGTTGCATTCATTTCAATTATGCATTCATATTTTACATAACACAGTTGTGGTACAACACATAACAAGATATTAGTTCAGTGCCAAACTAAGTCTAGTGTCGTGTAATCAGCTATAGTTTAGGTCTACTTTTAATGCAAACCTGGTTCTCTATAGCTAGAGGCTCTGATACCAATCTGTCACACCCTCAATTTCCACTTGCGGAGTTTTACCGCGAGGCGTGTGAACCAACCAGAATCTGAGACACTAGTAACGTCGAACGACTCTATATGATTTGTTTATACGTTTTCCAAAATCATTTGTTTAACCATTCATAGTTAATTTTAAATTGTCTTAGTTTGGTTTCGATGTTTAGCGGAAGCATTAGTTTTTAAAGTTGAGCGGAAGCATTAAAGTAAAGTAAAGGAACGGGCGCCAACACAAACGGCAAAACTAAAGTAAAACCCAAACAATATTCATAAATGAGACTCGATAAAAGATGTCTTGATCAATGCAAGTGAGTGCACCTAGAGCTCCTAGCGTCCTGAGAAACATGTAAAGTAACAAGTGTCAACATTAAAGAAGAGTGAGTTCACAGGTTTTCATAAGTTCATTTGTTCGGTTATAAGTTTGTTTCCCCCGTTATCCCTAACCCGGGATAACGATTTTAGTTCCGTTATTCCCAACCCGGAATAATACTGATGTTCCATTATTCCTTACCCGGAATAATAATGATGTTCCATTATTCCTAACCCGGAATAATAATGTTGTTGGTTCCATTATCCCTAACCCAGAATAATATTGTTGATTCGTAATTAAGTTCAACGTTAACATGTAGGTAGCTAGCCTAAAGTTATGTCACGTAAGTGTTCGCGATCGAAGCTGACTGTTGTGCCTCCGTGTTGCCAGGCCTATCACTGACCATGGCGAAGTTAGGCCAAATTATTCACCCGTTGACCATACCCGGTCGGCTAGCGCGACTAGCTCGGGTGGGGCTTGTCGGGCCCAGTAGTACTACTTATAATTTCCCTGCTATCTAACCCAATACTAACGATCCGAGAGTTTGTCGCGGACTTGTGTGATATAGCTGCTTAGTGGCCATAACGTACATTAACATTAACTTAGTTACCGAATAGTTTAATGACGTTAATTTCGTATAACGTAAAGAGATAGAGTTGTAGAGTGTATACATGTTTCTCCCCCTGTTGTTTAAAACCGGATAAAATTAGGGGCCGTGAACTCACCTTTAGTTGCTCGGTTAGTGTAACACAGAAGTAGCAAATGATGGGACCGTTAATTGCGTCCTAACAAGTCAATTGATTTAAAGTTAGTGTGTGAATCACACCAATACAAACCCTACACATAGCTATCACACAATGCGGTACACACAATAACAAAATCCTAAAACCCAATCATGCATGCAAGTATCATCATACCAACATAGTGATCAAAACAACCTTTCATGAACACAATTCAATCCATGCAACACTTTGGTACACACATTCGCAAGTTATCAAGTTTCAGCTTGTATACTCATAATTAGGCTGTTTCGAGGATTTTTATAAAATAGTTCCAACGTTCCAAAAATTCCAATTTTTTTACAGAAGGTGACAACTAAACTATAGAATTTTATGTAAATTTTTCAAGTCCTAACACTTTACTAATTATTCATAATTATTAATATACTAGACTGCAGTCAGATTCGTCGCTTTCTGACTGCGGTCCACGGGAGAATTTATTTAAAAATCACCGTTCATCCAATTGACAAAATTCCAATGGAAGTTTCCCGGAAATTTCCATCTCCAGTTTCTTCTACAGATTATGAGATCCGACTCGATAAACAACTAACAAATTTTCAGAATTTTCACAGCTTCAGTTACTGCACTTAACTGGCCACTTAAAAATATCAAACGACCTCAGAAAAATATGAATCCAGCGCCATTAGAAGCGTTTTTCAAAAATATACGTTTTTGGCTTCAGAAAATCCGTTTTTCGATAAAATAACCAAGTTACAGCCAGTTGAAGTTGGCTGTAAACACCATTCAGCATCCTGATTTCAACATTTTATCGCAATATAACACGCTTAAACAATCGAGACGTTAAATATAAACGATCAAGAACAGATTTATCAATCATATATCATCATGTACATCATACTCATGCAAACCCTAATCATAATATATGGTTTTTATCACAAAACGCAGCCTAATGATTCTTGATTCCAACTAATCATCATAATCGCAAACTCGCATAATTTATCGAACTAACCTCATACACTTTCATAATAATAATTCTACCATTACATACAAGCATGATCAAGAGTTTATAACCCTAATATGACTTTGCAAAACGATGACAAAACCCTAACCTTTAACAATGAAGATTAATGAACCGGGAACGAGATGGGAGTCGAATCGGATGTTGAAGAAGATCGCGACCGAGAAGAAAAGTGGGAAGAAGGCTGCCGTCGGCTCCTTGGGGCTAGGGTTTGTGTGTGTGTGTGTTTTTTTAAACATAACACATGCATACATGTCTATATATAGTGCAAGAGGGCAAAGAAAAAGGAAAAGGGTTGGGGCGATTTGTGCTTGCGGCCGCAAAGGGGTTTGGGTGGGGCGGTTTGGGTCTTTAACTTGAACCTCAAGTTTTGGTTAATCCCTTGAGTCGCAAGGAAATGAGGTCGACTTATGTCGCGGCTCGTTCGATTCGTCTATATATTTACTATATATATATTTTTATAACTAAAAATCACGAAATCGAAACATAACATAATAACTCACCGAACTTATAAACGTTTAATACACATAGCACGTAATTCACTTGATAAGTTCACAAAGTTAGCGTAATTATTTCGAGCGTGTAAATTAAATCTCCGAATCAATTTAGCGTAGGAATGAATAACCCTGAAGTAGTGCGTTTAAGATATCTGAAAAACCGGGATGTCACACATATTTTATAAAAAAAACGTATAATTATCCTTTTTAAGGTTTTTTTCCCCTAAACGTTAAGTAGGAACGATTTAGTAACCAATATTCAACAAAATACCTAAGTTTCTCTAATACTTAGAATTTTTTACATACGTTGAGATTTTATCAAAAAGTGTTTATTTTTTATTATGTTGGTGTTTATTATTATATATATATATATAATATATATATATGCATATAATGATTCATATATATTTAAGAATTTTGCGACTTGAACGATTTTATTGGTGACCCTTATTATGTTATACCTGTTATCACACCCGTTTATAAGCAATATCTATGATTTGCGCTTGGTAATATATATACACAAACATGAACATATATTTTAATATCGTAATAACGTATCTCGTCAACTTATATATTTTATCATTTTAAAGCATTTACACATGAAATAACTAATCAAGTTAACCTATGTATTATTCTCATGCATTGAAATGCCCGTATTATATAGTGTTATACAACGTTAAATTTCGAGGACAAAATTTCTTTTAAGAGAGGTAGAATTGAATATACGAAACTTTCAAAACCCTAATGAAATAAATGACATAATTAGTACAATGTATTACTATGTCGGTTATTCAACGTCTAGAACGTTGGTCAACTTTTAACCATAAATTTAGTAGGGTATAATAATAATAATAATAATAAATAATAATAATAATAATAATAAATTAGTAATTAAGATGTTGTGTGCATTTGTGTTCCTACGAAAGAGGAAATAAAATATATATATGAACTATTATATTATAATAGTTTGTAAACACAATTATGGCAGAAGTGGTAGAACCGACAAGCAAAGAAATAGAGAACAAAATGATAAAACTAATTAAAATATATAATAACTAAATAAGAATGAATTGATAAGGAATTAAGTTGTACAATAATCTTCATCCAATCCTTTCTCAATCTCCGATCAATCATGACACGGTATTCCTTTTTCATATTAAATCACAAATCTCTTGTAATCCTTTCCAAACGTATGGTTTCGAATCACAATATTAGCCTTTCAATACAAACTTAGACGTGCATAATCAAACTTCAGGCCAACCCAAAATCACCACTGTTTCGTTGCCGAGGAGTTGTTGTTCTGTCGCTGGCTCCGAATCAGGTCGCGTCATTGCAGATTCTGCAGCCGCCGAACATCGTGGAACACGCAGGAGTATTGGAGGAGCCTACGAGTCTGTGATATCCTTTTTTTTTACCAGCTTTGAACCACTTATACCAGGTATCAACCGGCCAATGTCTGTGGTTCTGATGTTTACTCTGTTCCGTTGTTTACTTTATTCCACTGATTACTTCCCAAGTCTTATTGTTTGCGTCTTGTTGATTGTGGCGAATTCATCTTGTGAACGGACAAGATTTTGAATCCCTCGTACATAAAATCTGCCTCCTTTGCAGACTCAATAAAATGGTATATTTAAAAACCGGTAATCCTCAAACCATTCAAATAAATTGTATATTGAGTCTATAAGGTAATTATGTCAAATGTTGATATTTATCTACTGATTTGGTTATGGGTTATGTTTGGTGATAATCGTGATCACCAAAAGTGACATCAATCTCATCCTATACTCGGATACACATCTCGTTTGTTTGACCAACTGTGATTACCTTTCTCCCCAAGTAATAAATCTTGTTAGTTCTAGTTTTCTTTTTCTTTTTTTTTTTCTTCTTTTTTTATATCTTCTGTGTTGTGTGTGGTCTTGTTCATCCCATTATTACAAACAATTACATACACCTAAAACTCATACTTCAAATTTTCTAAAATGGGTTGAAGTTAGTAACTGTATAAACTTTAAGTCTCTGGTATTACTCAAAATTTCAATATGTAGCTTAAGTGAATCAATTTACTTTGGAAGCAACACATATATTAAAATAATATATTTTTCTTATTCTGAATTCACTTTTTTTATTTTCACATGTGTTTTATTTATTCAAGTCCATGTAGAATAGTAGGATGTTATGGATTGGATTTTTTTTATGAATTGGGATATGAACTAATATACGTCACTCACTTAAAGATAACATCTTAGTAATTTAGCATAATATATATAAAGAATATTCTAAAATAATTCATGTTGACTCTAAATCTTGATCGAGGTACATCCTGTGGAATAAAATTTCAAACAGATTTATATTTAGAAATTATGTGATTTAGTATATAATTTGGGGAAAACGATTCTTGTGAAGCTACCAGTAAACGTAACAGAAACGTATTGATAGTTGTACAATATTAATAAACCATCAAGATAGCAAAAACATAAGTTTAACCAAAATGGATTTATTTTTAGGTTATCATATTATTCAAGAGAGGCCTTAGGGTCGAGTCTTCGATCATTGCTATCCGCCCATTTAAGGTACGGATTCTATGGTGTCTTGCTTTTAGCATAATATATATTGTTTTCTATTTCTCATAGTGTACGGATATTCGGTTCGTCACTCGTAGCGTAACGTGGCTTTTCGTTTCATAATATCGTAGTATTGAAAATCGTTTATTTGAATTATTATCTTTATTACGCATGCGACATTTTTTTTCACTCATTGTCGCATGTTGCCACAAGTTTTTATTATTTATTATTGATCATTGGCTAGATGTGATATAGCCTTAGTGTATCGTTAGTGTATTTGCCTTGACTTGAGTGAATCGTTTTATTGACCTCAATACCCGAGCATATCCACCTATGGGGACATAGGGCGTCATCATAGGCACAGTTGACGTGCAACATCCGTGGCGGTGCGAAAGGCCAACGCGTCTCTGTATTTGTATTGTGTGCTTAGTGATTGCACTTATTAATTATTGAGAGGTGTATGGATCGATCCTAGGAGTGTAAGTGTAAGTGTTAGTGGTAGTGGGATAGGTGTGAGTGCCCACATCCCCTCTACATAGTGGTGCATTGGATCTGCAGCTAATGTACAAAGTGTTAGTGTTTATTGTTAGTGGCTCACATGGGTATTTCTAATATACCTTTATGGTATTCATCAGTGATCGTTCAACGTATTATATTGGTTGCATTGTTAAAGTGTTTATTGTATTACTTCTAGCATTAATTTGTTAGTGCTATTGTTCTCCGTTACTAGGCAATTTTTGGCTCAGCCATTTCTTTTTGTTGTTTTGTTTTATTATATCTTAAACAGGTACTCAGGGAAATCGGGGAAATGTGTGAAGAGTGATAATAAAAAGCTAGAGTTGGAAGCAAGGAGTTTAATAAAATTTTATATTTAAATAAACTTAGACATTTATGTTTTTCTGTTGAGACCGTTGTGCCGTTTGGGGATTTTTGTTTTTAAACCTATGGAATTTATGTTTTAATTAAGTTATTAATTATCTCTGATTACCGAATTGTGTAATACGTCAGCCCTAATCTGGGCTGGGTGTTACAGTTATGGTATCAGAGCTTAGGCTCTATCCTGTAGAAAACATTAACTAAATAATTATAAGACACGTGAGGATTGGGTAGACCATGGGTTAGGTATTTCGTTATACGATAAGTCTTTATCATTTGTTTTATCTAAATTCTTAATATGTTTTCTAGATGGCTCCTCGTCGTGAGACATGCAACTCTGCTCGTCGTAATGGTGGTTTACCAAATGAGCCTGATCCAACTATCGTAGCTGCAATCACTCAGGCCTTTACTGCTATGTTGCCTGCAATTGTTCAGGCTGTACGTGGTCCGAATCTTAATTCAAACCCTAATCCAAATCCTAACCCGAATCCGAATCCAAACCCGAATCCCAATCGCAATCCAAACCCAAACCCAAACCCGAACCCTAATCCAAACCCAAACCAAATGGTTTAATGGGGGATTGGCTAGATAAGTTCATCAAACAGAAACCTAGATCTTTCACTAAGGCAACCACTCCAATTGTAGCAAGGGATTGGATTGCTCATTTCGAGAAAATATTTCGGGCATTAGGAGTTGGTGATGAATTCAAATCGAGGTTAGCATCGTACAAACTAGAAAAAGATGCACAAATATGGTGGGAAGGTGTATTGGAGGAAAGAGGAGGAGACCCATTTTGGAGAATTTTCCTTGGGCAGATTTTCGTGCTATTTTCTTCGAGAAATATTTTTACAACGTGGATAAGAGTTCTTACACACGAGAGTATCACAATATCCGTCAGAGGAATGACGAACCACTTTCTGACTTCACTGATCGATTTTATCGACTGGTTGGATTTCTTGGGTCAGCTGCTGGAACACCGGAGGAACAAGCAGAGAAATATCAATGGGCAGTTTGTGATCGGATTCATAGAGCAATCATCCAGTCAACGTTCCCCACGGTTGCAGAGGTCGCTAAAGCTGCCAAAAAGGTTGATATGGAGAACAAAGAATTTTTGGGTGGTTCTAACAATAGTAGGAAGAGAAATAGAGATGAAGACAACACTCAGTTCACTAGTGAGTCGTCTCAAGCACCTACTCGAAATAATCAAAACCATATGGGGAATAGGTCATCGGGGAGGAACAATAGACCATGGCATAGAAGGAACCAAAATCAGGGTCAGATCAAACCCTACCAGCCACCAACCCAAGCTCAGCCCATAAACCAGAGAGGTAACCAGAACCCTACCCAGCCTCCAGTGTGTAACCATTGCCACAAGCGTCACCCAGGCATGTGTCGTCGACTTTCTGGAGCTTGCCTTAAGTGTGGAGATATGGGGCATAAGATTAATGAATGTCCAAAGGCTGGTATCGACCAACTGATACCACTAGGGGAGCTACTGTGCCACATACTACTGGAGGGCGTGCTGCAGGGGAAGCTGCTAATGCTCCAGGTACCCTCTCTGATAATTTTTTCCTTATAGTATTAATATTTTGCTTGCTTAGTTGTTTATGGTTTTCATACAATCGTTTGAGTCTTATTGTTTATGGATTCACTAGGTACCATTTAGGGTAGTATTTATTTGGGTGAGCGTGACTTGTATGTTTATTTGATACTGGGGCAACCCACTCGATAGTCTCACAACTAATTGCCTGACATCTTAAAATTCCGCCCTCCCCATTGGATCAAGCTTTTGTTATTTCTACACCAATGGGAAACCATTCGGTTATTACTCACATATATAAAGATTGCCCGCTTGTGGTCGGAAATGTTATTTGTATAGCAAATCTTTATCCCATGCAAATGGAAGATTTTGATGTCATAATAGGCATGGATTGGTTATCCACACATCGAGCTACCATAGATTGTCACACCAAACGAGTCATTTTTGGTGATATTCTGAATCTTGAATGTATTTACAAAGGATCTCATCCTCGAAAATCCATTAGAATTATCTCAGCTCTTAAAGCTCAAAAACTAATATCCCATGGATGCGAGGGATTCTTAGCTACTATTAAAGATACCTCAGTGGATACACCACGTCTTGAAGACGTTCCTATTGTTCGAGACTTCTCTGATGTCTTTCCAGAGGAATTGCCAGGGATACCACCTGAGCGTGAAGTAGAGTTCACTATTGATTTGATTCCCGGAGCTGAACCTATTTCTAAAGCACCTTATCGTGTGGCACCATTGGAGTTGAAGGAATTGAAAGAACAACTGCAAGAACTTTTGGAACTTGGATTCATTAGACCTAGTGTTTCACCTTGCGGAGCACCAGTTTTGTTTGTGAAGAAGAAAGATGTAGCATGCGTTTATGCATTGACTATCGGGAGTTGAATAAGATCACCATTCGTAATCGCTATCCATTACCGCATATTGATGACCTTTTCGACCAATTTCAAGGAACGAAGTTTTTCTCTAAGATTGATCTCAGATCAGGGTACCATCAGTTGAGGGTTCGAGATCAAGATGTTCATAAGACAACATTTCGTACCCGGTACGGTCACTATGAGTTTCTAGTCATGCCTTTTGGTTTGACAAATGCTCCTGCTGTTTTCATGGATCTTATGAACCGAATATTTCATGAGTACTTGGATCGGTTCGTGATTGTATTCATCGATGATATCTTGGTGTTTTCTAAAAGTAAAGGAGAGCATGAGGACCATCTTCGTACTGTTCTAGGAACTTTAAGCCATGAGAAGTTATACGCAAAGTTTTCTAAGTGCGACTTTTGGCTTGAACAAGTGGCGTTTCTGGGCCACATTGTATCAGCGGAAGGTATCACGATGGATCCGTCCAAGGTGGAAGCTATCACTAAATGGCCCAGACCAACTTCAGTCACCGAAGTTTGATGTTTTCTTGGTCTAGCGGGTTATTACCGACGTTTCGTAGTGGGATTTTCTGTTTTGGCCTTATCTCTCACTCAACTCTTGAGGAAGGGGTAAAATTTACTTAGAATGATGATCGAGAAAAGAGTTTTGAGGCATTGAAGCAGAAGCTAGTATTCGCTCCTATTCTTACTCTACCTTCTTGCACAGGCGGATTTGATATATACAGTGATGCATCAAAGAAAGGACTTGGTTGTGTTCTTATGCAGCATGGAAAGGTTATTGCTTATGCCTCGCGACAGCTTAAACCATACGAGGTGAATTACCCAACACATGATCTAGAGCTAGCAGCAGTTGTTTTTGCACTCAAGATTTGGAGGCATTAATTGTATGGGGAAACATGTAACATATTCACCGACCATAAGAGCCTCAAGTATATTTTCACTCAGAAGGAGCTTAACATGAGGCAGAGGAGATGGTTAGAACTACTCAAGGATTATGATGCCAATATTCAGTACCACCCTGGTAAAGCAAATGTTGTTGCAGATGCACTGAGTAGGAAGAACTCTGGGGGTTTAGCATGCTTAACTCTTGAGCCTCATATTCTATCGGACCTGAGACGCATGGAGATTGGTATACATGTTGGTGAATTTGATGGTTATTTGGCGAGATTGAAGATTGAACCGAACCTCATCACCCAGATAAAGGAAGCTCAAAAAGAAGATGGTGAGCTTTGGGCGATCTTACAAAATATGGAAGTAGGAAAGCAATCTGAATTTCGAGTGGATGAACATGGAACAATATGGTGTGGGAAGCGTTTGTGTGTGCCAGATGATTCCTCTCTTCGTGAATCATTACTAACTGAGGCACACAGTTCACCATATTCTATACACCCTGGATCCACAAAGATGTATAGAGATTTAAGGCAACATTTTTGGTGGAATGGTATGAAAGAAGATGTAGCTAGACATGTGAGCCAGTGTTTGATTTGTCAGCAAGTGAAGATAGAATATCAACGGGATAGTGGATTTTACAGTCTTTAGACATTCCTGTATGGAAGTGGGATGATATTTCTATGGACTTTGTAACTGGTCTACCAAGAACTCGTATGAAGAACGATGCTATTTGGGTTGTGGTAGATAGACTTACAAAATCTGCTCATTTCTTGCCCATTCAAAAAGGGTACTTTGTGAGAAGCTATCAGAGATATTGTAAGATTGTTCGATTGCATGGTACTCCATCTTCAGTAGTGTGTGATAGAGATCCACGTTTCACTTCGCGATTCTGGAAGGGTTTCCAAAATGCTTGGGATAAAAAGATAAGATTTAGCACTGCCTTCCATCCTCAAACTGATGGACAGTCTGAACGTACCATTCAGACTTTGGAGGATATGCTTAGATCTTGTGCACTTGAGTGGGCGGGAAACTGGGATGAATACTTGTGCTTGGTGGAGTTTGCCTACAATAATAGTTGGCAAGCTAGCATTGACATGGCACCTTTTAAATTGTTATACGGGCGAAAATGTCGAGCTCCTACATGTTGGGACGAGGTCGGAGAAAAGATGATTGAGGGTCCTGAACTCGTACAGATCACGAATGAAAAGGTTGCTATTGCTCGTGAGAAACTCAAGGAAGCTCAGAGTAGACAGAAGAGTTATGCTGATCGCCACTGAAGGGCTTTGGAATTTAATGTTTGTGAAAAAGTTTTCTTAAAAGTCTCACCATGCAGAGGTGTCCGACGTTTTGGTATAAAGGGAAAACTGAGTCCTGGCTTTATCGGACCTTTTGAAATTTTGGAACGAGTTGGCGAAGTTTCTTATCGGTTAGCTTTACCACCACAATTGTCGCACGTGCATAATGTGTTTCACATTTCACTGTTACGTGGGTATAATTACCATCCTCTCCATGTTGTGAACTATTCTCTACACGAGATTCGTGAGGACTTATCGTACGAAGAGGAACCAGAGGCTATCTTGGATCGACAAGAACGTGTGATGCGTAAGAAGTCTTTTCCATTTGTCAAAATCTTATGGAAAAATCATCCAGAACGTGGAGCCACTTGGGAATCGGAGGATGCGATCCGTTCTCATTATCCGTATTTATTCGAAACCTAAGGTTAGTATTCCTCATGGTTTAATTTGCGTATATGAAACTTACCTGTGTGTCTTTCCGACTCTTTTGAATCATGTTTGCAACTCAGTTATCGTTATTCGCGTCGTTAATATGTAACATGAATAGTATATCATATTCGGAATCGCAAATTTCGTGGACGAAATTATTTTAAGGGGTAGAGAGTTGAAATGCCCCTATTATATAGTGTTATACAACGTTAATTTCAAGGACAAATTTCTTTTAAGAGAGGTAGATTTGTAATATACGAAACTTTCAAAACCCTAACGAAATAAATGTCATAATTAGTGTGATGTATTACTATGTCGGTTATTCAACGTCTAGAACGTTGGTCAACTTTTAACCACAAATTTAGTAGGGTATAATAATATAATAATAATAATAATAATAATAATAAAAAAAATTAGTAGTTAAGATGTTATGTGCATTTGTGTTCCTACGAAAGAGGAAGTAAAATATTTATATGAAATATTATATTATAATAGTTTGTAAACACAATTATGGCAGAAATGGTAGAACCGACAAGCAAAGAAATAGAGAACAAAATAATAAAATTAATTAAAATATTAATAACTAAATTAGAATAAATTGATAAGGAATTAAGTTGTACAATAATCTTCATCCGATTCTTTCTCAATCTCCGATCAATCATGACACGGTATTCCTTTTTCATATTAAATCACAAATCTCTTATAATCCTTTCCAAACGTATGGTTTCGAATCACAATATTAGCCTTTCAATACGAACATAGATGTGCATAATCAAACTTCAAGCCAACCCAAAATCACCATTGTTACGTTGCCGAGGAGTTGTTGTTCTGTCGCTGGCTCCGAATCAGGTCGCGTCATTGCAGATTCTGCAGCCGCCGAACATCGTGGAACACGCAAGGAGTATTGGAAGAGCCTACGAGTCTGTGATATCCTTTTTTTTTACTAGCTTTGAACCACTTATACCAGGTATCAACCAGCCAGTGTCTGTGTGACATCCCGGTTTTTCAGGTACTTTAAACGCGCTACTTTATTGTTATTCATCCCTACGCTAATTTAATTCGGAGAATTAAATTACGCGCTCGCAATAACTACGCTAACTTTAGTATTTAGGGAATACACGATGTTTGGGAAGTTTTAACGGGTTGTATCTGAATTACGTGCTACGTGTTATTAGACGTTTGTGAATTATTGTCGAGTCGTATTATGTGTAGTTATTTATCAGATTATAATGATCGGTTAGTAAATTATATTTATAAGCCGAACCGAACCAAGCCTGTGAAACGTTTTGACTTCGCGACCAAGCAAACCCAACCCGCCACCCACACCCCCTTGCGAACCTAACCCAACCCGCCACCCCACCCTTGCGGCCCAAGGACAAGCCCAAACCCCCTGCCCCTTATGTATACGTATGTATGCATGGGGTGTTCAAAAAAATAGCAAACCCTAAAACTCTTCCCCTTGTGGTGTGCGACGGCAAGCAGCCCCCCCCCTCGGTCGCGCAAACAGCCCTACACCCTCGGATCGATTCCAAGCTTGTCCGGTTTGCTAATTGTCATCGTTCCAAGGTTAGGGTTTAATTATATTACGATTCACACTATCTTTTATGTAGTCTTGATCATGATTATGTGCTTGTATGATATTATTATGAAAAAGTGTTGTGGTTTATGATTAGTTCGGATGAATATGCGAATCCTTGCGGTTGTGATGATATGTTTGAGTATTGAAGTTGTAGGCTGCGTTCTATCTATAAAGATCATGATATATGCTTAGGGTTTGCATGAATACTGATATATCAGATGATATTTGACAAGTTAACGTGCTGTTAATCGATACAACTAAGCGTCATGGCTGTTTACACATGTTCTAATGCGATAAAGTCGAAAAACAGTAAGCTGATTGACATTTAAAGCTAACTTTGGTTGGCTGTAATTATCGAAAAGTGGATTTTCTGAAGCCTAAAATGTGTATTTTTGAAAAACGCTTCAAATGGCCGGATTCATATTTTTCTAAGGTCGTTTGCTATTTCTAAATGTTCATTTAGTGCAACAGCTGAAGCTGCGTAAATTCTGCAGAATTTGCAGGTTGTTTGTCGAGTCGAATCTCATAGTCTGTATGGACTTAGGTCACGAAATCTGTACAATAACTGGAGACAGGGGTTTCCGAAAATCTCCCACTGGAATTTTGTTAATTGGATAAACAATGATTTTTAAATGATTTTTCTCGTGGACTGCAGTCAGAAAGCGACGAATCTGACTGCAGCCTAGTATATAAATGTTTATAAATAATTGGTAAAGATTTAGGATTTGAAAATTTTACACAAAATTCTACATTCTAATGAAACTTCCTGTAAAAAAATTGGAATTTTTGGAACGTTGGAACCATTTTATAAAAATTCTCGAAAACAGTCCAGTTATGAGTGTACAAGCTGAAACATGATAACTTGCGTTTGTGTGTATCTAAGTGTTATATGAGTTATCCTGTGTTTATGACAAGTTGATTTGGTCGTTATTTTGTATGGTGATACTTTGCATGCATGATTATTGTTTCGAATTGGTTATTACGTGTGCCGTACTGTGTGTTAGTTATGCGTAGGGTTTTGTGTCAGTGTGTTCACACACTAACCTTGAATCGATTGACATGTTAGGACGCAATTAGCGGTTCCATCATTTGCTTCTTTTGCGTTTATCTAACCAGCAATTTAAGGTGAGTTCACGACCCCTATTTTATCCGGTTTTGAACAACAGGGGGAGAAACATGTATACGCTCTACAACTCAATCTTTTACGTTATGCGAAATTAACACGTTAACTATTCGGTAACTAAGTTAATGTTAATGTATGTTATGGTCACTAAGTACTTTATCACGGAAGTCCTCAACCAACTCCTGGATCGTTAGTATTGGTTTAGATAGCGGGGAAATTATAGTTGTCACACCCCGACCCGCAGCGGAATAAGAGTCGGGGCATAATTGGGTTATCACCAAAGCTCATGATATTTACTAATATGTTTCATATTTATTAAAGTCAAAATTACATTCCAAATAATCCAAACATGCCCGTACAATACAAAGAAAATAACCAAACAAAATAATTCCAAGCTCTAAATCATTTTATTCTTCTAGTCCAATCCTATGTGTTTCTGGCTGCAGCTGGTTCACCTGTATCATGTGTAAAAATGGGGGTTTTTGGGTCAACATAAGTTGGCGAGTGAACCTTGTTAGACAAACATTTATTATTTATTTACTTGTTAGTTTATCAATGAAAAATTGTGCATAATCATAAATGAGCAAATGTAAATAATCAAGCAGTAGCAATTGCAATTACATCTATAACATACAATAACATATGATAGCATACATTAACATACCAATATCATACGATAAATAACATGAATGAAACTGTGCGATCAAGGCTCAATCAAACGGAGCCGATCGTATTGCATGTACTGAAAATGATAAATGTCTGTGCGATCAAGGCTCAATCAAACGGAGCCGATCGTATGTTGGCAAGCCAGGTTCACGCTCATAATGTAATGGGGAGCGGCGGCCTATGAAATTTCATGTACTGAAAATAATAAATTGAATCTAACAATAACCACACAAACAGTTGAAACAAGCTGAATACACAAGTTCATGATATGATGTATGCACAATGATTTAAATATAATATATAGCAAGACACATGATACACCCCAAAACGTGATTAAAACGGGGAATTTGTAAAGATTCACTCACATTGGGTGCGTTTGATTGGAGATGATAAGATGCGCACGAGTCGGGAGAGTTGAACAACGAGAATTACTAACCTAAATAATAACGGAAAAATATAGTAAATGAGGTTTTATTAGGATTTTATTAAGGATTTTTAGATATATTTTTGTGAGTTTAAGGCTATTTTCTATCTTTAAAAATATTATTTTAAGTATTTTTAATTGATTTTTAAATTAAATTAAATAAATAAAAAATATAAAAAAAATTGTTTATTTTTGCGTTGACCGTTGACCGTTGACTTGTTGACCTGTTGACCGGTTCGGTCAGTGTGCATGTATGCGCTGGGTGAGACTCAAACCCGAGACCTCCCGTACGCGTGCACGCAGCTCTACCAACTAAGCTACGTGTCTAACCCGAAATAATCTTGTTTTTAATTATATTTATATACTAATTCGATTTGTTCAAAATTCATTTGTTTTAAAAAAAGATTTTAAATCATCGAACCGGTGCCGTTAACCAGACTCGAACGCGTGACGTGCGAGTTAGTGTTGCACACAGTCCACCGCTGGACTGTGTGTCTAACCTGGTTAATATTACGGTTTTTATTATACTTAACATCTATTTGAGTTAACCCGGTTCGGTTAGAAAAATAAAACATTTTTATAACAGAGAGGGTGCGTGTATCAGGGATCGAACTCGCGTCGCGTATGAAATTTGTTTGCACACAGTCCACCACTGGACTGTGTGTCTAACCCGTTCATATTACTGATTTTAAATAAACTTATAACTTAACTATCTTCGTCTTCTTCGCTCAATTTACAGTCGACTGTGTTACTAATCTGTTTCTTGCTTTTACGATTATCAATCATTCATAAGACTAAAATGAAATGGCAGAGACGGTGTTGGAAGTAAACATACCGTAGGAATGATTTATCACAGAATTTCCGGAAATGCGTCGGCTCTGTTTTTTTTGAACTTCGACTGGCGAACAAATTAATAGTTTTGATTTAGTTAACTGTGGAATTGAAGTACTAAATAAGAGTTATCAGCAGGTTTGAATGGCTATACCATTTTACAGCGGAAGATAAGGATTTTCAGAAGTTTTCCGGCGAGCAGAAATTATCCGATGACGACGTCTGAATTTGATTTCAATTGGAAGGTTTGAGTCAGAAATAGCTTAAAAATCGATAGACCACGAAGTTATTGAAAGACTTACTGTTTTGATGAAGAATACGGTTTTCCGGCGACTTGCAGAATTTTTCCGGCGAGTTGATTTAAGCTTTCTGATGGACTGAATGTATGACGAAAGTGAAATGGAAAGTTTGTATGATGTTTCTGAGTCGCGAGAGGGGTCTTGATTGAAGTAATTCAGACATTGATTATTTTCGGTTATAAAAACCGATCATGATCGAAATTGAAGTTCATTCAAATCCGAATTGATTAGGATAGTCGGTGCACCGGTTTTGTTCAGTAATTCGCGAGTAATCAATCGTCTTTGGACGATTGGTGACCGATTTCGGTTATGGTTTGGCATTCAGGTTGTTTTCTGTTTGAATATAAGTTTCATTTGTTTCCTAGTGATAACAGAAAACAACAAGTGGCGGAGTGGTGATGTGTGTGTGTATTAAGTCTTTGGATTTCAATTTCCGGCTGACCCGGGTTCGAGCCCCGGCAGCAACATTTTATTTTTATTTATTTTGTTTTCACTTTTTATCAAATATAATTTTTATAGTTTAGTTTGTTTATTAATTATGTATCATTAAAAATCAAAATAACCATAAATACACAAAACGTGACATTTATAACTTGATATTCAATTACAAAACGGAGCGGGTTTTGGAAACCCATTTTTGACAAATGTTACAGTATCCCCTACTTTTAGGAATTTCGTCCCAAAATTTAAGTAGTAGTAGGAAAAAGATGTGGGTATTTTTCGCGCATTGAGTCCTCACGTTCCCAAGTAAACTCAGGTCCCGTTTCGACTCCCAGCGTACCCTAACAATTGGAATGCGACTTCGTCGTAAACGTTTTTCTCCGAAGTCCATGATCTCTACAGGTCTTTCAATAAAATGCATAGATTCATCAATCTGAATATCTTCCAGCGGAATGTGGAGGTTCTCATCAGCGAGGCACTTCTTCAAGTTTGATACGTGGAATGTGGGATGAATCCTGTTGACTTCTTCTGGTAGGTCAAGCTTGTATGCTACAGGTCCTACTCTTTCGAGTATCTTGAAGGGTCCTACGTAGCGTGGTGCTAGCTTGCCTTTTTGACCAAAACGAACTACTCCCTTCCACGGTGATACTTTTAAAAGTACATGATCACCAATGTTAAACTCCAAAGGCTTCTGTCGTTTATCTGCACAACTCTTTTGACGACTTTGAGCTGCTAGAAGATTGTTTCGAATTTGATGGATCTTGTCTGTGGTTTCTTGAATCAGTTCTGGACCAGTGATTTGAGCTTCCTCAATTTCGTGCCAACATACTGGAGATCGGCACTTACGACCATATAAAGCTTCAAAAGGTGCCATGCCGATGCTTGAATGATAGCTGTTGTTGTACGAAAATTCAACTAATGGTAGATGAGCGTCCCAATTTCCCTTGAAGTCTATGACACATGCTCGAAGCGTATCTTCAAGAGTTTGAATGGTGCGTTCAGATTGTCCATCAGTTTGAGGATGATAGGCGGTACTGAGATCTAATCGCGTACCCATAGCGGATTGTACTGCTTGCCATGTTCGTGAAGTGAAACGACCATCGCGATCTGAAATAATGCTTACTGGTACACCATGACGGCTTACGATTTCACTGATATAAATACGAGCTAGCTTTTCGTTCTTGAAATCTTCGCGGATAGGAATAAAGTTAGCTGATTTTGTAAGTCGGTCAATGATTACCCATATAGTGTCATACCCACCAGAAGTGCGAGGTAACCCGGTAATGAAGTCCATGGTTATGTTTTCCCACTTCCATTCAGGTATTTCAGGTTGGATCAGAAGTCCTGAGGGTCTTTGGTGTTCAGCTTTCACCTTGGAACATGTAAGGCACTTAGAAACAAAAACAGCAATATCCTTTTTCATTCCAGGCCACCAATAGGTATATCGTAGGTCTTGATACATCTTATCGGCTCCTGGGTGTATAGAGTATCGCGTTTATGAGCTTCCTTCATAAGAATTTCACGAAGATTGTTGTGGTTAGGAATCCATATACGATCTAGATAATACAGAATACCGTCAGATTTAGTTTCAATTTTAAGTTCAGCTCCACAGGACATCTCCTTTCGTACATCATCTTCCGTTACTGATACGTGTTGGGCTTCTCGAATTTGATCTTTAATGTCAGTTATAATTTGCGAACATAGAAGACGAATGGAGTTCGCATAACCATTTCGACTAAGTGCATCAGCCACCACATTTGCTTTGCCAGGGTGGTATCGAATTTCACATTCGTAGTCATTTAGAAGTTCGACCCATCTTCGTTGCCTCATGTTTAACTCCTTTTGATTGAAGATATGTTGAAGACTCTTGTGGTCAGTGTATATTTCACACTTAGTACCATAGAGATAATGTCTCCATATCTTAAGAGCGAACACAACGGCTCCAAGTTCTAGGTCATGGGTGGTGTAGTTCTTCTCATGCGTCTTGAGTTGTCTCGAAGCATAAGCTATAACTTTTCCTCTTTGCATTAGAACGCAGCCTAATCCTTGCCCTGACGCGTCCCAATAGACCACGAAATCATCACAACCTTCAGGAAGAGTGAGGATTGGTGCATCACAGAGTTTTTGTTTAAGGGTTTGGAAGGCGTCTTCTTGCTTGGGTCCCCATATGAAAGGTTTTCTCTTATGAGTTAAAGCCGTGAGTGGTACAGCAATGCGAGAGAAGTTTGAAATGAAACGACGATAATAACCAGCCAACCCAAGAAAAGATCTTACTTCAGTTGGTGTACGTGGAGCTTGCCATTCTTGTACCGCTTTGATCTTTGAGGGGTCAACATGTACTCCCTTGTCATTGACTACATGTCCAAGGAATTGCACCTCTTTTAACCAGAATTCGCATTTGGAGAATTTGGCGTAAAGCTTTTCATTCTCTAGAAGTGTAAGGATGAGTCGAAGATGACGCTCATGATCAGACTTAGACTTTGAATAAATAAGAATGTCGTCGATGAAAACTATAACAAATCGATCAAGATAAGGATCCAGAGGAAGACCCGTAGGAGGATCCGGAGGAAGAAGATTCAGAACAGGACCCAACTGTTGAAGCTGAAAACACTGAAGAGGAAGACGGCAGTGATAGCGACTTGGGAGATGGAGACATAGATGACTAGCTCGTCTCGCCAATCTCCGTTTTGTTTCCTTTAGTTTGTTTGTTTCCACTATGTTTGAACTTTGAAATTTTATAATTAAACTGATATGTTTGGTTGGTATTTTGTGAGACATTACAATTTATTTAATCGAATGTTCCTTTTGATTGTTTAATTTGTTTGGTTGACATAGATTGTGTGATCATTTGAAGTGTGGAATATGATAACTATATTGGATATATACTTATCGGTGTGTGTTTGTGTTGTCTTGCGAAGATCTGAAATGGCAACCGGTCGTCACGGAAATCACAACATGTCAGCTAAAGAATTGGCCGCTTTAATCAACAACACGTGAATGCTGCTCTGGCAAGTGTTCCTAACCCACCAGCAGGTAACCATTATTAAATTTTCATGAGAAAATCTAATAGTTTGGCTAGTAGACTTTCTCGCTGACTACCAATCCTCTATTCTCAGGAGGGGGTCTTAACCCCTACAAGATGTTCCTGGATGCGAAACCGAGCAAGTTCACGGGAGTTGAAGGACCCATAGGACTGGTCCGTCAGGTCGAAAAGTCTGAATCGGTTTTTGAAATGTGCAATTGCCTCGAAGCTAATAAGGTCAAGTATGCTGCCTCGACGTTGGAGGATGGGGCATTAACCTGGTGGAATGCACAAGTCCAAACGCGTGGACTTGCTGCGGCGAACGCAATGGCCTGGACCGAGTTCAAAGCTCTAATCAAGGAGGAATACTGTCCGCGGGACAGAGTTCAGCAATTGGAACAAGCGTTATGGAACCACAAGATGGTCGGGTCAGAAATTGGAGCGTACACGGCAAGACATCATGATCTGGTGTTCCTTTGTCTCGATTTGGCTAACACCGTCGTTAAACGACTTGAGTTTTATCTTGGGGATCTGGTCCCTGAGATCCAGTGCATGGTAATGTCTAGCAACCCTACGACGGAGCAACAAGCGATTAGGCTGGCACATAAACTCACCGATAAGGCAGTGGAGCAAAGGAAGTTGCCACCTAGGGGTGCAACGGAAATTGTCCCTGACAACAAAAGGAAATTTGAAGACTCACCTGCTCGGCAATCTTCATCAGCCCAGCCACAACAAGGAAACCAGAAGTGGTCCAACAATTTCAACAACAATCGGGGTCACAACAATCAGTCTGCCAACAACACCCTGAACTCGAGCAGCTATGCAGGACGGAAGCCGTAATGTAATCGTTGTAACCTCCATCATCACGGCCCTTGTGCCGGAAATCGCTGCCAACGATGTGGCAAAGCAGGACACGCGGTAAAGGATTGCCGCGTGGAGATTATGTCACGACAGAATCAGAACCAGCCCCAGGGTCAGCAGCAGGGTAATAACCGGGGAGGCTACCAGTGCGGTAGCACTGCCCATTTCAAGCGAGACTGCCCGCAACTTCGCAACAACAACAATGGTGGGAATAATAACAACAACAACAACAACAATGGCAACAATGGAAATGGTGGCATAGGAGGTGCCAAAGGACGTGCATTCACGCTAGGCCATGGGGAGGCCAGAAACGACTCGAATGTGGTCACCGGTAAGTTTCCACTTAACGATCATTTTGCTACTGTACTTTATGATACGGGCGTGGATAAGAGTTTTATATCTGAGTCTTTTAGGAAGAACCTAAATCTCACACCTAAACCCTAAAGACCCCTTACGTCATAGAACTAGCCAATGGTAAATCTGTAGATGTGACTCATCTAGTGACCAGATGTCAACTCAAACTCGTGGGTCACACCTTTACCATTGATCTTGATTAGTTTTGATGTGGTAGCCGGAATGGACTGGCTATCCGACGTCCGAGCTGAAGTTCTCTGTTTTGAGAAAGCTATCCGTATTCCGCTCTCTAACGACGAAGTCTTGATGGTGCAAGGCGAGAAGGCAGGCGTCATCACGAACATCATCTCTTACATGCAAGCCAAGAAGTATCTTCAGAAGAAGAACTCTTTTGCTTTGCTCGCACTGGTCACGAGCAGTCTAAGGACGAGAAGCAGATTGAAGATATCCCCATCGTCCGTGACTTTCCCGATATGTTTCTAGAGGAGTTACCCGGTCTTCCACCACATCGACAAGTAGAGTTTGAAATCGAATTGGCGAGCCATGCGACTCCTATCGCCAAGGCCCAGTACCGCTTAGCTCTAGCAGAGCTGCAAGAGCTGTCTACCCAACTTCAGGAATTGTTGGAAAAAGGATTTATCCGACCCAGTACTTCGCCATGGGGAGCTCCAGTCCTTTTAGTCAAGAAGAAGGACGGGACCTTCCGCATATGCATCGACTACAGGGAACTCAATAAGGTTACCGTCAAGAACCGGTACCCCTTACCTCGCATCGACGATCTTTTCGACCAGCTTCAGGGGTCAAGCTACTACTCCAAGATTGATCTACGGTCCGGTTATCACCAGCTACGCGTCAGGGAGGAGGATATCTCCAAGACGGCATTTCGCACTCGGTATGGCCATTACGAGTTCTTGGTCATGCCCTTCGGTCTCACCAATGCACCCGCGGTGTTCGTGGACCTCATGAACCACATGTGTAAGCCGTATCTCGACAAGTTTGTCATCGTGTTCATCGATGATATACTCATCTACTCTAAGGGTGAAGAAGAACATGCTGAGCATCTGCGGTTATTGCTGGAACTACTTCAACAGGAGAAACTATATGCCAAGTTTTTGAAGTGTGATTTCTGGATTCGGGAAGTTCAGTTCGTTGGGCATATCGTGAATGAAAAGGGTATACACGTTGATCCGGCCAAGATCGATGCTATCAAGAACTGGGAAGCACCCAAGACACCGACAGAGATCCGCCTATTTTTGGGTTTGGCTGGTTACTACAGACGTTTCATCGAGGGATTTTCCAAGATCGCACAACCGCTTACCACTCTCACCCAGAAGGGCACCAAGTATGCTTAGGGTGACAAACAGGAAGCAACATTTCAATTACTGAAGCAGAAGCTTTGCAGTGCGTCCATTTTGTCCTTGCCAGAGGGGACAGATGATTTTGTGGTATATTGTGACGCTTCCATTCAGGGATTGGGATGTGTGCTCATGCAACGTGATAAGGTCATCGCGTATGCATCCCGACAGTTGAAGGTCCACGAGAAGAACTACACGACACATGACTTGGAATTGGGAGCAGTTGTGTTTGCACATAAGATTTGGAGACACTACCTATATGGAACAAAGTGCACAATCTACACGGATCACAAGAGCCTCCAGCATATTTTTTACCAGAAGGAGTTGTACATGCGACAGCATCGCTGGGTCGAACTCCTAGACGATTATGAATGTGCGATTCAATATCACCCGGGTAAAGCTAACGTGGTTGCTGATGCGCTCAGTCGGAGGAGCACTTGAAACCTCGTCGGGTACGAACACTACAGTTCACAATTCATTCTTGGTTACCCGAACAGATACCCGACACGCAGCTAGAAGCAGTTAAGGAAGAGAACATCAAGGCCGAATCTGTGGGAAAGATGGAACGTGATTGGGAAGTGAAACCCAATGGTACCCGGTATTTCATGAACCGTATATTAGTACCTCTCTACGGAAACCTCAGAAAGCTAGTTATGGACGAAGCTCACAAATCCCGATACTCTGTCCATCCTGGTTCGGCTAAGATGTATCAAGACCTTAAAGCCGCGTACTGGTGGCCCAACATGAAAGCGGATATAGCCACCTACGTGAGCAAGTGTTTGACTTGTGCGAAAGTCAAGGTGGAATACCAGAAGCCATCAGGGCTACTTCAACAACCTGAGATCCCTGTGTGGAAATGGGATCAGATCTCGATGGACTTTATCACTAAATTCCCGCGAACTTCGGGTGGTTGCGATACCATCTGGGTGATCGTGGATCGTCTAACTAAGTCTGCACACTTCCTAGCGACGAAAGAAACATATAAGATGGATAAGTTGACTCGCATCTACATTAAGGAAGTTGTTTCTCGGCACGAGGTGCCAACGTCCATCATTTCAGACAGAGATGCTCGTTTCACGTCCAACT